>JBBIGA010000146.1:20099339-20111595 GCA_037576975.1 Alestes dentex
TAACATGGCTAACGCTAGCTAACATGGCTAACGCTAGCACTGCAGAGAGTCGTCTGGTCCAGAGGACGCTGAGTGGCGCCGCGGCTTAAACTCTTCCCACTTTCTGTTGTACACTTAAATTCACCAGAAAATTCAAGGTATCAGCCTTTGTTTTGTTTTGTTTAATTGTCACATTGACTGTTACAGAGAACTTTAATAAAAGTTGCTCAGTGTTGCACACCCGTGTTCCTCCGCTGTGTGTGTGTGACGTCATCAAACGACTAGTCGACTCGACTTCTACTTCTACTTCTACTTCTAAATCTGGAGTCATTAATGCCCTAATATATATATATATATATATATATATACATGTATATATATATATATATATATAAATACATAAAGAATAATAAAGAGTATATGCTGTATTGCTGTATTCCATAGGAACATACAATATATAGTACATATATTATTTTCTAGGAGCATATGTTCTACACTGGTTGTGCAGGGCTTATGGAAGGATGCTATTGCCTTATTGGTTAGGTCCACTGTATCTAATTAACACAAAGTCATAACCGGCTTAACTTTTCATATCAAATGCAGGTTCGCCCCACTCACCGTCCCACAATCCCTCATGTATTTTATTGGTTCTCCCTATTGAAAATGAGTAGGAACGAAGCCAAGCAAATTTAAATCAGAAACTAATACAGATAGCCAACATGGACATTTCAGTAAATAGGACACTAATGTCTTGCAATGCATAAAACATATATATTTTAGAAGGTTTATTTGAAAAAAGAAAACAAACAAAAAAGAATTTTATATGATTTATGAATACGATATAAACATTCTGCGAATTTTGAGTGCGAACTGCGGACGCATCAGAGGCCATCCCAAGTCCATACTGTCCCAAATCTACGCTGATATTCTCGTCCTCAGTCTGATTTATACGCACTCTCTTACACACGGGGCACCGGGTGTTTCTGGACCTCAAACTTTCTCGTCTCATCGTTTCTGTGCTTTTAATTCTGCAGTGACAGCACTTTGACTAGAGTTCACTTTGTTTATGGTGAGTCACCGTCACTGTTGCCAACTTAGCAACTTTTTCGCTGGATTTAGTGACTTTTCAGGCCTTTTAATTACTTCTTTTTTTTTTCCTCGAAAAAGCGTATAGTGACAAATCTAGCAACTTTTTGGACAAGCCTTGCTACTCAGTCCGTTCGGCCACTAGCATAGGTGTGAATTCAAACAGTGTTACCAAGAACCAGTCACTAATCTGTAATGTTTGTCTTTTTATTTTTATTGAATTTGATCATTATGATCTTAGGGCTTTAGTTCATTCCTGATCGTATCATTAATGTATTTGTATTATTTAGTCTGTATTATTAAGTCTGTATACATTGTACTTTATTCAAATCCATCTTTATAAACCTCTCTATTAAACTTATATAAATGTAATACAGATATGAATGAGCATACAATTACAGACAACCTTGGACATACATTAAAAAAATATATACCTTTGTGATGTCACATGGGTTTCACAATGCGATGATGTATCAAACATGCTAATTAGCGCATGATGTTATCTGGTGACTTTTCGAACAGGCTTTAGCTACTTTCCATTGAAAGTAATTGGCAACACTGATCCCAGTTAGCTTGTAAGCATTGTGCTAAATGTCTGCACGTTCTGAAGTCCTCGATCGTGGCCGTGTTTGAACACAAACTGTCATGTCACTGTTCACTGTTTTGCCCATTAGTATGTGTGTGTGTTGTGTGTGTGAATAACACCTTCTTTTCTGTTTATTTTGTCTTTTTTTCTTCGCCCACTCTGAAGGAAAAAGAGCTTTCATTTTGATTTTGCAGTAAGGTATTGTGGTCTGCCTGCCCGCTCCCTCATTTTCTCTCTGTCTCTCTCGTCTTCTTCTCCGTGAGCGTTCATGTATGAAGGAGACGGTGTGATCCTGCAGGAAGTAACCATCGCATATTAAGTGATAGATCAGTGAAAAATACCCAACCCGAAATACAGTTGACTAGTTGAGACATGTTTGGGGTCTAAAATGTTCTTCTTTAGCTTCACCACGTGCCTAAATCCTTGCACTCTCGCCTCAAACTATGAGGAGTCCAGTCCGGTAATCTCAAACAGACTCACTTATGTGGTTTCTGACAATGTCCCACACACTGTTATCTATGGATTAAAGTGTGTTAGTCTAGCTAAAAAACAGCAGCTTTGATTTAGACCATGTTTTTACATTACAGTGTGTTGTACAATGTCAGACACCGCATAAGCAAGTCTACTGGAAATAGCAGTTAGTGTCATGCTAACAGTAAACAGTAGAATCTTTCGTTACTTGATAATTAAATTAGCCTAGTAGCTCCAGTGCTAAAACTAAAGAAGACCCCAAACATGCATTGACATCATTTGAAATGAGAAAAGGGGGAAATAGGGAGACTTTAATTAATGACTAATCAACTAATCCTTTTAAGGGGACCTTTTTTCAAAACCCCCCCGTCATGAAGCGCTTGAGATGTAAACAAAGTTGTGGATTAATTGTAGAGAAACTCAGATTTCTTCATAGTAGTGGTGAATGGAACCAGGGATCAAGATGTCTGCCATACAAATACAGCCATTTTATTTACTCTCCAAACCCACCAGTGAATCTTCATGTGTTTTCTGAGTTTTCATATCTAATGATGATGAAATAGTGGCAAATCTGAACAATCTTTGAGGACTATTTTGCCTCACAGTGCCCTACGTGTATAAGATTTAGGCCAAAACCTTCTCCAATCTCAGGAATCACATTAAATTTCATGCAATAACTTTCTATGAGGGAGATTTTAAAGGCAGATGTCTGGTTGCATTCACCGTCACTGTGAACAATTTTGACTTGGTAGACTTCTCTAGGATGGAGCAAACCCACTCTGACTGACTTCTATCTGCTTCGGAATGATGTTTACATCTTAACGACTTACGAGGGAATTTTGAAAACTGGGTGGAGTTTCCCTTTATGCCCAAAGCTGTTGATGGTTCCTTCGTTCTCCTGATCTCTTTTTCATGCTGCTGTCTTTATGTTCCTGTCTGTGGTCCAACATCTCCAAAACTCTTCAGCTACTTCAGTTTTAACATGCTTTATTTTATAGAGAGCGGGGAATGGAAATATACTGTTAAAATATCTAACACCTTACAGAGTGTGTTGCTACAGATACTGTAGGATGGTTTACAGTATTATACCTAAATTACCAAATGTATTATACATTATTAAACAATGTATTTATTTCAAATAAATACGGTTCTGCTGGGAACAGTAGTGTTGAAGTAGGCTCATATTAGTGTGTGGGAATTTCCTCATTATTTTATATTCAGTAAAATGAGTAAATGGATGTGTTGGGCTGCTCTTCTTTTAATGTCATTTCTCTCTTACTCATTATTTTCCTCTCTTTCAGTAGCAAAAAGAATCCTGCTCTTGGTTGTACCACAGAGCACAGGCTCACAAACATCAGACCTTATGAATAATAATAATATTTTATTTATTTCTTTACGACCGATCAACCATAACAGTTAAACCCCCTGTATAATAGGACGCCCCCCCTTGTGCCATCAATTCAGCTCTGACCCATCAAGGCATGGTCTCCACAAGAACTCTGAAGAAGTTCTCTGTTTCCCACCAAGACGTTAGTAGAAGATCCTTAGAGTCCTGTAAGTTGCAAGGTGGGGCCTCCAAGGATCAGCCTAGTTTGTCCAGCACATCCTACAGACACTTGTTCAGATTGAGATCTGGAGAATTTGGAGACCAAGTCAACACCTAAACTCATGTTCCTCAAACCATGCCTGAACAGTGCCTGCAGTGTGACAGGATGCATTATCCTGCTGAAAGTGGCCACTGCCTTTAGGGAACACCATTGCCATGAAGGCATAGGTGGTGTGTGTGTGGAAGAGACCTCCACCTGAATGCCAGGATTCAGGTTTACCCAGCAGAACATTGCCCAGAGCATCACACACTTGCATCCTGGTGCCTATTGGCATCCTTCCCCAGGTTAGGAACGTTCAGGTGCTTACATGCCCTTCGTAGGCACTTCTGGTGGTGGACAGGGGTCAGCACTGCACGGTGTGTAATAGCCAGCATGAACTTTTTCAGTGATTTGGGCTACAGCAATTCCTCCGTGGGATCAAAACAGACAGGCTAGTCTTCACCCCCCACATGCATCAGTGAGTCTTGGACACTAATGACACCGGTTTGCTGGTTGTCCTTCCTTGAACAACTTTTGGTAGGTACTGTAAAGTGTAAAGTGACCATTCTGTCACACGTGAACACACCTCAGCACACAGTGTGAACAGCACGAAATTCTCCCTCTGCATTTAACCCATTCACCAAGTGAAGCCAGGGGGACGATACCTTGCTCAAGGGAACCTCAGAGGTGCCACTAGCAGTCTTGGGTTTTGAACCCATGACTTTCTGATTGTAGAGCGAATGCCCTAACCACCAGGGCACCATCTGCCCCTGCATAATACTGACTACTGCGTAATAGGAACACCCTAGAAATCTGCTGTATTGGAGATGCTTTTTTTCTGTTTTTAACACATCAAATGTTATTTACTTCCCCTGTCAATGGTTTTAATGTTGTGGTTGATTGGTGTCTGTAGCATCTTCCTTGTTCTGTTTGTGCTTTTTTCCCCTCTGGGCTGTGCTGCTCTATGTTTATTATTCCTGAATGAAACTGCTTTCTTTTCCATGCTCCTCAAAACAGGGGGCGGAGCCAAGTGGCAGAAATGGCAGCTGCTGATTGGATGAAAGCTTGCATGTAATCAGCTTCTTGTAGCTTGATTGACACACCAATATCAGAGCCACTAAGTGAAACCAGATCAGACAGAGACACGTCACTCTGACACTGAAAATTAATCCAGCCTTTTTAAACAACAGCAGAGACCCAGTCAGAGTGAACATGTCTGATTGTGCTTTAAGTGATTGATTGGTATATTTTCATTGATTAGTATGTAATCACTCCTCCTGATAATCATCAGTTTAGTGCTGAAGAACCCTCAGCAAATTAAACCCCTGCAGCTAATACACCCAGGCTGGCGCTCGCTTATTTCTGTCTGTCCCTCTTCTCTGCAGCCCGGATGAAGATTCCTGTCAGAAATTCATCCCCTTTATAGGGGTAAGTATTAATTACACACACACACACACACACACACACACACACACACACACAAACACACATGCATTATATAGCTGTATCAATATTTGTCATAATCTTTATTCAATCTTTGTTCATCACATTTAGATCAACAAATTTATACTGTTTTATATTAGGCCACAAGAAATTAGGCGAAATCAAAGTATCATAATAATATAATGTTGTGGCTCCAGTATTTATAATATGTAATGCTGCTACAATGTTGTGTCATATTGTGAAATCAAATTGTGAATCAGGTGTCACAATAATATTATCGTGACTTAAGTATAATGGCAATATCATATTGTGACTCAAGTTACTCAAATATTGTAACATGATTGTATGGTAATATTGTGTCATTCATCAAGTATCTTGATAATATTGTATTCTGACTCAGGTATTGTCGTTATCATATCATGAAAGTATTGTATTGTGATCACGTCATGGTCTAGGTATTGTGATAATTTCGTGTCACGACTTAAGCATTGCAATGGTATTGTCACATGGCAACAGGACTGAATAATGCATGTTTTATTTTGAGAGCAGATGGTGAAGGTGGGGATTGTTGAGCACAGCTCTGCAGCTTCAGGTCTGTATTTACATTTATTCATTTATTATCTGGGGCAGCCTCCTCAAATCATCGAATCTTTTATATTTCTCTCTCTTTTTCTTTCATATTACTCACCCATTCACTCACCCTCTCCTCCTCTCTTTATCTCCGTAGGCGATTCAGATGATGCTGCTCCGATAGGTTCTCTCCTGTCCTCCACTCCTCCTCAGATATCTCCTGCACTTAAAGAGGCTTCTCCTACTCCTCCCTCCTCTCCGTCCGTTCATTCGCCTTTCTGCAGGTGTGCAGACTCCGTCTCCTGCAGCACAGTTTTACACACGTGTGCGGGATATATGCCCCACGTTTATTCATCATGAAGTATAAGATAAGATAAGATAAACCTTTATTGGTCCCACAAGTGGGACATATGCTATTAATGCTATAATGAAATAGTATTAATGATTATTAATGATTCATCAAAGAATTCATTGTCACATGAATTTGCCTGTGTCCGTGGCTGCAGCTCTCCTGGAGGCGGGCAGGGCGAGCTGATGGGTCTGCAGGTGGATTACTGGGTGGCTCCGACAGAGAGAAAAAAAGACGTGGAAAAGAGAGACTCCTCCTCCAAGAACACACTCAAGTGCACCTTTCGCTCACTGCAGGTTAGCCGCCTCCCCCTGGGCGGAGCAGAGGCGGGGCCACAGCCGACCATGTCCATGACTGTAGTGACCAAGGAGAAGAACAAGAAAGGTGGGAATATGTGCTCATAAACACATTTGAAAGGATAAAGAGAGTTTGGAACATGGTAGAAAATGTAGAAATTAATCATGTTTTTGGTTCACAAAACCAAAACCATAACCAAAATGGGGGAAACGTGGAAAAAAGTAAGATATCTGCCCTTTAAACATAAATATTGAGTGACAACCGTTCTTAAAAAACTGCTGATAAATGAAGTGCAATTGAGTGCAGACTGATGTTAACTTTGGGTTAGTTAGTCTATGTGAAATGAGACAGTGAGAGTATTGTTCCTTGCTGTTGTGTTTTCTGAGTGTTTTCTCTTTCTGAGTGTTTTCTCTTCTGTGCAGTGATGTTTCTGCCCAAGAAGACGAAAGACAAAGAGGTGGAGTCTAAGAGTCAAGTGATCGAGGGAATCAGCCGGTTAATCTGCACTGCCAAGCACCAGCAAACCATGCTCAAAGGTAACCTATCAATCACTCGATCAATCACAATAAATCTGTCAGTTCATACATATGACTGCAGTACATATGACTGTGGTCAAAAGTCATCATTCATGCGTTCATTGTGCACCGTACACTTTATTAGAAATATTCTAATAAAGAATTCACTATGATTTGACAAACTATTTTGGTATGATTCAGGAGTCCTTGCTAAAATTACACAAATGTAAATAGAGTAGTGAAATATAGACAGCTGGTGGCCTAGTGGTTAGGGAGTTGCCCCTGCAATCAGAAGGTCGTGGGGTCAAATCCCAGCACAGCTGGTGTCATCACTGAGCTTCCCTTGAGGAAGGTACCGTCCCCACACACTGCTCCCCGGGTGCCCCTCATTGGCGGCAGCCCCCTGCTTCACTTAATGGATGTGTTAAATGCAGAGAAAGAATTTCACACTGTGTGCTGTGTTGTCTTCGTGCGTGACTATAAAGGGCCACTTTACTTTACTTTTAAAAACAATAAACCAAACTTTCTTGAAAATAGCCAGGGAGTTTTATTTTGGCCTAACGCTAGCACACACTTTATTCTGTATTATTATAAATTATTATAGAATTCCAAAAGTGATGGAATCCATCTTTACTATTAGGTTTTATTGACCTAGAATATAATATTACTGCAGCTCAAAGTGAGTTTTGCTGTTTACGTTTTATTGTGTGTGTGTGTGTGTGTGTATGTGTGTTTCTCCGCAGTGTTGATAGACGGCGTGGAGTGGAACGATGTGAAGTTTTTCCAGCTGGCCGCTCAGTGGTCGTCTCACGTGAAACACTTCCCCCTGGCCATTTTCGGACACTCCAAAGGGCTGTACTGAGACAGCGACCCCCTACTGACCCCTCCCACCTGTTCTCCATCCTTTATGTGCCAACTGCCTTTAACACCCCGCTGCCGTCCAGTTTCCTCCTCACGTCTTAATTTAAACCTTTTATTTTTTAAGTTTTATTCAGTTTTTTGACAGACTGGCAGCAGGGTTAAGCTTTTCTCTCGCCGAGCGTTTGAAGCCCTCCTGTGTTTTTTTAGAGTCTAACTGAAGACTAATGAACTGATTGTATGGATTGATTAACTGGCTAACTGACGGCTGGTTGAGTGTAAACTCCCCACCCTCCCCACTCCCACCACCACACGTACACACATCGGGAAAAAATGGCTTTTTTTTTCCCTGCAGAATGAATGGCTGAAAAAACATCCTGCCCTTTGTCGCTGAAGGATCTGGGCCTGCGAACCGAAATACTTTAACTTCATTGAACAGTTCTGGATCAATTTACCTGAGCGCTCCCACCTCAAAGCCTAAAATATACAATGAAACTATGATTCCTATGAAAGCTCAGCTAAAAACGTACCAATTTCCCCCACCTTTAACCCAAATGTAGTCAATCAGCAAAGATATGTTCGGTGTCTGAAGTTTCCTTCTATAGTTGTAGCATTGGAGGTGTGAGCCAAATGTTGCTAAAAAGTAATAGAACCGTATGCTAATACCAGATAACTTGAGTAAATCATCACACACTTTCCTCGAAGCATGTGGAGGTATCCAGCAATTTCTAATAGACTTGCTTATGTGGTTTCTAACACAGTACAGCGCACTGATGTATATAAACATGGACTGAAGTAAAATAACATGGCCAAAAATATTTTAATGCCTGAATATCTCAAAGCCTGAACTTTATCTTTGAGTTATAGTGTCAGAAATCATATAGTGTCTGAAATGGTGAGCATGATTTGGGCATGCTCAGGGAGATAAAATGTGTGATAATGGCTTGAGACACTAGAAAATTGACTACAGCAGCTGGTAATCTGAGGTTCACTACAAGATACTAGACGAATGTAGGTAACAGATAATATGTGGCTTGATTTGAGTGTCTCAATCGTCACACACTGGCCTCAAACTGCATGGAGGTGTTCAGTGTTCGCTAATAGACTCGGTTCTGTGGTTTCTGACGCTGTATGACACACATAAGGTACCGTCCCCACACACATATATAAACATGGGCTGAAGTATATTAGCATAGCTAAACACAGCGGCAGCCTGAATTTTGTCCACATTTATAGATAATTGTATGTCATACACTGTCAGAAACCGCAAAACCGAGTCTATTGGAGATTTGAGGTAAGTGTGTGATGATTTAGGCATAATGTTAACGCCCAACTTAAGCTTGAATATCCCAAAAATCATAGAAAACATCCCCTCAGGTAAGAATTCTAACTTAGAAAGTTGATGTTCTCACAGCATCAACAGCAATAAAATACCACTCAGTAAGATTACAGAGATGTATTACATTTTAGTATTTTCTTTAATTGGGCACTGTTCAGGAGATCCCTCAGTGCAGACTTTTTATTTCATTTTGATTATAATAATTTGTGATTGGGTTATATGAATACAAATTTTCAGTCCACCTGAGTAGTGGCCAGTATGAGGCCTGCAGGAAGGGTTTAAATGCGACACAGCAGCTGGTTAAATAACACTGACCATAAAATTAGCTGCTTTGAGAAGATAAATACATTCTGAATGTTAACACTCATGAGTAACAATAGCTGGACTGACATGTCACTGGTGTGTTTTGATTCTGACCTCCAAATTCATGAACTTACATTACTTGTTAGCTACATTATTCCAGTGCCAAACCTAAACACACTTCAGACTCTGAAGCATGTATTGGCATAATCGGCTACATTCGGGGTGAGGGGGAAAATGAGTCTTGGCTCTCTTGAACGTGCAATATGCTTCTAAAAAAGACGGACCGTTCCCTCTCTCTAATTGCACTGATCCGCTTTCATCTCCGCTCTTATGAACTGAAGCAGCCAAAGGATGGTTAATGGAACTGGCTGCCTTTGTGTTGTGTAGGCGACACTTCACCCAAGCTATCTGTGTGTGTGTGTGTGTTTTTGTTTATGTTTTTGAATGTATAAATGGTCCTGAAGGCTAAAGCACTTTTTATGTATTAATCTGTAGAGCGTGTTTTTTTCCTCTCTTTCGGTAAGCAGGTACTTTGCCGGTCGCTCCGGGCTCTAGTTCGGCACCTTTGGCGCTAATACCACTTTAGGACAAGGACTGTGGTTTTATTAGAGTGGTTACAGGAATACTTCAGTGTTTTTCAGCTTCACCTCTATCTGCTGAATATGTGGTGCATGGTCCATTAACACACACACTCCAACTCTAATAGAGATCAGTAGACAGATGCTGATTTCTGTCAGTAAATGTTTGTGCAAAGCAAAGAGCAATTAATTATCAAAGTTGTTTCAATTCAAAATGCATTTTTTCAAAGATGAATGTGACAAAATGTAGCGGTATGAGTGGAGTTTTCACAGTCTCTGCCGGATCGCCACGGATATCAGAAATCCTTCCTAGGGCCAAAGTGACCAGAACTGCTTTTTACTATAATATATAGGTCCGTATTTCAAAAGTTTATTCTTGGAATTCAGCATCTGAATTATTATTAGTGACTTTCAAGTAATCATATTTTCTAAGTTTCTCTACATTTTTGTTTTTGATTATTGCCTCTTCTAATTGGTTGTACGCCAGAGATACAGAAGGTTGAGGTCATTCTGAAAAAAGTCGAAGTATTCCTTTAAAGCCACAGCACACCCTCCCAATTAAATGTTATTTGTTGTCAGCAGAGGTCCCTGATTCACAGTCCCACAGACGCTGTGTTTGGCATTAAGGTACATCAGCTATGAATGGTGGAAACCTCAGAGAAGAAAACAACATATGAGCTCTGTAACACAGTACTGCAGTCAAAAGTTTGGACCCACCTGACTGAATGTGTGCTGAATAATCTTTGGCGTTTTCATCTAAAGACTTGAAATTTGTTTCATGAATCACAAACAGTTAAAATGTAAAGTAATTCTGCGCGGGTTCGGTGTCGAACAGTGCGAATTGTCCAGAGTGGTGGTGAATGGAACCAGATGTCTGCCTCTAAAAGCTCCTTCACGTAGTTATTATAGGAATGTGCTGCCTGATGCCTGAGATGTTGTTTTATGAGTGTTAAGAAGGTTTTGGCCCAAAACTAGATCTGTGTATGTGGAGGGGTACATGCAGGGCATCATGAGGCAAAATACTTTCCAAAAAAATTTAGTTAGCTCTGATTTACCACTATTTTATCACAATTAGCATCACATATAAGACTCAGAAGGCACGTGTAGGCTCACTTGCAGGTTTGGAAGGATAGTGAATGAAATGGCTGTACTTGTGTTGTGGAGACTCCTGGTTCAATTCACCACCACTGTAGCAAAACTAAGAAGAAGCAAATGTGTCTACACTTTTGACTGCTATTGTAAATCACACATAAGTATTTTATTAGTATTTATTAATGATTCTGTTCCGAGTTGACATAAGCATTGGTTCATGCTCTTGTGGGACAGTTATGAGTGTCTAATAGCACATCTGTGAACCCTTTATGAAGTGTGTTATTGCAGCGCAATCTCTGTATCGATGCTAAATGCGAAGTTGTTAAAGAAGACAGATGGTACATCTGCTATTGTGCCTCACTTTGTTTCTGTAGTGTGATTTTATCAGGACAGAACTTCTGAAGTAGCACAAAATGTAAACCAGCAATGTGAAAAATGCATCTGTACTTGGGAACAGTGATGAGGCCGCACTGTGGAAAGTGTCATTGTTGTAATATGCAGTAGTTTCACTTTGGGCTGGGTTTGATAATCCTGCACCCTGTTTCAGTACTCTTTAACGTGCCCTCGCCAACTTTTCACCCACGCTGTTCATCAGGAATAGTTCTTAGTTTAGCAAACTAATTAGCTTACCACTCAAACACTGTAAGGTACATTGTTTTTTTTTTAAAGAAGTCTGAATGTACATAAATGTAAATTTTTAATTTAACGATGAATTCACCTGCAGATCGGAAGACCTAGCCGTCTCCATAGTCAGTTAAATTTGGTTAATCCACTATTCAAAATTTCCCCACAGAGAACTGAATGGAGAAAAAAACATCTTGGAAGCAGCTAGTAAAGGGTGTAATTCTGTGTTTTCCCTCCACAGCCTGGCTTTGGCGTATTTTTGTGTAACTAGTATGCTGGCGGTTTTAGCAGTCATGAAGTAGAAAAGGTGTAGATAAACATGGCAAATCACCTGTTACAGTTCCTAAAAAGTGTTTTATTACTGTGGCTGATACAATAATAGAAGGATGATGTTGAGGAAATAGAGTGGAGAGGCCAGGTGGACGAGGGCACTTTAAAAAGAGGACAGAAACAGTCAGCTCTACGGTTTTCAAAAACTTTTACAGTTGCACACTTTAGTGTTTTGCCCACAGCTTAAAAATACCTTTATATATGTATTTATACTCATATGTAATTCAAGCATATGCATGTATAAGGACTT
>JBBIGA010000146.1:20145753-20156252 GCA_037576975.1 Alestes dentex
CTCTCTCTCTCTCTCTCTCTCTCTCTCTCTCTCTCTCTCTCTCTCTCTCTCTCTCTCTCTCTCTCTCTCTGTGTGTAATCGCCTCCTCATTCTTCCAACTGTTTCAAATTCTTGACACTTTTTACCTCCCACCCTTCCTCTTCCTCTTCCTCCCTCCGTCTCTATCCCTCGCGGGCTCCTGTAGAAGAAAACAGGCATGATGGATGGTGAAGATTTCCGCACCTGCCTGATCTCCATGGGTTATAATATGGTAAAGCAGAGAGTCGTAATCTGGTAATGATAAATAATAACACAACAGTAACTACTTAAACACTAGGAGCTGTAAACACTTCTGTTCTTCATTTCTGTAGATTGTAAGGCCTGTAGACTGATGTTTCTTCTAGAGCATTGTTATGTAGTTAAAGGGCGTTAAGATGTGTCTGGTGTCCGACGTTTTCACTAATACCTACAGTATAAGGTTGATCAGTGTTGAACAGTGACTTTTAGAACAAGGCCTTCAGTTTGGGCCATAAATAATAAAACACAGTCAGGAGACAAGATAAAAACTCTACAGTACTAATTTCTGCTAGCACCCCTATGAGATTCTAGTAGTATGTTATCCCTAAGCTGCATTTTTTGTCCATTCTAGAAAAAACAGCTTTTAGTGGACATATATATTTGAGCTTGTATGTTGCATTTCTAGAGCGACTCCTTGAGTAAGGTGTCCTGGCTGCAGCTTACCATCTGACAACCCTCCTTCCCACTCGTATTCACAGTCAGTGACATGTAGAGGAAGGTTTAAGAGACGTTCTGCCGCTCAAAAGTGGTCAAATCAGAAGGTAATTGGCTGAATCCTCTTCCTAATTATGTTGGTGTTTAATCCAACATGGCGGCATTTCAGTCCAGATCCTGAAGGACTAACCAATGGGCAAGCTCGCTTAGCTGTATCTACCTAGATACCACAGGGAGAAATCCTGATTGGATCATTTTCTTTTGGCCGTTTTAAGAAGTTAACTGTATTGCTTCTAAACAAAGCTTAATAACAATGTAGGAGCAGGACTGCAGTGCTTAGAGTTTAAGTGCAAACATGACTCTGCCGAGTAAAACTTAACTATAAATTACAAGTTTTTAGTTCAAGAATTAGGCCTTCCCTGAAGGCTTCTCTTCATCTAATAACATTTACGCTAAAATATTCAAATCAACATTTTTAAAAAGTGTCAGGGTTCCGGAGAAGTATGACTGTAGTGTTTGCCCTCTCACTCGGAGGTGGCAGGTTTGATCCCCAGTGCCACAGCCATCTGTGGCCGGGACTCCAAGAAAGCACAGATGGCCTCCTTCCCTCTGGGTGGGTGGCATTGCCCATCTCTCGCTATCACTTGCAGTGTTGGTGGTATTGTGCGGGTATAGGGGTCCTAGCTAGTGGGCGGAATTGGAGACAACTAAACTGGGCACGAAAATTGAAGAAAACACATAAAAAAAAACCCTTACTTTTATATACTTAGCAGAAAGTGCCATCTGGTGGCTTAAGTCAGAAATGCAGATTTTGTTAGTCCAATAGTCTATGTTAAAATATCAATTAATGCTAAACAAAATGAGTAAATAATCATCAGTGCTTAGGCTGTCAGTGTGTATTGGTGCTGTTCTTAAACCCCAGATATTGCCATTTTATAATGTATAGAGTTTTTGCCCCCACCTGGAGCATGAATTTTGTCCATCCTTTAATCCATGTTTACAGGTAACTTTGTTGTCAGAAACTACATAAGAACCTTTACAAAGGCGAGAGGTATTATGATTAAGGTCTGCAGTTAGTACAATGCTATTTGCTGGGATGCAAGATCACACTACTTATTAGCCACATTATGCTCACAGCTCCATAGCTAAAATTAAAGAAACAAACTCAGACACCAAACATGTCTCAGATGATTGACTGCATTTGAATAAATTGATCAATCAACTATCCCTAAATAAACTATCCCTTTAACTCTTCTAACGTTGGCTGAGGGAAGTTATCACTGTAACCATAGCTGCTGTTTTGTTTTCTGTCTCTCCTGGTGACTGTAACTGTGGTGAAGTCTAAGACACGTTGGTCTGTTCCGCAGGGCGAGGCGGAGTTTGCTCGGATTATGAGCATCGTTGATCCCAACAGGCTCGGGGTCGTAACCTTTCAAGCCTTCATCGACTTCATGTCTCGCGAGACTGCAGACACGGATACGGCCGACCAGGTCATGGCCTCATTCAAGGTTCTTGCTGGAGACAAGGTAGAACAAACACCCCACAAAACACGGCTATGTACATACTGTCTTGTCTGCCTACCAGTCTGTCCGTCTGTCTGTCTGTCTGTCTGTCTACCTGTTTATCTGTCCATCTATGTGTCTTTCCGTCTGTCTTTCTGTCTATCTGCCTGTCTATCTGTACTTCTGTCTATCTGTTTGTCTGTCTTTCTGCCTGTCTGTCCATCTGTCTGTCTATCTATCTAGCCTGTCTGTCCATTAATCTGTTTATCTGTCCGTCTGTCCATCTGTTTATGTACCTATCTGTCTCTGTATATAGGTCTGTCTTTCTATCCGTCTATCCATCTATGTGTGTGTCTATCTATTTAACTGTGTGTCTATCTGTTTGTCTTTCCGTTTGTCTATCTGCCTGTCTGTCTGTCCATCTGTCTATCTATCTGTTTGTCTATCTTTCTGTATGTCTGTCTATCAATCTATTTAGCCTGTCTGTCCATTAATCTGTTTATCTGTCCATCTGTTTATGTACCTGTCTGTCTCTGTATATAGGTCTGTCTTTCTATCCGTCTATTCATCTTTGTGTCTGCATATCTATTTATGTGTATCTGTCTGTTAGTCCATCTATCTAGTTCGTCTGTCTGTGCATCTGTCTGTCTGCCCATATATTTATGTATCTGTCGGTCAGTCTGTCTGCCGTCTGGTATGTCTTCTCTTTCTATCTGTCTATGCATCTGCTTAGGCAGCTGGTGGCCTAGTGGTGAGGGAGTTGGCCCTCCAATCAGAAGGTTGTGGGTTTGAATCCCAGTACTGCTAGTGGCACCACTGAGGTACCCTTGAGCAAGGTACCATCCCCACACACTGCTCCACCACCGCTGTTCCTGGCTGCCCATCTATCAATCTATCTATCTATCTATCTATCTTGCCTTTCTGTCTATCCGTCTCACAGTTGGTCTGTGGAATCGTTCCCTCTCATACTCCTGATTAATGATGTGTTTTATGTTTTTGTTTGTAATTTCTGAACAGAATTATATCTTGGCGGACGAGTTGAGGCGTGAGCTCCCCCCAGATCAGGCGGAATACTGTATCAGCCGCATGGCACCGTACACAGGCCCCGACGCCGTCCCTGGAGCGCTCGATTACATGTCCTTCTCCACCGCCCTGTATGGGGAGAGTGATCTCTGAACCCAGACCTCTGACCCCAGGGTCAACCTGCCTTCTCCTAAACACACACACATACACACACACACACACATACTCACACGCTCACACACACACACACACACACACACACACAGCCTCCTGCTCTGCAGCCGCTGAGCTGAAGTGACCTGTCTGCACTGATCTAGGACCAGTATACTGGTAACCAGCAGTAACACATGGCAACAGTGAAGCCAAAACAGTGCTGTAGGTACTGGCTGATATACACTGGCCGGTTTTTTGCAAACACCTGTTGGCCACTTAAGAAACACCTACTATGCAGTTCTACTATACAGGTGTGCAGTTACAGACTGTAGTCCATCTGTTTCTGTAGTTTATCAGCCCCCTCTTCCCCATTCATCATTAGAAAGAGACCACCATAGAACCACCACTGACCAGAGACACTATATGGACAAATGTATTGGGACACACTTGTTTTTCAGAGTTTGCTCTAGGCCCCTTACTTCCAGTGAAGTGTACTCTTAAGGCTTCAGCAGACATTTTGGACAACACCATGCTTCCTTTATAGACACAGTTTGGGGAAGAACCTTTTCTATTCCAGCTTGGCTGTGTCCCAGTGCACAAAGCGAGCTCCATAAAGACATGACTGGATGAGTTCGGTGCGGAAGAACTTGACTGACCCACACCTGGCCTCAACCCCATCCAACGCCTTTGAGATGAACTGGAACAGAGATCGTGAGCCAGACCTTCTCGTCCAACGTCAGTGTCTGACCTCATAAATGCTCTACAGAATGAATGGGGCACAAATTCCCACAGAAACTTCAAAATCTTGTGGAAAGCCTTCTAAGAAGAGTGGAAGCTGTTAAAGGTAGCTGCTAAGGGGGACCAACTCCATATTAAAGTCTGTGTCTTTGAATGCATTTTTTGGCATTTTGGCAGACGCCCTTATCCAAAGCGACTTACAATCATTAGTTACAGCGAGAGTCTTCTTGGAGCACATGAGTGTTAAGTGTCTTGCTTAAGGACACAGTGGTAGAAAGTGGGGGGTTTGAACCTGGTCATCGGGTTCACAGGCAAGTGTTTTACCTTCTAGTCTGTTAAACCCCCATAATGTCATGCCATGTCATTGAAGCCCCTGTTTGTGTAATGGTCAGGCGTCCCAATACTTTTGTAAATATAGTGTATGAATTGGGTGGTGGTCCATTCTCAGAACAGCAGTGAAACGAATGCAGTAGTCTGATACACTCAAGCACCGTGAACTACAGTATCAGTGGTAGGTGTTTCCAGTATATTGGCCAACATGTGGAAGGGAGTTTGATGATGCTGATGCTGACTGATACACATGTGCAGCATCACCTACAGATATACATATTTTTGGTTGCCATAGTTACAGCTCCTTGCCTTGGTAGGCCAGTCTGGTCAGTTTGACCTTTGACCTCAGATCAACAGGCCAGAGCAGCTTCTACCAGCATGGCTCAGTGATGCTCCATTTTTTGTACGCTCATTTTTACCCCTTTTCTTCAAAGTATGCGTATGTGTGTGAGTGCGAGTGAGTGTGTGTGAGTGTGTTTGCGTGTGTGTGTGTGTTATACCGACTTCTTGCTCTGTCCGATTTATTGCTTCTGCAGCACAGAAAAGCTTCCTCAGCTTTTGTACACGAAGAGAGAGAGAGAAAATCAGTTCTGTTTTTACTTCATATGTTGTTTTGTTTTTTTCTCTTCATAAAAAATAAAGTTAACATATTTTATTATACAGAACAAAAAAAGGTATTTTTCTTCACCTGGTTAAAAAATGTTTAAAAAAGTAAGAAAAAATGAAATAAAGAATGAAAATGGCAGCTGCTTGTGTTTTGTATTCTTTCCCATCGTACTCCCCGTGTTTACTGTTTAGTAGTTCTAATGTGTTCTAATAGTTCTAATACTGTTCATTAGTTACTGATGTGTCTGAAGAGGACAGAAATAGAAACAGGTTTCAGTTACATTTTCAGACAGAATATTCCTTGTTGTCATTATTTTTTATAGAACTGCGCGGTTCACGCTGCTTTATGTGTGGAGCATTTGCCAGTACCGTTTTAGACTGCAAGCCTGCTAAATGGGCATCAGTGGTGTAGTTAATAATTAGTAAATTAAAAAGCTCATATACAACATTTACATTTTCACACACTTTTAATTAAACGATTGTATGAATGCAAACACAAAATGTAAAGTTCAGGCCCTGCGGTCCGTATTCCAGAACGATGCTGCAAAGACATTTGATGCCCCAGAAGCCTACAGTAGTTTAGCCCCGCCCCTTTACACTGAATTTAGAAGGAGTGTTTCAGGCTATTTTCTGAATGAGGCACAGCCAGTCAGAACAGGGCTCATTTCCATACGTTTAAGGAAAAAAGAGGTAGAACATGGTCATGTAGAAATGAATTTTGGGTGTTTTGGGGACATAATTTCACATACATGTTTACACCTGGGTAAGAGCTGAGTGATTAAGAATACATATATGAAGCCACAGTTTGTGAAAGAGTTTGGGCATCCAGGCTGGAAGTGTGTGGTGCTAATGGAAGCTTACTAGTGAAGGATGCTGTTCAGAAATGGAATTTTTGTGCGGGTCATAGGTCTACGACTGTCATTATCTATATGAGGGGCCCAGTAATAATTTTAGGGTTTAGGTCAAGTGTTTTAATACACACACACACGTATATGTGTGAGACACTAGGGTAGACTAAGTACAACAGTGAGTTTATGCTGCCTCGGGGTTTTTCTCATGAATTTGATTACAGTGTCTGTACTGAGTTAAATATGTGAAAGTGAGGAGCTAAGGGTTCTAGATAGACAGACTGACTTTCACTTTTAGCTTGTTGTTCTCCTTATTTTTTGGTTTGAGTGTGTTCTCTCCTCTGTAATGATGGTGAGGACAGTTAACAAAGACATTCAGCCTCCAAGCAGTAATGTCAGCTTTCTGCTCCAAACCCCAAACAAAAAAACAAACAAACAAACAAAACTAGGCCTCAAAATATCTCCCTAGAGACACTGCCGGGACTATTTGTCTCACAGTGACCTGCATGTATCCCTCCACCATGAATGGATTTAGATTTGGCCAAAAGTTTCTTAAAACTCTGGTAAAACAGGGTTTCGGGCATCAGGCAGCTTATTCATAATTATTTCATATAATAACTTTCTGTGAGTGAGATCAGAGACATATGTCTGGTGCCATGAACAATTCTCACATGATAAGTTTCTCTAGATAGAGCATTTCAGACCAAACCCACCCTGAATGGCTCTGTTTACATTTTAACTACTTAATCAAGCAGGAATTTTGGAAAAGTGGTGGACTGTCCTTTTAAGGCTGTACAGTGTCTGCATTCTTCAAGGGAGCAGCTGCAGTGAGGCCCTATCTGTGGTGGTAATGCGGTGAAAACAAGGTGTTTTAGACCCATATGTTACAGTACAGCGTAAAAGAGCTCCAGTATGTGGCGCTAATGCTCTTCAGCAAAAAAAAATTATTTTAAAAAAGAGACGGAACGTGGAACCATAATTTCCGATGCCGCAACTGCACGGAAGAGATAGTAGGTTGCACGTGTTGACATTGACGGTGCTCATGAGTGAAAACTGAATTTTGAATGTAGTTTATTTTATAATTTACTTTTAAAAGATGAGATTATAAACGTGTGAGTGAGTCAGAATGTGGCAGCAACTTCGCAGGGTACAGAAAAGCAGAACAGCGAGATACGGGGTGCCTATGCTGGTGAGAAAATCTGCAAAAACACTAAATAGACAGCAGTTACAATATAGCATCTCAGGACCCAGAATCTGAACTACTGCACTGTGTAAGGTGGACAAATTGAATAAGCATGGGACTTCAACCTCGCTGAAAGCTATCTATATTTTTTTACTCCTATAATGCATAATTTTGACTTCACTTAAGTGATACTGGGTTCATTGCCCTGCCTGAGCAGCTTGATGCTTCAGTTCATGATTTATTTACTGTATACTTTGTGCATGTTCAGCAATGTAGTGGATTCCATGTGTGTTTCTGTTATGAAACTTTATGTAGCTGCTTAGCTATTATCTGGCATGTCAATATATATAAAAGACAGCCTAATGACTTTTAAGATTTTTTTTAAACCACAAATAATTATGTCATAAACTACAACACTCTTGTCCAGTGAAGAACAGTGATTATTAGTATGTGATGCAATGTTGTAAGTTATAGCTTTTTTAGTTCAGGCTCCACGTCTCAAAGCACAAACTCTGGGCTGCTTTTCACATGACCACTGAAGCTAAAAGAGCAGAGATGCTGAGAGATCACATGTGTAAGAGTGTTTTAAGTTATAAATGTAGAAAGTTCAGTGGTATGTTCATGATAAGGCGTCGATATTAAGACACATCAAGTTTGATGAATCATCTTGAATATGTTCGTGATACCTATCCGAACCCTAGTAGAATGCAAAAGAGAACATTGACTGCTGCCATCACTAAAATCCGGATGGTGACAAATAAAATAATAATTACATGTACTTAACATTGCAACATTACAGAGTAAGCGAGTTACAAACTCTTTATTTAAACCAGAGGCTACAAACACGGCTTCTTAGCAACATACAGCGTGCCCCGTACTGGATATGTTTAAAACACGGTTATTACAATTTCAATATATTATTTTAAGTGTGATTTTAGTATTTATTTTTTGAGTACTCGTTTGGAAATACCAACAATGATAAGTATGCATTGTCTGTCTGTTGAGTTTATTCTTGTGAATTGAAATATTTGACGATAAATAATGTTTAATGTTAGTGGGATTGGTTCTTAGTAATGTGATGATCACTAACACCACACTGTGTGATGTTTGCTTGTAGCTGCTGGTCGTGGGTGGCTCCTTTGGACTCAGAGAGTTCACACAGATTCGGTACGACGCTCAAAAATTACATAAGAAGGTAAATGTACTTCACACACAACTGCGCTCTGTTCACTTAAACACTTTCAGTCGACCAGATTCAAAGGTGATTCATGTGGAGGCGGCTTTTTGTCTTACGAGTTGTTTGTCAAGTAGGTCTGGGTTTTCAAGTGTCACGATATTTTCTTTTTATTTTAGTCTCGTAGCATATGATTTTAAAGGTAGTAAGAATAATGATTGTAAGATGTGGTGTGGTGATCACTAACACCGCTCTGTCTGATGTTGATTTGTTGCTTCTGACCTTGGATCGCTCTTTATTTTACAAGGTGTTGTAGAAAGACTGATCATTTGTACCGAATACATTTAGAAAAGCAAGGTTCCCCCAACTTTTTGACAGGTGGAGTAAAAGGAAAGGTTATGTGAATAAATAAGTGGAAACTAAAACACAGCCTACACTAAAAGACAGCATGGCATAATAAATTACATTGAAGGCTTTTTCCACATGGAGTCCAACCTTATTTCCGGTGTCAAGGAGGGAAGAATGAAGGAGATATATATAAATACTAATATAATGTCTATAATACATATAATGTCTATAATACATATTATACATACATATAAAATATGTAATATGTTTAATATACTAAGTTGCAATCTGACAGAAAAAAATTCAAAGCTGTTTGTTGCCAGAGTTCTGATATTCAGTTCTGATATTCAGGGCTGGTTTGTTAGCAACAGCTGAAATAGGGCTGCATGATGCAGACAAAATATCAGTACTGCGATTTTACTTACATATTGCAGTTGTTATCCTTTCATTATATTAAAGGGCCCATATAGTCACTTTTCTGGATTGAAAAAGTATGTAAATACTGTTTTACACCTCCTTCACACAGTCCAAGCTGCAAAAACACCCCATTTTCAAACCACTGTTTTTGTGATTAAATGAAAATGTAATGTCACTAAACCTTCACATTTATATACTGTATGTCTCCTTAATCCGCCTGCTGCAGCTAAGCCCAACCCAAGGCTGCTATATAGCACATGGTATCAGTTCCATATATTAGTCTTAAAGGCACAGTAATAGAAACAGCCTGTTTACTTCTATGCTTGGAAAATGGTAGTATAAGAATGAATTATGATGAATTATGAAATCCTTTTGTGACACAAACCCATCAAACTTTAAGAGAAATAATGAAATAGAGGTAAAATGAAGAACATGCTAAAACACTTCAGCCAATCAGGGTTTTTAACAAGTAAAGATTAAAATAATTTTGTTGGATTCACCAGACCCAGTAACTCACCTTGAGCTGTGATTGGTGACCCTGTCAGAAACACTGTGATTGGTTAGAGGCTCATTTGCATATATCACCGATATCAGTATTGCAGAGACTGATGTCGCAATAAAGATATTGCAGCTCTACATTGAAACGGACCGTCAATAAGCAAATAATGAGTTTTGGCGCCCTCTGGTGGCTGATGTGTTTACTTCGTTCCGTCTTTACCTCAGATTATGTCGATAATATAAATAATATTTAAAATTTCAAATCTTTCACATTTTCATGTTTTAGACACAGATATGTGTGCACATCATATATTTAGCAAATGATGTGGTCCTGGTGTGGTGTGTTTTTACACTTTAGTAATTAAAGTCTACCTTCTCAGTGAATGAGCCCTGATTAGTTGTCAGTGTGGGTGGCGGAGGAGCGTATTTTAGGAACGGCAGGAAACAGTGCCTCATTTAGGTCCATTTTTAACCCAGTGTTTTTAGAGTGTCTTAAGAGGAGAAACGTGAAAATATTTGAAGAGCTGTCTTGAAGTACACGTGTCAGTGACACCTCCAAAAATAGCCTTTATTTAAATCCTTACAAAAGCTATAACAGCACTCAGATACATATAAATCACAGTTTTTTTTCCCTGATTCCTTGTTTTCTCTATTTTCTTTATTATTGTTATACACAGTGTTCCGTGAAGCACTTTCTTTAATGTATAGACATATAATATAACATTATGTTGTCGTCTTCTGCTTTCGGGTCCTGATGATTAGGGGTTGCCACACTCCATTTCCTTCTATCCTCTGCATTTTCCTCTCACACCAGCAGCCTGCATGTCCTCCCTCACCACATCCATAAACCTTCTACCAGGCCTTCCTCTTCTCCTCCTCCCTGCAACTCCGTCCTCAACATCCTCCTCCCAACACACTCAGAGTCTCTCCTCAGCATCCTCCTCCCAACACACTCAGAGTCTCTCCTC
>JBBIGA010000146.1:20156352-20168747 GCA_037576975.1 Alestes dentex
TGTGTGTGTGTGTGTGTGTGTGTGTGTGTGTGTGTGTGTGTGTGTGTGTGTGTGTGTGTGCATGTGTGTGTGTGTGTTGGTTTGTCAGTGCACTAACAACTGTGAATCACTCTCTGTAACACACTGAGACGCTTCAGTGAGCCTGAACACCTCCCGTCCAAAGAGAGAGAGGGGGGGGGGGGTGGAAGAGAGAAAGATGAGGGAGAGGGAAAAAAAGAAAAAGACACAAGAAAGAGAGACAGACAGGGATGAAAGAGATTGATGAGAAAAAGAGAAGGAGAGAAGAATGGATAAAGAGAGAGAAGGAAAGGAGAGAGAGAGAGAGAGAGAGAGAGGGAGAGGCCTGGCTGGAGTGACTCGTGTGTGTCTCTCTTCCTCTCTCTCCTCTGCTTAGTCTCACATTGTCTGAATCTCCGTATCTGGAAGAGGAGAACAATAAAAAGCCGACAGGAAGGACAGACAGAGACAGAAAGAGAGAGAGAGGGAGAGAGAGAGGGGATGGAGGGATAAGGAAAGAAGGATAGAGGTTTAGTGTGGTGTTTTCTCCCTGCGGCTGCACTCGTCTGCTTTCCAAAACCGTTTTTCCCTCATTAGACCACATTAGGCCTTCTGTTCCTGTGCTGTGTTTGTTTACTCACATATCTGTGTATGTGTGTGTGTGTGTGTGTGTGTGTGTGTGTATGTGTGTGTGTTGGTGTGTGCATGCATTAATTTGTGTGTGTTTATTAATACTATGTTTAGTTTTATGAGCTTATAATCCACCGTCTTGCTCCTGGGAAAAAGACAGATGGAATGTACCATAAATATATACAAATACAATGGAAAGTAGTACAGTCATACCATGGAATGTACCATAATTATACCCATGCTGTGGAACATACCATGATTATAACAATACTATGGAATGTACTATATTTATAGTAGCACTAAAGAATTGTACCATAATTATACCAGTGAAATGTTTCATTATTTCATTATTAATACTGTGGAAGGTTCCATAATTATACTAGTACTATGGAACATTCCCTGAACATAGATTTTATGCTTTTATGATTTTATGCTCAATATTTTCACTATTTTGGTTATATCTCCATATTGATGAAACTTGACAAGAGCACTGCTTGCTAATGTATTTTTTTTGGCATTTTGGTTGCCGTAAAAAATCTAAATCAGGCAACTGTTACAACGCTTACTTCTCAATATAGCAGGGAAGCTGGGAACTGTATCTTCCTCTGTACTGTAATAAAGGTTGCGGCGTTCCCTGTAGGCCGTCCTCACACACTCATTTAACTAATAATGACTGTGATTATTCTGGTGGAGTGTTGAAAAGGCCCTGGGCGCTAGTGTGCGGGGCTGGAGGGGGCGTGGCTAGTGGAGGAGTGTATTCCACAGTTTACAGGTAATAATACATTAAACAAAATAATCTATATTCACTTCTCGGACGACTTTATCAGAAACCACACCCTTGTAGCTCCACCGTGCTGGTGTCGAGAGGCTGAAGCCCATATGTGGATGTAGTTATTAATATAGAAACTGATATGATGAATGAAGAAGGAGGGAGGCAAGGGGGCTGTAACCTACACCACTGCTTAAAAGTGGAATATCTGTTTCCAGTATTAAACTGATTTGGTTTCAGGTAAAATTAGTTTTATGCACTGCCATAAAAGAACCGCTGGTTCCCTAAAGCAGAAGTTCTCCTGCCAGAAACCTCTTCCAGTGTGAAAAAAGTGGACCCCCACATAACTATTCAGTTATTAAAATGTTAGATACATCAACCAAATATATGTTTGTGCAAATAAATATGTGTGGCTCTCTAAGCAGAATAAGCAGATTACGTTAGTGTCGTATGGATATTTTGTGGTTATTGTGGTTATTGTGATAAACTTTGTTACTTAATGATTTTTTGATTTTCTGAGTATGGTGAATATCGTCAGTATGTAAAGCATAGAAGGTTTCAGTCATAAAGAGAACATAATTTATGGACTGTCAGAGCATAAAAGCTCAAGATTTGGGAATGTAATTTTTGGCGCAAAATGGAAAAAAAAGAAAAAAAAGGGCTTCAGTGTTACAAGGGTAGAGCGAAAGATGTATTGAGCAGAACCCACCCATGAAAATAAAGGTTAGTGAAAATAAATGCTGGTGAAAATAAGTAGCGAAGGAATTAAGTTTGTCTTTTGAATTAAGTTTGAAATTTTAAGTCTGTAATATACAGTGTGTTTCAGATTTTTTTGCATGTTTTAAATAGAACGTGAGGCACAAACTCATTAGGGCAGGAGTAGAGTGCTAAAGTGCTATACTAACTCTGTTCGCTTGTGGTGTTATCTGCAATGCTAATGGCAGGAGCACCTTATGTCAGATGGTTTTTGGAGCAGCGAGGGAGCGATTCCAGCGGCACTGTTACACAATGAAGCGTGTAGTGGTGGGCATTAGCATGAAGGCGAGGGCTAGTTAAACTTGCTAACAGGATTATTACAGTTGCGCCTGTACAGGCACTTTTTTACTCTCCGCTCTCTGCTGAGGGCTCCGGAGATGCACCATGAGAGACAGTAATGACTGTGTGTGTATTAATGTCTTAATTTTGCAGCAGTATTCTGGTGTCTCACTGGAACGGTAGAATACTGCTGAATGGAAAGGCTGTGGTTTAGTCTCTGGATGCCTCTCCAAGTTTTTGGTCAGCGTGTTATTTTAGAAATTGCTTGCCGTGACCGTGTACAGTCTTGCTGTCACTGTTTTATTTATTTTGGTTTTCCGTTTATGTTTTAGTTCCCCCGCAGCAGTTTTATAGAAACTCTTTACATCGGACTCTTTTTCTGGAAAGGTTTCTAATTTACATTTTAAGACTGGTGCTACTGACACTAATACTATGGAAAGTGCCCTAACTGTACTGATACTAGGAAACATACCATAGTTGTACTAACGAATATACCATAAATGTAATAAAACTATTCAACCCCCCCGTAATTGTAGTAATTCTGTGGAACATACCATAAGCACACTAAAACTATGGAATGTACCATAATTGTAGCAATTTTAAGGAACATGCCATAGCAGTAGTAATACTATGAAAAATGGCGTAATACTATGGAGCATGCCATAATTGTAGTGTAAGTGTTACATAAGAGTAAAACTGTGGAATAGTGATGACTCATCGTGTTTCCCATTGAACAAGGCTTTCTTTTTTGCAGCCTCCTGCTCTGCTGTCTGCAGTATCAAAGCAACATCGGCGAAGGGCCTTTTATCTCCCTAACCTATTCTGAAGAAGATCTCCAGTGACATTTTTTTTACATTCATGTCAGCTAGCTAGCTAATACAAAGTAATGCAGATCTGTTGCCTGAATGTGTGTGTGTTTGTTTGTTTGAGAGAGAGAGTGACAGAGTGAGGGGACACCTGTAAAATTTTCACCTGAACCAGCAAAGTTCGCCTGAACCCTCATGACCTCCCGACATTTTACTTGCAGTATTTTGTGTTTATGGCTGTCTCCTTTACTACTTTCTATGTAGTAGCCTTTTCTAGGAGCTAGTGGAGCTCAGCTAAATTCCCACAATCTGCAGAGGCAGTGGAGCAGGGTAAGGCTGTTTATCTGCTTCCATTGCAAAAAAGTGTTGTTCCATGCCAGGGTAAAACAGCAATGTTCTGTTACCATTGGCAAAATGCAGCTATGTAAGTGCTGCCATGGTGATAGCAGTTACCAAAAATTTGTGGAAAGGAGAGCTTTGCCTGGTAGGGGTATGGCTATAGGGACTATTTGAAATATAGGACTCCACCACAGGCCCATCTAAGATATGCCCCAGCTGGGCCTGTGGGTAGCTGTGTAGCAAAAGTGTCATAATGCTTTTATATACATTACTCCTCCCTGTAAAGTAGCAATAACTATACCTGCTTTTGTCTGTGTTAAACATTTGTCTGCATCCTCTGTCAGGTTATGTAACAGTGGGCCTTGTATTATGTTTAATTTAATGTTAAAGATGCTTTTTGGTTATTAGCAGATGTTTGAATAGGAAAAATCTTTTGCTGTGAAGAAGTGTTTGTTGTAAAGATATAGCTTTGTGGTGTTATGAGTGTGTGTTATTTGTGCCATAATTGGAAAATCTGAAGTGTGTTGACTCATTCATTGCTCATCATTTCCATTTCTTCTGCAGGTGGTGAGTTGAGTGTGGAGCCAAAGATCACCCAGTGCTGGATCTCAGAAGGACTTTTAGAGTGGACGGACCCTTGAGAGTGCATGGAGCGCTCAAGGACGACGCAAGGACGACCGGGGACTTGTGCCTGCCTCTGGTTGGGCCTTGTCTCTGTGGCGACAACCTTTGTGTGCACGGAGGCTCGGGCCACACCGACCTCCATTGCCCCCAGCAATGTGACTTGCGCGGAAGTGTCGTCAAAATGCAAGCCAGGCATCATCTTACCCATCTGGTATCCCGAAGATCCTTCCATGGGCGACAAGATCGCAAGGGTCATTGTGTACTTTGTGGCCATGATCTACATGTTCTTGGGAGTTTCCATCATTGCCGACCGCTTCATGGCCGCGATCGAGGTTATCACCTCTCAAGAGAAAGAAATAGTGGTCAAAAGGCCCAATGGGGAGACGACAACCACTACCATCCGGGTCTGGAACGAGACTGTGTCCAACTTGACCCTGATGGCCTTAGGATCATCCGCCCCAGAGATATTGCTCTCTGTCATTGAAATTTGCGGCCATAATTTCCATGCTGGCGAGCTTGGCCCATCTACCATTGTGGGAAGTGCAGCCTTCAACATGTTCGTGATCATTGGTCTTTGTGTATCAGTGATTCCGGAAGGTGAGGTGCGAAAAGTGAAGCACCTTCGCGTGTTCTTCGTCACGGCTGCATGGAGTGTCTTCGCGTATGTTTGGCTTTACATGATCCTAGCAGTCTTCTCACCCAACGTTGTTCAGGTTTGGGAGGGCCTACTGACGCTAGCCTTCTTTCCCATCTGCGTCTTGCTGGCCTGGGCGGCTGATCGTCGCCTGCTGTTCTACAAGTTCGGCCACAAGAGGTACCGTGCGGACAAGCACCGCGGCGTTATCATTGAGACGGAAGGTGAACGCTCTAAAGGTGGCATCGAGATGGATGGCAAGATGATCAACTCACACTTTGTGGATGGCGCCAACAGCAATCTGATAGGCCTTATTGAAGGCAAGGAAGTGGATGAGTCACGGAGGGACATGATTCGGATCCTGAAGGACCTCAAGCAGAAGCATCCAGAGAAAGAACTAGACCAGCTTGTGGAGATGGCCAACTACTACGCTTTATCGCACCAACAGAAGAGTCGAGCCTTCTACCGCATCCAAGCAACACGAATGATGACCGGTGCTGGGAATATTCTGAAGAAACATGTTGCAGAACAGGCTAAAAGGAGCACGAGTGTCCAGGAGGTCCACGTTGAGGAGCCGGAGGACTTTGTGACAAGGATTGCGTTTGAGCCGGCCACATATCAATGCCTGGAGAACTGTGGTGCCGCATTGCTGACCGTTGTGCGCAAAGGGGGTGATGTAGCCAAGACCATCTATGTGGATTACAAGACAGAGGACGGCTCGGCTAATGCTGGTGCGGATTATGAATTCACTGAGGGCACCATAGTGTTCAAACCTGGCGAGGTCATCAAGGAGATCTCCATAGGGATCATTGATGATGACATCTTTGAGGAGGATGAGCACTTCTTTGTGCGGCTCAGCAATGTCCGCATCCTGGAGCTGGAGGATGAGGTGCTGTCACCTAACAGCCTGCCGTACCCTAAGGCCATGCTGGGATTTCCCGCCGTTGCTACGGTGACTATTCTTGATGATGACCATGCTGGCATTTTCACATTTGAGGGCGAGTCTGTCCACGTCAGTGAGAGCGTGGGCATCATGGAGGTGAAGGTGCTGCGGACATCTGGAGCCAGAGGGACCGTCATTGTTCCGTTCCGAACAGTGGAGGGACTCGCCAAGGGAGGCGGAGAAGACTTCGAGGACACATATGGGGAGCTAGAGTTCAAAAATGATGAGACCTGGTAAGAAATTTAGCTCTTAAAATTGCTCTGTTCATGGTATGATTGCTGGTGTAGATGTTAGATATCAGTCAGATGAGGAATGTGAAAATTAGAATGGGATGCCTAGACTGCCCAGTGGTTGAGGTTTGGACTATAAAATCTTTTGTATCAGTCGCGTGTTTGAGTTTTAGAGAAAAGTTTGAGCAGTTCACTCATTACCTTACAAATCAGCTGAACATATAGAAATGTTAGGTAATCTTACCTATGTTTATATGTAATTTTTTTGTTGAAATACCTGTTGTTTTCTTGAATATTTAAAACTTTTTACAAATCTGATTTAGCGCACCAGACACTTGCATTGCAGTATTTGCAAACCATTGCAGTATTTGAATGACACAGGATCTCCTCAGAAACTGATCAAGCTAGACGTTTTGTCGGACTGTAGCAGGTATTTCACTTTGGCACCTTCATGCTCATGTATATATTTAGAGTGGATGAAATGGAGGTTGGCAGTTATAAGAAGTTTAAGACTCGTATTGCATATCTTGTTGTCCTGCTTTATGAACAGCACTGTAATGTGATACATATCTATATACAGTAAACTGTGTCTGCCGTCTAGTCCAGGAATGTGTCTGTGTGTGTGTGTGTGTGTGTGTGTGTGTGTGTGTGTGTGTCTGTGTGTTTGAGAGAGAGAGAGAGCGATGGTTGTATTAGAGTGAACACAGACAGCAGCGTGTCCCATAGCTGTCATTTGTAAAAGGTTATTATGGTCTGCCATTATGTTCTGTGCTTGCTTGTTTGTATGTGCGTGTGTGCTTGTTTATGTACTGTATATATTATATCTTTATACGAATTTGTACGAGGGAGTGACAAACCACACTGAACTCTTCCAAAAGAGAGAGAGAGATGGTATTCAGTAAATCAAGTGGTGTTAATTAAGGGCCTATAGTACTGAAAACCAGGGGCGTCGGAAGCATTTTTAATAGGACGCATCGGTCTACGCATGGGGGGCGGGGTTTGGCGTGGGGGCGGGGTTTGGGCATGGGGCGGGGTTTGCGTGGGGACGGGGTTGCTGCGTGCTGCAAAGTCTTGTTCTTTTAGGGGGTGTGGGTGTTTGGAAACCCCTGTTGAATCTTGAATCTTGAATCTTTCGCGATAGAATCCACTCCACTTAATCTATAGAATAATACACACGCCACTGGGAATCCGCTCGGGTTTACCTCCAACTCATCGCATGCAAGTGAAGTGAATCGGCAGTGCACAGACAGGCTGCTCGGATTTCCCGTGGTGTGTGTGTTCTTCTATCGATTAAGTGGATTCTTTCGTGAAAGATTCAAGATTCAACAGCGTTGGGTGAACTAATTATTTATGTTAAATGTGGGGGGCTCCAAATTAATAATTATGAAATGTGAGTGGGACATGTCCCCCTCTGATTGAATGGCGACGACGCCCATGCTGAAAACGAAATTGTTGGAAGTTAGAAGATGTAGCTAGTATGTAAACAAGATAAAAAATGTTTTTTTTAGCCTGGACTACCTTTCTCAATGAGACACAGTAGATCGGGGCAGCCAATAAGAACAGGGCTCATTTACATATATCAGTCTTAAAGACAGAGTAACAAAAATAAAATTGGTGATTTAAACTGCATATTTATTGTTGGGGAAAATATTAAATATAGATATATTTTTATAGTATTCTTATATATAAAAATATCATATATTTCACTAGACTTTTTTGTGGGAGATTGTAGTTCAGCAGTGTGAAGCTCTGAATGAAGATGACAGGGTGATAAAAAAGGAATAAAAAATGAATGAGTGAGTGACTGGACTGTAAAAGTAAATCAAAGAGAGATGATCAGAAATGATGGCAGTGTTGCAGATTAACTAGTAATTTAACTTTGATACTACAGATTTGGTTCAGCTCTGTATCACATGCACACACACACACACACACACACACACACAGTGAATTACTCATGCGTTGCAGGTTCTGATGGTGTTGCAGTGTGGGAGGGAGGACTGAGTAAATATTCAAACAGCTCTATTAATAACCTGCACTATTACTGAATTACTCTCTCTTCTTTCTTTCTCCCTCTCTTTTGCTCTGTTTCTCTATTTCTCTCTTTCTTCATGCTATTTCTCCCTTTTTCTCCCTTTTTCCTCTAGTTCCCTCTTCCTGTTTGTCTCTTTCCTATCTCTACCTCTCTCTCTCTCTCTCTCTCTCTTTCTCTCTCTCTCTCTCTGTCTCTCTCCCTACTCCTGAGTGTCTGTGTAACTTTCTGTGTGCTTTATTACCGTCCTGCTATGTGTGTGTGCGCACATGAATGAACCTGATTAATTATCCTTTTACATCTGTTTCAAAATCTTTAGACCATCATCTGTCACTCCCTGCCCTACAGCGCTGTTTATCCCAAAGGGGGAGGGGGCAGCTGAGTTTGTGTGTGTGTTTGTGTGTGTACTCATATGGAGAAACGTGGTCTACTTAAACGATGAGAGTGCACAGTGAGTGAGTGAGAGCCTCTGCTTTAAAGCCCTGATGAAAAGCCCCACATTCTCTCTAGCCAATATTACAGTACAGTCACATGCCTTAAAGCAATAGTTTAGCAAAATAATCACCCCCCCCCCATTTACTCCAAAAGTAATCAATCAAGCCATGCTCCTTTAGGTTCAGTGCTGGAGTTGTAAGGCTAATGTAGATAACACATAATGGAAGCTCCAACTATTAGCATGGTGCTAATTGCATGCTTAAATTATCTCACACTTGGCTTCCTTTTCACCAGCTTCTTGTTAGAAGTAGCCTGATCTGATCTGCTAGAATCTAATGGCTGCACCATTTAAGGTAGAATGGAAAATTTCAAAAAGAGGCTGGGGAATTCAAAAAAGAAGCCTGCTTTGCGCTCTGGGTAATGTCTGAGGGTGGTTTGACCCCTGGGTGGTCTGAGACCAGCTGGGGGGGGCTTTTTTTTTACCCACGAGACTTGCTGCTCACCCAGGCAGTGTGTAAACAAATGCACGGTGTGTTTGCTGGAGTAAGAGTTAATTTCTCATGTTTTTTCCAACCTTTTCAAGCGTTCAGACGTCACTGTAGTGGAGAGAATGTTCTCAAACCATGTCCAATGAGGACAAAATGAAGCTAAATGCTATCTAGAACCCTTACTTCAGTGTGGCTTCTTTTTTCTGGTCTTAGTAGAACAATGATCAGCTGGTATTTCGATAGGTCTGATGCAGTGTTAGTAAAATGACAAAAGTAAATTGTGAGGAAGCTTCTGGCCTAGCTAGGTATTTGTTAGCTACCTGGCTGTCTAGCTCCTTTATGACAGATTGGCTTCTTTTCTCCCGGTAAAAGGGTAAAATGTCTCAGTGAATAGAGAATGCCTGTTTTCCTTACATTTTTATCTTCAACAAATGAAGTAATTAAAGCTAGCTTGGTTGTATTAATTAGCATAACACTACCATTACTGCCGCATAACCTTAAACTGCTTTTAAAAGGAAAGACAATTCCAGGCAAAACCAGCCAGTGCTAGATGCTGAAACTGTAATAAATTTAGTGTAATATGGAATCAGCCAGACGTTCAACTAAGTTCCAGTAGCTAAACTAATTTTGTGTGTGATCCTCCACGTTTTTCATTGATTCCTCACAGGCTCGCTTAGGCAGTTTTGCACAGAAAACATGGAGCCTGAAACCAGAGACTCTACATGAGGCTTGCCCAGGGCCTCTTATTGTGGCGTTCACCTCAAAAATATAAAAAAAATATACAACATGTTGCATTAAATTGGATAGTTTGCTGAAGTAACAGTCTCCACTCTTCTGTGAAGATATTTGTGAGGATTTGATTGCATTCAGCCACAAGAGCTTAAGTGAGGTCAGGTACTGACTTTGGATGAGCTAGCTCTAGCTCATGCCAAAATAGTTCCGCTCCATCACTCGGATGAGCATGAAGCTCCGATAAACCAAATGTAAGAATGATCTGATGCTGCTAATGGTATTGCTGCAAAGGATCAGCCCAGCTCACAGCTTCTTTATGAAGAAGTTTTTTTTTCCTTTTCTCATTTGAAAGTAATGCAGGACATTCCCGGAAAAATTTCAGAAGAAGGCAAAGTGCTTCAGCCAGTGTGTATGTGACATGAAGAAGTGCTTGCTAAGCAAGTTTATGCAATAAGGTGCAAAGATGCTGTTGCAGCTTTGTACTGTACGGCGTTTTGCCCTGCAGTGCTGTGAAATGGGTGAAATGTTTTCTCCCCTTTTCTGGAAAAGTGATCTTGACTTGGTGACTGATGTTAGCCAAGCGTCCGGAGGATTACAGGTATAGCCCACAGTTTCAGTGTTGGTGTGGCATCTGAACTGTGTGCCAGGAAAAAAAATCTAACCTTTAACTCAGTTAAATGTATCATCATCATTGAGAAACAATTACTTTTAACAAAATCACAGATGCCACAATTATTGACACCCCTGCTGTTAATATTTTGTACAGTCCCATTTTGCCAATAAGACAGCACTTAATCTCCTATTTCACAAGGTTGGAGAATACAGAGAGAGGGATCTTGGACCATTCCTCTTTGTACAATCTCTCTAGAGTCCTGAGTCTCTAAGACACTCTGCTCTTCAGCTCACCACACAGGTTTTCTATGGGATTTAGGTCTGGGGGCTGAGATGGCCATAAAAGAAGGTTGATTATGGCCATATGGATTGGGGTGGGTGTGGCCTACGGGGTAGGATACTTGCCTCTGAACCAGGAGGTCATGGGTTCAAATCTTACCTTCAGCATACCACCACTGGGTTCCTGAGCAAGACCCTTAACCCCAAGTTGCTCCAGGGAGACTGCCCCTTGCAGTTAGGGAATGGAAGTCGCTTTGGATAAAAGCATCTGCTTAATGGTATAAATGTAAACCATTATCCTGCTGAAAGACCCAATGTTGCAGTTTTTTATTTCAAAATGTCCTGGTATTGCAAAGTGTTCACGATGCCGTGCACTCTCACAAGGTTCCCAGAGCCACTGGAAGAGAAACAGGCCCACAGCATCACAGATCCTTCACTATACTTAACAGCAGGCATGAGGTGCTTTTCGGGATATTCATCCTTTGTTTTACTCACCTGGAGTGTTTATTGCGAAAAAGCTCAATCTTAGTCACATCTGACCAAAGCACAGGGTTCCAGTAGCGTTTAGCAAACTCCACAAGTTTGTGACTGTAGGACAGAAAAGGTTTTTCCTTGGCATTCCTCCCAAACCACCTGTTGGCATGTAGATGGCATCATATGGCTGTTATGGAGACTTTGTGACCCTAAAATGCTACTCTTTGCTGCATCTCTCTAACAGTGAGCTTTGGAGATTTTTCTACCTCCCTTACCATCCTCTGTCCAGCCTTGTTCATCACAGTTCCAGTTGTTTTAAACTTTTTAAGTTTAGGTAACTAGCTGTATTCTAGTAACCATTTCCCAACAAAAGAAGACCAACACACATCTGCCGCAACTGAATGGCACTTTCTCTTGTCTTTCCCGTTTTGAAGAGTGGCTAAGAGAAATGGGCCTCTGTGTCATTTCATATTTAGACCCCAGAAACACAGGGAGTCTTCAGTTAATTTATTTTATAGGAATTGTTCGGGGTGCCAATAGTTGTGGCGCCGGTTATTTTGTTAAAAATAATTATTTCTTAATTATGGATTCCTAGAGAAACATTTATTTGAGTTTTGTGCAATTTTCACACATCTTTTTAGGGCTGCCAATAATTGTGGAGGGTGCTTTCCAAGAAGTCTAGTTCTAGTTTAGTCCGCTACGCCTGCTCTGGCTGATGTTGTTCTTCAGAAGGCCCTGATTGGCTGTAACGTTAAACGAGGGAAAGGCTGGAGCTAAACGTGGCAGGAGAGAAGATCTGCAGTAGAGGGTGTGTGGCTTTTTACAACATGTCATTTGACTGGGATGCACAAACATTTTCTTATGACTGTATGTGTGTGTGTAATTATATATATATAATAAGGCCATTGCCATAGTGAACTGGCAGAACTGTATGCTGTGTGGGTGTGTGTGTAGCAACAGTGACAGGTCCTCTGTAAGAGCACACACACACACACACACACACACACATCTGTGGTTTGTGCAACTGACAGGTGACATGTCCACACTGATGTAGTAGCTGCTGACCACTCAGCTCCAGGCTCACGACTAGAAGAAAACCACTTTCTTTCACACACACATACACACATACACACACACACAAACACACACACACACACACACACAAGAGATACACGTTCACACATGCTATATTTAGAAATAGGGCAGTTCCCCTTCATTTGTTGTCACTCAGTTATGCAGTGGTCTCTTTTTCTCTCAATAGAGTGTGCGTGTGTGTGTGTGTGTGTGTGTGTGTGTGTGTGTGTGTGTGTGTGTGTGTGTGTGTGTGTGTGTGTGT
>JBBIGA010000146.1:20182169-20195146 GCA_037576975.1 Alestes dentex
TACTCCTCATGCCCTATCCCCTACTCCTCATGCCCTATCCCCTACTCCTCATGCCCTATCCCCTACTCCTCATGCCCCATTCCCTACTCCTCATGCCCTATCCCCTACTCCTCGTGCCCCATCTCCTACTCCTTATGCCTTATCCCCTACTCCTTATGCCCCATCTCCTACTCCTTATGCCCCACCCCCTACTCCTTATGCCCCATCCCCTACTCCTTATGCCCCATCTCCTACTCCTTATGCCCTATCCCCTACTCCTTATGCCCCATCTCGTACTCCTTATGCCCCATCCCCTACTCCTTATGCCCTATCCCCTACTCCTTATGCCCCATCTCGTACTCCTTATGCCCCATTCCCTACTCCTTATGCCCTGTTCCTTATGCCCTTTGCCCTCCTTATCAGACCAGGCTACTTTCTTCCACTGCTATTTGGTCCAGTTCTGCTGCTTATGTGCCCATTGTAGGTGATTTTGAAAGTGGACATGGGCCAACATGGCTAGTCTGCGGAGCGGACTGGGACACACCACCCATCTTTACGCTCCCATGAAGGTGTATACCAACAAAGTAGCATTCAATAAAAGTAGTATTCAACACAGTAGTATTCAATAAATTGTGAACTCACCCAGTCAAAAATGATGCAGCTAATTATTTTCATGAATATCTGGGAAAAAAGAGGGCATCCTATATGTGTGCGCATGTGACAGAGAGAGAGAGAGAGAGAGAGAGAGAGAGAGAGAGAGAGAGAGAGAGAGAGATTTTAAAAGGTGTGGATGCCTTTCATGTCTGTATATTGTTCATAAATACCGAAAAGAAAAGCTGCCTACAGGGACCAATACAAAAGGGTGGAGGTGTTTAAAAAGTTGATTGGTCCAGTCCAGTGTCAACTGGGCCGCCGCTTTAGGAGCGATCAGACCAATAAATAAAGAAATAAATGAATGAATGAATGAATAAATAAAAGGTGTTGGCCCAAATAGCACGTCGGCCCACCGGGAAAATGCCCAATACGCCAGATGGTCAGTCCGACCGTGCTAGTCTGACTGGCCTGCAGCTACACACTGTGTGTTCTGACATCCGTCTGTCATAGCCATCATGACCTTTTTTGCAGGAGCTGCTGTTTTGAGATGCTCTGACTCATCAAGCCAGCACAGCTTGGCCCCTGTCGAAGTCAGATCATTACACGTAATAAATCAACTTCAAGAACTGACTGTTCTCTTTCCCTTGATCTAAAATATCCCACTTGATAACCACCCAGAGCTTGGACTAGGCCCCTCACTTCCAGTGCAGGGTAATCTCAATGCCTCAGCAGACCAAGACATTTTGGACAACACCATACTTCCAGCTCTGTGGACCCAGTTTGGGGAAGAACCTTTTCTTTTCCAGCATGACTGTGTTTCAGTGCACAAAGCGAGCTCCAGAAAGGCACGGCTGGATGAGTTTGGTGTGGAAGAACCTGACTGGCCACACAGAGCACTGTATTTGAATACAGTGTCATTAAAGTCCCCGTTGGTGTGATTGATGTTTGTAATATTTTGTACTTTATGCTGGTTTTTAGATGTTATGATATATTTACTCTAGTGCGTAAATATATAAGTGAGTCAAATTGACGCTCAGCTCCACCTATCAGAGAGCAGATACCTGATGTAATCCCGCCCTTTCAGCCCAACACACACACACACACACATACACACGCGCGCGCGCTGGAATATCTGCTCAGTGCGCGTGCGCGTGGAGCTGGAAGCTGGAAGGGCTGCGCGTTCTCGGAGCGCGAGCACGAGCCTCTGCGGCACGGGGCCGCGCGCGCCCCGGTTCCGGGGGGTAAAAGTGGAGCCGTTTTACCCCTCGTACCCCTCCGACCCGTATGGATTTACCCCATGGATGCGTCTGACGGCGCGGAGGCCGAGGCGCCCGGGGCCGGCGGCTGGTGGTCGGACGGAGCCGGGGGGGAGTTCCCCTCCAGATACGTCATCGCGGAGAGGAGCACTGAGCACGAGGAGGAGGAGGATGAAGGAGAAGAGGAAGAAGAGGAGGAGGAGGAGGCACGCGGACAGGGGGCCCAGCTGCACCGTGAGTACCTGCAGAAGTCCAGGATCAGGGGGGTTCGGTTCCTGCGCGCGCTCAGGCCGATCTCCAGGCCATGTGCACACACACACACACACACACACACTCATATCCATGCATACATATCCTTGCACTACACCCTCTTCAATAACACAGAAACCTCAGACGGGTGAAGGGAATAACACTGGTTATCTTATTGATTATAGTGGCATCTGGCAATGGGGTGGAATATATTAGACAGCAAAAGAACAGTCAGAAGTTTGTGTGTTGGAAGCAGGAAATCTGAGCCCCTTTGACAAGGGCCAAATTGTGATGGCTAGACAACTGGGTCAGAGCTTCTCCAAAACAAGAGAAAATGGTCAGTAGTAACTGAAAGTTAATAGAAAGACAACACACAGATCCCACAGAAGAGCTACTATTGCACAAATTGCTGAAAAAGCTCATGCTGGCTGTGATAGACAGGTGTCAGAACACACAGTGCACATTGCTGTAGGTGAGGCTGTGTAGCTACAGACTGGTCAGAGTGCCCGTGCTGACCCCTGGCCACATTCCTGAGGAAGAGATGCCAGGCGGCAGAAGGAGTGTGATGTTCTGGGCAATGTTCTGCTGGGAAACCTTGGGTCCTGATATTCATTTGAATGTAACTTTGAAAGGAACGATCTAACCATTGTTAGAGACCAAGGGCACCCCTTAATTACAACCATATTCTCTAATGGCAGTAGTTTCCCTAGGCTGGTGGTTTTAATGTTATGACAGATCAGTGTAAATGTATGTGTAAGTCTAAAGTGTCCACACCACAGCACACAATGTGAACTGCACAAAAATTGTTCGGTGCATTTAACCCATTCACCAAGTGAAGCAGCGGGCAGCCAGGAATACGGCACCCAGGGAGCAGTGTGTGGGGACGGTACCTTACTCTAGGGTACCTCAGTGGTGCTACTGGCAATCCTGGGATTCAAACCCACGACCCTCCAATCACTGAGGCAACTCCGTAACCTCCAGGCCATCAGCTGCCCAAAAATAGACCCAGATGGGACTCAAAGTCCTCAGCAACAGAGGCTGATGCCACTATGGGCCTATGTAAGCACAGACCAGCACAGACCAGAAGAACGGGCTCTGTAGCCACACACAAGCCTAAAGTCACCATGCCTGTGGGCTAGAGGGGAATAAAGCCCCCAGTGTTGAGTTGTGGAGTTTGTTGGAGTGATGGAGCTTTTTTGGGAAGAGGTGGAATGTCATCCAAAACTTTCTGATCCAGAAGTAAATCTTCCAGCATCGGTATCGGACCTCACTGATTCTCCTGTAGCTGGACACAGTCAAATCCTCACTACAACGTCCCAACATCTAGCCTTCCCAGAGGAGTACAGGCTGATACTTTAAAAGAGGAACTCCACTGATTTTCCGGGATTCCCCCTATGAATTATAGTTTGTTGGGAAAGGATTCTTTGAAGAGACATGTATTCACTCAGATTTCTTCACAGTGGTAGTGAGTGGAACCAGGTGTCTCAGTGTCTGCAACAGAAATACAACCATTTGCCACCCAAAGAGTTTTGTGTCTTCCGGGTGTTTATAAAGGCAAATCTGAACTAAATAATTCTTCCTCACAGTGATCTGCATGTTTCCCTTCACCATTAATGGATTTAGTTTTAGGCCAAAAGCTTTTCAAAACTTTGGTAGCACAATGTCTCAGGATTCAGGCAGCACATTCTTAACCATTTCATGCGATAACTCTGTGAGGGAGATTTTAGAGGGAGATGTTACATTCAGCGCCACTGTGAAGAATTCTGACTCAGTAAATTCCTTTAGAATTACTTGTTTCACACCAAAGCCACTCTGAATGTCATTGCGCCTTAACTGTTTGATCGTGTAGGAAATACGGTAAAATTCACCTTTAAGGGTGGGATGGACAAGGGCTTTAATACTGCAGGAAATGTGAGACAGAACCAACTCATCAGCAGATCTCCCTCAGACACACTCCGAGAGCAACACGGTCTCATATAAACCGCAGTGCACTGACTACAGGTTTGATTTTTTTACTCTCTGTGGAATCAGGTTGCGCCTGCATGGGTTTCATATTTGGTACCATGGACATTAATTCCAGCAGGTATGTGCATCTGCGTATCACACACACAGCTTGTAGGCACTCAGGCCTTTAAGCCTTTTAGCTACTCTTGCAAGCCAGAATTCGTCCTGTTGTCAGAAGCGGCCCTTATGGACCCTCAGTGCTGATTTCATTGGACTACACAACAGCCTTTTACCCAGCATTACTTGGAACACAAGTTAGAACCAATCAGAGTTTTTGTTCATAGCAGTCCGACCTATTAAACTAAAGAAAACAAAGTTATGAAACACGCAGAGCCTGTACCGCACTAGAGCAGAAGTGTAATTGATATTTCCTCACTTTATGACTCAAATGCAGGCATAAACACACTCAAGGCACATTTGAAACAAGTTCAAATCTGATTGTGTGCCTTAAAACACAATGTGTTGTGCTCACATCAGGAGATGAACTGAAAGAGCAGCGGTGCTGCATTAAGTGGTGACAGTATATGATGGGTGGTCTCTTCCACAAGCAGCGGGGGGTGCCATCACAATACTGGGAGGTTTTAGTTATCAAATGCGTTTTGGAGAGACGGATGCGTTTGCACTGCTATAGTATGTGGCTTGAATGTGTCTCAGACTTCCTCCAGATTGAAATCAGTTTGTATGTGTCTTCGGTGTGTTTAGGCCTGCATTTTCTGTGGCTCAGCCTCATCCAGATATAATGCTGATGCTCAAGATACATGGGTGTGTAAACGCCTTTGTCTGTCCACGACACAATCAACAATCCACATCCCTCCGAGTACTGTAACAGTGCCCCCTGTTGTTCTGCTCATGGAAGAGACCGCCCTTCAGACTGCCACAATTTAATGCAGCATCACTGCTCTTTCAGTTCATCTCATTTTTCGAGTCACAAGACCTTAAATAAAGCTCTACTTTGGTTAAATTTCAGCTCACCTTGTCGTTTATCACCATCTTACTATAGTACAGGGCGTCCTTGAGTTATGACACAGATCCGTTCCTTCGACAGTGATGTAAGCTGAATTTTGGTGTTAGTCAAAACACACCATAGCCTCAGTCAGTTACTGATCCTAACACAGTTGTAAAATCATAAAAACACAACTAAGCCACAGATAAAGGAAAAGGAAAACGTCCTCACTCATACGCCACGTTACTGCGTATTCTTCCGCCGCACGCAACCAGACTAGTTCGCCCACGTAGCCGGTAAGTCTGAGGCTAGCGGTGTGAGTCGAGTGAGAGTGGGAGTGGGAGAGAGCGTTGTAAACTCGTATGTCGAGACTCTTATAACTCTAGGACCGCCTGTATACTGTGTTGTGATTCATAATGTTTCAAGTACGTGCACACGTGTATCCTAATGTAACTACATGTAATGAGTAAAAACTGACATTGATAAACATATGTAATTGCATAAGATGTCCTACTGTAATACAACTGTAACAGTAACACTGTTGTTGTGTGCATTGTTACTGTGGTATTACACAGTTATTACTGCTGCTAGCACTGCTGCTTTAGCTCCAGAATTGTGAAGATATAGAATATTCTGGCTTCTCTGTGGGACTGAAGCCTCATACAGTTGGCTTTAAGCTTCCCTGAGCTGTGCTGTGTGTGTTGTTTAGCTCTGTTGTTTGATTTTTTACCCAGTCTTTTGTTTGGAGTGTACAGTCCTTCCATGTTCCGTATGTGTAGCAGTGTAGTGTCTCTACATGGTCTTGATTTGGACTGCTGTTTCATCTTTGTGTATACATACGTTCTGGTGTGTGTGTGTTTTCTTTGCAGCTGTTGGCCTAGTTTTGAATCCAGAGGTTCCTCCCAGCTGAAATATTAATTAGCGTGGCAGACTGGCCTAGACACTCAGTCACGCAGCGGCTGCACTGCTGTTTGCTCTACCCTGCAGCTGCTGGGCCTCGTTGTCTAAGTCAGTTGCGCAAAAATTGCACAGTAGTGCTTTATAATGCACTATGAAGCTCATATGATCCAGATGATCATTCTGACAAACTGTAATATACTATTAGGAAGCACAGGGGGCGATATGGCTTCTATTGTTTCTTTGAAAAAGCACTTTATGATGTTCATACTGGCAGTATAAAGATGATGATAAAAATTATTCTTATTATTATAACTGCTACTATTATATCAGTAATAATATTATCGTTGTTGTTGTTGGTTTTATTTCTCTGTACAGTGCTACATATGGTATTTTTGTTGTCGTTATTTCCCTGTGTGATATTTAAGTTGGTATTAGTATTACATCGATAGTATTATTACCACCGTCATTCTTCTTGTTCTTGTTCTTCTATTATTATTATTATTATTATTATTATTATTATTATTATTATTATTATTATCGTTTAATTTCAATGTAATTTTCTTGCTCAATTTTTAGTCTTCCCTATTTCATTATTATTATTATTATTATTATTATTATTATTATTATTAATAATAAATAGTTGATGTTGTTATTTCCCTGTGCAGTGATGGAGATAGACTTCAGCGAGCTGGTGCTGGAGGAGCTGATTGGGGTGGGTGGTTTCGGGAAGGTGTACCGGGCGGTGTGGCGGGGCGTGGAGGTGGCAGTGAAAGCTGCACGGCGTGACCCGGATGAGGACGCTGCTGAGACGCTGCAGGGCGTGCGGCAGGAGGCCAGGCTCTTCGCCATGCTGAGACACCCCAACATCATGGCCCTGCTGGGGGTCTGCCTGCAGGAGCCCAACCTGTGCCTGGTGATGGAGTACGCCCGGGGAGGGCCGCTGAATCGCGCACTCGCCGGAAAACGGATCCCCCCGCACACGCTGGTGGACTGGGCTGTGCAGATCGCCAGAGCCATGCTGTACCTGCACTGCCAGGCCATCGTCCCCATCATACACAGAGACCTGAAGTCCAGCAACAGTGAGTACCAGCACACACACACACACACACACACACACACACACACACACACACACACACACACACACACACACACACTGTATTTACTGTTGCTACTTAATGACACTTTAAATGTATCTGTGTATTGCTTTTCATTTACACTCACTGGCCACTTGATTAGAAACCCTTCCTTGTAGATCCGCTACACAGGAGTACAAATACATACAGACTTTATCACCTCCCCACCAACTCCAAGTGTAGGTAGTGTGTGTGGAAAAAGGATTGAAATGTAGTGATCTTGGACTGAGGCTTAGATATTCTAAAACACCAAGCAAAATTGTACCATTCTGCACTGGTCCATCAATGAAAGGGACCACCATATGACTGCCACATGATGTGGATGGTGGACCACTCTCAGCACAGCAGTGGGACTGGTCCACCACTCAAAAATATCCAGCCGAGAGCCGCCCCGGAGTTCATATCATACACATCATTTCTGATAAAAGCAGCCGCAGCTTTTGCGTGTACTTCAAACTACTTGTGTTAGTAGATAACAGTGTCAGAAACCACTGAGAGTGTGTGTGAGTGTGTGAAGGGGTGCTAATCCTGTGCTTTTGCCCTGTCAGATCCGTTAAACCCCAAGCTCATTACCGCGGATTTACCCTTACCTTCACTCTCTGGCTTTCTATTGGCTGATGAGGACAGGCTCTCGTCTGTCATTGGTCAAATTCAGTGTCGAGTCGCTCAGGACATTGAGTGCTATTGGCTGCTGTGGTGAAACGTTAGGTCTCTGTGATTTCCCTTTTTGACCTACTGGGGCTCGTCCGACAGACTAGAGCCCGTCACTGTTTACCAACAGCCTTCAGCTGCTTCACTTTGGATGCTGGATATTTCTCAGCTTATTCATTTCTAATGTCAGTTTTAACACAAATCAATTCATTTTTATTTTATTCATTTCAATTAGGCAAACTGCTCAAATTTGTATTTACTTTTAGTTATTTGCTGAATTTACCAACTAACATAAAACATTTAACTTGGCATGTGCCTGAATTTTTAAACATATTTATATACTGTATTTTTTAAAAAAATTAAATTCAGTAAATAAGAAGTAAGCTTGCTTCAAATGTGTGGAAGGTTGCTTCAAATGTGTAAATGCACAAGTAAAGCTTGTGCATTTATTTTACCAAGGACACACAAACTGCACAAGACTGTAGTTTGAGGATTGGCTTGTTAATTTTCTCCCATAACCCAAAAGCACACAGCAAACAGTAGCGTTCGTCTCAAAGCCTGACTTTCTGTCTATGCTTTTCTCCAATTTGTGCTAATATAGTGCTTTATATATTCCGGTCTGAAGATCTGCAGGTGTAGGTGTTTTACACTCTTTCTATTTGAACTACCCAGGTTCTCCTTTTAATTCAGCTGTGCTTTAACTAGCACTGCCCTGAATAATTTAAAAAACTGTTTTTGTTTCGTTAAGTGATATTCGGAAGTCTTTTTTCAAGCCACAAAATTTTGTGTCTGGAACTACAATACACTTCATGAGTGATGGCCTTTTAAGGGGCACTGATTGGTAAAATGTTCTAATAAATATATTTTTAAACTTTACTGTCTAATTGCTTTTATTCTGTTTGCTGTTTTAGTTGATTTCCAAGGATAATTGGTGTTAGTTGTGTTTTGTATCCTATTTATTTGGGGTTGTTAACTCATTTTATCTTTTATTCCGCGGCTTGATTTAATATTCTTTTACTATTTCTTTTTTTCCTACGTTTTATAAAGGCTGTAGCCATCCCTTTATTTACTTTTTTATCTATCATTATTATTTTTTTTCCAAATTATGTTGAAAATGAGTCAAAGAAAAAAGTCAAAGCCTGTACATTGTTCGGCCCAGCCCTCCAAATAACAAAAGTTCTTTAACACTTTGCTAATGCACAATCTCACTAATGAATGATCTTTCAAAACACATTACTGATAAAACTAACACTAACAGCCTCTTTCTTTCTCTTTCTCTTCCCCTGTTCCACTTTTATTTCCCTTCCTCCCCTTCGCTTTTGTTTCTTTTCTTCCTGCTTGTTAATGTTTTTCATCACCTGGCGCTTTCATCTGTCTATTCTCTTCTATTCAATTCTGTTCTGTTCTATTCTATTCTGTTCTATTCTATTCTGTTCTATTCTGTTCTATTCTGTTCTTATCTATTCTGTTCTATTCTGTTCTGTTCTATTCTGTCTTGTTCTATTATATCTTGTTCTATTCTATTCTGTTCTATTCTGTTTTATTCTGTTCTATCTTGTTCTATTCTATCTTGTTCTACCTTATTCTATTCTGTTCTATTACATATTAATTTATGCTTTATTCCTAAACAAACCCACATTGCATCCTTACCAAATAACCTTCACCCCCCTCATCATGCCCTAGTCCTAATCCTGGAGCGTGTAGAAAATGAGGATTTGAGCAATAAAACCCTGAAGATCACAGATTTTGGGTTGGCACGAGAGTGGCACCGCACCACTAAGATGAGCGCAGCGGGCACTTATGCGTGGATGGCACCCGAGGTCATTCGCTCCTCTACTTTCTCCAAGGGCAGTGACGTCTGGAGGTGGGCTGGTCATTTCCTCTTTCATAAGAGTCCCACTGACATAAAATAAAATTCATTTATATAATCTGACTGCGTTGTGCCATTCCTGCGTAAAAATGGTCTGTAATCCATCTGTAAGGTTATATATTTTTCTTATGCCGAACTGACAGTGTCACATCGATTAGATATTATTATGAATGCAAAACAAATTAATGTCATTTTATTAATGATCAAATTTGAAGTAACATTTAATAAGAATGGAATCATTTATAATGATTTGCGTGTACAAAAGTAACTAATGTAGTAATCAAAATGTCATGAAAGCAACATTTGTGAGTAAAGCAGTAATGACTTTTTAGAGAAATCTTAGGAAAGTAATGAAAGTAGTCATTTTAAGCAGATTCAGCTAAATGAGTAAATAAAGTAATAATTCGCTTCTTAATGAAAGAGCCAAACTGGTAACTAAACTAGTAATTCAGTTTTGAATGAAATTTAGCTTAATCCGTGAGTAAAGCAGTAAATTGGTTTTTAATGAAATCTAAGGAAAGCCGTAAAAGTAGTAGCTAAAGTAGTAAGTGAATTTTAAGGAAATACAGCTAAATTAATACATGAGTATCATGTATGTGACGTAATGTATGTAGGAACCGTAGGTAGATTGCTAAGTTTTGGTAAAATTGGTAAAGAACACAGCTATTTTACGTATCTGAGTGTTTCAGCCACTTTTCACCACTGTGTTTTACTTCATTTACAACCCCCGTCCTCAGATCTCAGTGTGTCGGCCAGCGTTCAGCGTGACGCCCAGCGATGCTTGTTTATTTCTGTCTGAGCTCAGGGGTTTCCCCACACAGGGATTACAAAGAGATACAAGAGATACAGGTCGTCCTTCACAAGTCACTGCTTTCTCTTGTGTGTGTGTGTGTGTGTGTGTGTGTGTGTTTATCTCTTTGTGGTCCTCATTTTACTTGTTCTCCCAGAAAAATGTGTGTATGTTTGGGTATTTTTTTTTGTTGTTGTTGTTTTTTTTTTAAACAAACTGAAAGAGCAGAAAAGCCAGTTTGTTACTGAGGTTAAAGGGTGTGGTCTTACTCAGACAGAATTACCTCAATCTTCCGTACAATTATACTGTGTTTGTGTGTTCCTTTATTTTCTTGAGTTCTTGTGAACAGTTGCTCGATGCATTTTTTTCATCGCCTGTTGCAGATGGTTTTGTAGAAACGTGTTTCTGTTTGACAGCTTAAGAACCCATGAAAAAGTAAAAATGTTACATTCGTTTCTTCTGCGCAGAAGTAAAATATGTGAAACATTGGCAGTTACAAATTTCTAGACATTTTAATTCAGTATTTTTAATGACAGAATGTGGTGTATTGTCATTATTGTTTGCAAACCCTTACACAATAAATAATTTAGTTTATTTGTGTATTTTTTCACAAAATTATTTTGAATTGAAGGCCAGAGATTAACTCTTGTTTCTCTCTTTCTTTCTCTCTCTCCTCTCTCACCCTGTTCTCCGGCTCTCTTTCACTCTCTCTCTCTCTTTTCTCTCTCTCTCTCAGTTACGGTGTGTTGCTGTGGGAGTTGTTAACAGGTGAGGTTCCGTTTCGGGGTATTGATGGACTGGCTGTAGCGTACGGAGTGGCCATGAATAAACTGGCCCTGCCCATCCCCTCCACCTGCCCCGAACCTTTCGCACGCCTGATGGAAGGTAAGACAGTCCATAGCTGTTAAGCATTTATTCATTCAGAGAAACTAAGCAGAGACGTGGTCAAAACACCGGCAACTAGGATAAAAACTGGTAGTGTAATCTCATCGGCCTAAAACAGGCAAGAGTACAAACAGGAGCGAACAGAACAAAATATCAGTATACTCCATACAAAAAAGCAATATACTCCAAAAAATAAGCAACAAAGTCAAAGTTACCAGTAGGATTTGATTGTATTTGAATGCAGTGTCATTAAAGTCCCTGTTGGTGTAATGGTCAGGTGTCTCAATACTTTTGTCCATATAGTGTCAGATAGCAACACTAGTTTTGTCTCAGTCCTTTTATGCTGGACAGCCTGAATTGTGAAATCCCACTTAAAGTCCTCAGTGGTCCCTAATGGCAGTGAACAGCAGCTGAAGGATTTTTTTGGCAGAGGAGAGGGGCTGGCACAAACATCACATCTTCCACAACAAGTGATCACTGTGTTTAGTTTTCTAAGATTTGATAAGTTTTAACAGGCACAACTATAATTCTAATCACAATATTGTGTATTATTATCACGTATAATATATATATAAATATATATATATATATATATATAATGTTACAGTAATATCATAAGCAAATGTATCAATTAAACAGTAAGAAAATGTGACCTTAAGAAGTCACAGTTTCCTGTTTCTGCAAATCCGTTGTGCAATGCGTTGTTTTTCTTAGTTTATCCGACTTAGTCCCACCTCCTTATTAGTACTTCCATCTGTGTCTTGGTCCTGTCTCCTCCCCAGCCCAGGTGTTCAGTCACTCGATGTAGCCCCTGTTTTTAGTCTAGGTGTGTTGGTTCTTGATATTTTTGCTCTGTGCCTTGCTCGTTATTTTGCTCTCTGTTTTTGCCCCCTTATTTTCTTGTTTGTGTTTTACATCCTATTCTTTTTTTGCTTTGTTCTGTATTAGTTCATTGCTCTATTGGTTTCTCGCTTGGTCTCCGGTTTCTTGTTCTTTTATTTAAAAAATCGAACAGACCCAATTTACTCACAGTGTTATTGTGTAAATAATATTATAAGCAATGTTATTAAACAGCAAGTAAATGTGAACTTCAGAAGGTCTCTGGCTCTGCAGGTCTGTCGTCTAATGTGTTGTTTTTCTTGTACCTGTGGACAGAGTGCTGGAACGCTGACCCGCATGCTCGGCCGCCCTTCTCCACCATCCTGGACCAGCTGACCTCCATCGAGGAGTCGGGGTTTTTCGAGATGCCCGCAGAATCCTTCCACTCGCTGCAGGACAACTGGAAGCTGGAGATACAGGAGATGTTCGACCAGCTGAGGGCCAAAGAAAAGGTCAGTGGTCACTTGGTGGTCAGTGGTCACAACTCCACAGGCCTCACTCTGAATTGCTGTATTGTAACATATAGACCTAAAGACACCACACAGAAATGAAGATCTCTGCATCATATTCCTAAAAAGTCAGTCTGTAACATTCTTCCTATCTTTTTCCCCCTTTCTTGGTTTCTTGTAATATTCGCCCTGTCTTTTCCTGTGTAGCGGTGAGAATCGAAATCCGGTTCCGATTTAGAACCGGTTCTAGAACTGGAATCGTTTACCTCCAGTGTTATCGGTTCCCCTAACGATTCTTTCGGACTTTATCCTGCATCGCGTGCAATGACGCCACACTCCGAATTATCATGGAGCGGAGAAAGCGATCCGCGGCCTGGTTGCGTTTTACCAAA
>JBBIGA010000146.1:20221249-20231447 GCA_037576975.1 Alestes dentex
TATATATATATAGCACAGTAGTTCAGACTATTGTACTATTGTCTGACACACAATAGTCTGAGCATACATATAATTTATTTTAATTTAATTTAATTTGGTAAATAACAGAATATAAATAAATAAATCGACAAACAGGGTCTATTATTATAAAAATGCATTTAATGGTGGTATGAACAAACAAACAAAAGGGATTTTAAACTTTTTTTTCTGTCTACACCCAGTGTATGTTGCTTGTTGTTAAGGCACAACAAATTTTAATATTTCGATGCAAATGTAAAAAATAATAATGTATAAAAAACCTACAGTTTTTGGTAAAACTGGCGCATCATCATAACATACTTTAACTGCTTGTTGTAACTGCCAGTGTATGTGTGTGGGGGGTGTAAGTGTGTGTGTGTGTGTGTGTGTGTGTGTGTGTGTGTGTGTGTGTGTGTTCTCTGATTCCTAAGGCTGGGGGAGGGGTCTGAGAGGTGTTTTCAAATCCTTCTTTTGTCTGTCTCCTTGCAGACGGTGCTGGATGAGGAACAGTCCGTAATGGGCTGACGGAGAGATGGGAGGTGAAGGAGAGAACTGAACTCCTACATCATCAGTTATCCACTAGGAGGCATGTGAGCAAACATGTCAGTGAGGAAATGCTTTACCTCAGTACTTTGCTTTGTTTGTTTTTTTAACAGGGCCAGTACACACTCTAATGACCTTTATAGACCACTAATCTCTCTGTCATTCTCACATTATCTCACCCGCAACATGCCATAGTAACACAGTAACATAATATTCAATTAAACACAAAAACAATGAAAACATATTATGTCCAATATTCAGCACACCACATTGTCATATGTCATAGTCGTGTAAATTGGATTTTTTTTTTTTTACAGTTTTTTAATCAGTGTGTGTGATTTGTACAATTCTGTTGTTCAGTTTGTTTATGGAACACAAGGGTTAGTTAGCTTTACACCTGCAAGTTTCCCTGACAAGGCTCAGGCCTAGTCGTGGAAATTTCATCTCAAAGCGTAATTTAGTCTAGGACTAGCCTTGATTCCACACCCAAGAACATCCAGGCAAAAAAACGCCGACTCTACCAAACCCCTGACTGGACTGTGAGGTGTTTATTTGTTTATTTGTAAGAATTTACTGTTATACTGGTAATTCATTGTGATTCTTGGATTTCTTCTGTTAGATTCAGTTCATGATTCACTTTGTAACATTAGTTTTAATGGTTCTAGGATTGATTCTGGGATTCATTCAGTAAGATTCATTTTGTGAGTCAGTCTGGGATTCACTCTGTTACATCCATTCTGATTAATTAATTTTGTGGTTTATTCTGTGATTCGGATATGGACTTTGTTATATCCATGTGAAATGAATTCTGTTGGTTTGATTCTTGGAATCTTTCTGAGATTCAGTTCATTAGATCCATGTGAAATTAATTCTGTTAAATTCTTTTTCTGTGCCAAATTCATTCTCCTTGCCCGGTTTCTCCTCCTCTAAAAGGCCTCCATTCCTCACCTGACTGCTGGCCGGTGGTGTACCTGTGCCGGTCATTAGCGCTGCTGCTGAGGTCAGCGGGGTCGTTCACCCTGCAATTTCAGGCTCTTTCACACTGCAGCTTTAAACAGAGTGAGGTGGGAATGGGGGGCAATCATCTACTCTCATTTCACACATTGAATAGAAACCACGGTCAAGATTACAAGATTATGCTTTTTAACGACTGTGCTGAAAATGCCCTTTAAATTGGAGACAAAGGGTGAAGACTTGTGCACTTGTGTCCAGATACTTCTGTTGTTTGTTCATAATCAATAGGATACATAATTGGGCCCTGCCCCTACTAACAGATTAACACCATGTGACAGAACACATGCACATATTTACTAACTTAGTTTTCTTAGAAAGTTAGTAGTAAACCATAAACACACAATGCTCAGAAAAGTCTAGAGACGGGTAGATTAGAGTAAAATCTAAAAAACGTCAACAAAAATGATGCTACTGCCATTCAATCAGTAATAAAGTAATAAAGTCTGAGATTACGAGGCTAAAACTGGTTTCTTATTTTTGTTTTCTATTCCACCTTAAAAGGTGCAGCATAGATGGAATGGAAAATTCAAATATGGATTTTTTTGCCCTATTTTAAGTATGTCAGAATATTTAAAATATTACTATTTTTTTTAATTCCCCAGCAATGTAGCAGATGATATGTAAATGGAATCATTCAGAGTGGCTTTGGTGTGAAATGGGTCATTGTGGAGAAATTTGCCAACTTCTTTACAGTGATGATGAATGGAACCAATACTGAATGTCTACAAGAAGTAGCCTTTTTATTTACTATCCAAGCCCACCAGTAAACATGCATGTGTCTTCTGAGTGTTGATATGGAATAGTAAATGAGTTTTGTGTGGATAATAAAGCTTTACGTGTACTGATCCACCATGAGTGGATTTAATTTTAGGCTTAAAAATGACTTTCACTGCGAGAGCTTTTAGAGGAAGACATCTGGTTCCATTCACCACCAATGTGACTCAGATTTGTCAAACCACTCTGTGGGACTTTATTTACATCTTAACTTAATAATGTGCATTTTTTATGTAGTTTCACTGGCATGTTGGTATGACATGGTTCATTGTTCTTTGTAGAAAAAACATATGAACTTGGATTTCTCTACAGTGATCATGAATGAAACCAGGGTCTTAATATCTACAAAAATATATAACCTTTTTATTTACCATCCAAACCCACCAGTGAACCTACACTTGTCTTCTGAGTGTTTATATGGAAGAGTGGCAAATCTGAATTAAATAAGGTTTGTTTGGCTAAAACGTCATGAATGTACATGAATAGATTTAGTTTTAGACTAAAAAAATGACTTTTAGTGGGACAGGTTTTAAAGCCAGATATCTGCTTCCATTCACGACCAATTTGACTAAGTCAAACCAATCTGTAGGACTTTATTTACATCTTAACTGTTTAATAATGTGACATTTTTGATGTAGGTTCGGGGGTGTGTTTGGTGTGAAGTAGTTAACTTCAGAGAAATTTGCTGAATTGGATTTCAATAAAGTTGTGGTGAATGGAGCCTGGGGTCTCAATGTCTACAACACATATTTAGCCATTTTATTTAGTATCCAAATCCACCAGTGAACATGCACGCGTCTCCTGAGTGTTTATAGGGAATATGGAATAGTGGCGAATCTGAGGGTAATAAAGCCCAGCATGGACACCACGAGGGATTTAGTTTCAGGCAAAAAAATACTTTCTGTGAGGCAGCTGTTAGAGCCAGACGTCTGGTTCCATTGATCTCTACTGTGAATCAATCAAAATACTCTGTGGGACTTTATTTAAACCGTTAACGTTTAATAACGTGCAAATCTGGACGCAGTGTAGTCAATGGACGAGCCAGGGAAGCTTATTTGGAACGGAATGAATGGAGAGGAGCTATGCTGGGCGGGGGCCAACTATTTATATGGGCGGGTCTAAAAGGTCGTTGCGCACATGGGCGTGACTTGGGACTGATTATAGGATTCATTCTGTTAGATTCATGTTCAACGTCCTGTTATGGGATTCAGTCTGTAATTCTACGACTGATTCTTTGATTCTTTCCGTCACCTATATTTTATGATTCATTCTGCTCACATTCGTTGTGTGATTTTGTGTGTTATCTGGGACTGATTCTGTTGGATCCATGTTAAACCCACCACTTCAATCAAAGCACTCATTTGCAAATGTTCGTGTACGTTCACTGATGGGTTTGGTGTAAAATGGTTCACTGAGGGACGTCTGCTTTTAGAGGAAGACGTCTGACTCCACTGATACCAGTGTGAATCAATCAAAGCGCTCTGTGTGACTTTAATGTCACTAAAAAATGTGCGAATCTGGACGCAGTGGAGCCTACGAAGCCTGTTTGGAACTGAATGAATGAAGAGGAGCAGCGTTGGGCGGGGCCAACTGTCTGTATGGGCGGAACTAGCCGCACGGACGGGCGTGGTCATTGCGCATATGGGCGTGTCTTGTGCGGCTCCTGCTACACAAAGGCGCAGCTGTTGGCGCGAAAAGTGTCTTAGGGGTGCGGCTGCGGCTGAAACCAGACACCCGCAGTGTTACATTGTTTCTCCTTTAACTTTTTATTAGTGCGACTTTCAGCGAGGCGCGTGAGACCGGAGAGGTTTATTGTCTTGCGAGCTTTTTTTGGGTGGTCGTTCTTTTTTTCCCTCTTCCTGGACTACTGACTTGCTCTCCTCGAGTCGGTCGCTTTCTTTTGTCCTTTTCTTTTTTTTTTGTCCACGCCGCGTGTCCGGCTTGCTGCACGAGCTCCAGCCCAGCGCCCACATGAGCTGGTGAGTAGATTTCACGCGCTGATTTCTGCTCGCGCGCAGCTCCGATCGGAGCACGAGGGCACTGCGGTGTTTCCTGGTTAGACTGGAACTGACTTTGGAGCTGAAAATCTTCACAATGCGGAAAATCTGCCCTTTCTGGAGGATGAGGGGGGAGGGGGAGGGTGTGGGCTTGCAGTTTAAGTAATTGCACGAGGAAGCTGGATCTGCTCCTCGTGGAGTAACTGAACCTTTTCTTTTTGACGGACAATAGTTCAGTTAAGAGGACTGCAGTATTGTGTAGGCGTGTGTGTGAAGATTTGTTGCAGGCAGTGCATGCTGGCTTCTGGGGCAAAACTGCATGAGCTTGTCTGGACCTTCATGTAATATTACGAGAGGTTAATGAGAGCCTCTGGCCCTAACTGAAGTGTTTGACCTTTTCACGGCTTTGCTTTTGTGGGGTTTCTGATCCCACAGTAGCTTAAATATTGTTAGTTCTCAGGCCTATTTACGGGGAAAAGTTTTTTTGTAATGTTGAGGCTTTTATTTCCACCTTATTGGACATTTTTTGCAGCATGGCCATGTAAGGGCTTTAACTGCATTGGCCTGGTTTGCTGTCTTCTGGATAGTTTGGGGTTTCGGGAGCCATTGGCTTTTATGGGCATTCATTAAAAGTCATTTGGTACTTACTTTGGTAGCAACATTTGGGACTGTTTGCCTTTTCTTGCCAACAATAGGAGCTGCAAGCTCAAAGTTGATCATCTGCATCAAATTGCACTAAGTTTGTACCTCAACTCAACTCATGCTTCCTTGTTGCAGCCCGTGAACTGAAGGTTGCCCCTGCGATGCCTGGACTTAGCTGTAGCGTGGCACCCAATGGGTTCTGGCCAATGGAGCTTGAGGCCCAACAGCACTACTTCTACTACGATGGACTGGACATGGGTGAGGACTTCTACAAGTCCACGGCACCCAGCGAGGACATCTGGAAGAAATTTGAGCTTCTTCCTACTCCGCCCGTGTCACCCTCAAGGTCTGGGTCAGAGTGCCCTGGCTGGATGTCACCAAAGCCCACCTTTGAGGAGGATTACGGCTCTCCCTATGAGCTTGAGCTGGAGCCTCTGGATGTTTTGGCCAACCTGAGCTCCATCGTGTTGAAGGACTGCATGTGGAGCGGCCTGGCTGCTGGTCAGCAGCTGGAGAAGGTCACCCGCGATGCCAAGGTCGCTCCCACAGTGCGGGCACAGCGTGTCACACCAGCTACAACACACACCTACAGCAGCCCGGCCACACAGTGTGTGAGTCCAGCTGCGGTGCTCAGTCTCCCAGGGCATCATGGGAAGAAAACTGCCTCAGGCTCCTCTGGCTCAGACTCCCTCTCAGACTCATCTGGTGAGCGTTTGATCTTGAAGATGATTGTCCTGGAAGCATGTATCATATAAACAGGGCTGCAGTTTTTCATTGAACACATGGAGTGAGAGAGGGAAAGGGGGCTGTAATGTTCATAAGATGCAGGATAGCTTCCGTTAACAAGTGCTTTATAGTTTTGACAGAGTGCTCACACTGTTATGATGGTGAATAGAGGAACTGATGAATAGACGATTTAAAACAGACTAGGTGACAGTATAAGTATTGTTAGTAGAAATGTGAGTAGAACCAGGCGGATTGTGTTGGTGGCTGTTCTATATGTCTAACTGTGCACTTTCCTTATTTTACCCCCAGATGAAGACGAAATAGATGTAGTTACAGTGGACAATCGGCCAAAACGCGGCCGTCCCCCAGCCCGCAGGACACCGGTCACTATCGCGGTCAGCGCAGACCCCCACGGCCCCTGCCCCAAACACTTCCACATCTCGCTCCACCGCCAGCAGCACAACTATGCCGCCCCTTCGCCTGATTCTGACCATGAGGAAGAGGATATAGAACATCTGGGCAAAAGAGCCAGACTGGATGCGTCTTCATCTTCATCTTCATCCCCCCTCTCCTCTCCAGCCAGCTCAGACTCTGAAGACTCCACAGAGCTGCGGCGGAACTTTCTGGAGAGGAAAAGAAGGGACGACCTTCGCTCCCGCTTCCAGGCACTCCGTGGAGAAATCCCAGGACTTTCTGAATCCACCAAAACCTCAAAGGTGGCCATCCTGACTCGGGCCACGGAGTATTTGATGCAGCTAAGGGCGCGTGAGCGCCGACAGAACCAGGAGAGGAAGAAACTCAGAGCAAAACAGCAGCAGCTGCTCCGCAAGATCAGTGTTCTTAAAAACTCATGAAATGTTCAGATGCTCCCGAAACTGCTCAAAACTGAAAACCCGGACTCAGCAGTCACAGACCTCCAGAAAGCAATATCTTTCTCCCGAAGTCAAAAGTCAGCCATCTCCAATAAGAGGAGACCCAAGGGACATTTTTATTGGACATTGCTCCAAATACAGGGGATTTCTCAGGGTTAGCTGGATAACGTAGGGCTAAAGTGTGTCTTGACCAATAGGGAACGTCCCTTACCTCTGTTTGAATGGGATGAGCCTTGGCTTTCGGATCATTCTGTCAGGACGGCTGAGAAACCCTGCTGAATTACACCCCAGTTTTACCCGCCATCTAATCACCAATGCCTTCATAAGTTTTGTGGTTTGGCGGGGATGACCTAACGTGTGATCCAGCCAATAATTCATAAGATTATAGCCTTTAGAAGTCCTTAATTAGCTTAATCGCACGTGGTGGTTTTGGTTGGACGTCAAAGCTGATACAATATTGTCAGGAGGTACAGTGACCATGTCTGGTCAGAATAACAGCCAAAACTGACCAGAAGATCCTAGACTCTCTTTTAGTTCATAAATAGGTCCTTGTCAGTGTAATGATTAAAATCAGACAGAAGGTGGTAAGTTACCGGAAGTTTTCTGTGACCTGGAAAACTTTGCACCTTGTGAGCAGTATGAGTGTTGGGAGTTTGGGAAAGATTTGCAGAATATGAACTAGTATGATTTTTTTGGTTTTGTTTTGTTTTTTGGGCCCCATTGTACCTTAATTATGGTTGTATGGTTGGGGCAAGCTAGAGGACTAACCCATTACTGAAAATCCTGTGTGGGGGTGGATGCATGTGTATGTATGTTGGCTTACAATCAAAGCAGGATTTCATTATTCAAACTATTGTTGACCATGCTAACCGACATTAAGCTGCAGTTGCTGCAGGCTGCAGATTGATATTTGGAAATAAATCATCTTTTTAAGCCTAATTTTGGGTTTAAATAATCCAGCTACATGAGAAATCCTGTTTGAAATACTTGCACCATGAATGTGTGCGAAAACGGGTGAGAACTCAAACTCAGGGGAAACCAAGAGGAGGCTCGGATATGACCCCTGAGTGGAATATACTGGGGTGTGAGAGAGAGAGATGCATGAAGAGAGATGATCTGAGAGATGCTGATCTAAAATGCTTTGCCTGAAGTTACCTTGTTTCTGTCTGTGTGCAGTTCTAACAGCAGTGGAGCCCCACAGGCTTGTTTATTTAGAGTGAAATAGGTTTTTTTTTTTTTTTTGTACATAAGAATCTGCACATCCAAACGGTTCTGTAAATACTTACACCTGGGTGGCTTTCTTGTTCCTGTTTGTACCTAAGAACATCACAGATTCTATTTTGCTAAAAAAAAATAAATGCATTCAAAAAGCTAAAATGGTCTGTTTTATTACAGGTTGGTTTGGTGCAAAAATCCCTTTTACATCACAATAGACCCCTTCCTCCTTCCAGGTTTGCTAATTCGGTTTTTCACTGGATCTACAGAACTAACGCAGAACAAAAGTACGCCCCGATAACGATCCCTAAAGTATCCTGTTACCGCTTGCACGTGTAGAGTTCTTCATGCTTTCTGCAGCGAAAACCAGTTAAATGCGGACATTGAAGGCGTTCGCACAAATATTAAGTTACATAAACTGACTTCAGAATGAAAGTTAGTCTTATGCTATGTTTATTTGCTTCAACTAGATTCTTTATAAACCTTTTTTTTTTCACCACCATATGTGTATTGAGTTAAGTGCTTAAAGGAAAGACACTGTCATGTGAGATTCTAAAACAAAAAAAACCCCTGATGGGATCTCTTTCCTTACTTAAGAGTGATGGCCTGAATTTTGTGCAGTTTGAATAGATAAGTTTCAAGAAGTACAGAAGCCACATAAGTGAGTCTATTAGAGATTACTGAACACTTGCTTTGAGGAGAATGAGATCCTAGTTGGGAATTCCATCTAAAACTGAAGTCAGATTTCCAATCAGGGAAGGAACACTGAAAGTAAATATTTTTTTTTATTTTTTTAGCATTTCTGTCTTATTAATTAAATTGTCCATACACAGTACAGTTTAACCCCTCGCTGTGGACATGTTGCTACAGTGTTTGTATGCGCCGAACACTGCATAATGCATTATCAACTGGTGTTGCCAACAATGGCTAACCGGGCCTTTTAGTTTGTGGTACTGGCAAACTGTCCACTCAGGTGTGACATCATTCCCAGCTCTGACTTCCCTCTTCTGGGGTCAAGGATTTGGCCTGCAATTAGCACCATGCTAATTGAAGATTGCTACTAGCCTCCAGTACTTGTTAGCCACATTAGCGTCGCACATCCACAGCAAAACGAAGGAAGCAAAAATTATTTTTTTTGGTTTGCCACTGATGATGTGAGCCAGAGCCTGTACTGTGCCTCAGTGTAGCAGCTTTCAGCACTAGTAGACGAAGATGTAGAGTTCATTTTAAATTCTGTTTTTCATCACAAACTGTATTATCAGGCAATTTACCAGACATCAGTTTGAGTGAAGAGCAGAACCTTGAAATATTTGCGTGTACCTTTAATGACCAAGCGACACAAACTTCACTAGATGACTCAGATGAGGAGCTCAGATCCACCTAAGAGTCGTTCAGACACTTATGGGACTTGAGTTTAAACAGCAACATTTTCACAATCCGAATTCATTCTGTTCTTAATTTCCAGATTTCAATTTTAAAAATCCTGGATTTTCAATGTGCATAACAATGCACAAAACACAATACATTCGATATGCAAAATCTCTCTTTCCCTGTTTGTGTACACACTGTAGGTGCCATATGAGGAAGTGCAGTCATTAATTTAACCACAGGTCAACAGACAGTTTAACTCCTTTTTCTTCCCTGACCTGCACAACCGGTTTTACACACACACTGAATACGCTCTCTAGAGATTTGCTGCTGTTCGTCTCATTCATATGTTTATTAAGTCTGTCAGCTGAATAATATTGGTTCAAATGTAGTGCAATTTTTTTTAATGCAGAAAAATAGCTAAAAAAGATAAATGCGGCTCTGTGGCTGTACACATGCCTAACAGTTAAGTATGAATAGCAATGAACTGCTGATAGCTATATATTGAAGAGCATTTTGAGCTTGCACTAACTGAACTGAACAGTTTCTGTGTTTGTGTGTGTGTGTGTGTGTGTGTGTGTTTTACTTCTGCCTTCTCCCCACATCCCGCTATAGCAAAAACAGATGGACTGCATTGTAAGGAAGTTACATGGGTTGGACCTTAGCCGGCTGCGCCTGTGTGCTGGTGTGTAAAGAGCAGAAGTCTGAGCAGTTTGTGTGTGTGTGTGTGTGTGTGTGTGTGTGTGTGTGTGTAGGGGAAGTACACCCTCATCCACGCTTTTCCCTCTCCTGCTTTCAACATGCCACTGACGATCAGAATTAAGCAATGCTTCTGCTTCTTAATATCAGAAACAATATGTGATGCTGATGTAAATACAGAGATGCAATGACGCAGCTTTTATAACACTAAATAATGTCATTTGAGAATTATTTTTTTATTCAGGCTCATGTAGGTAGTACACATGAAGAATAAATAAAACAGAAAACTCATGGAAAAACAAAACTGCCTTGTCATTTTACGTAATTTAT
>JBBIGA010000146.1:20238889-20279908 GCA_037576975.1 Alestes dentex
ACTCTGCTCTGCTATTACCAACATCTTTAAACTGCAGCCAGATGCTGATTCGTTTACGGGTGTCAGTCATGTTTACTTGTTTTTTGCGACACACTCGAACTCTCCCCCTGACCGCTGTTTCCAGTCTCACTCTATGCCAGCCTCACTCTTAGAGCCGATGCTTTTGCTCATGACCCATCACTAGCCAGTATAAACTGAATTACCAAAAAAAATTATTAAGTTCCTGATGCTGTTTTTGTGTCGGTGATTTATTGTAAATAATATCTATTTATTAAACACATTTATTATGCATAGTAATCCTAGGGCTGCATTTCATTCTTAACTGAATATCAGCTGAAGTGTTTGTTAGGGGTGGACGGTTTAAGAAACTGTTTAAGCAGTGAACTGAATATATTTATTATAAAACTAAATGCATCTTTGAAAAGTGTATATCTTTCTTATTCTTTCTTTCTCTTAATTGTCACTTTTCTCTCTTATTCTCTCTGTCTGTTTCTAAGTGGCAAATTAATAGAAACAGAAGGAGGTGTTTCTTAATAAAGTGGCCAGTGAGTGAAGGCACAGTGAGATGTTTCCAATAAGGTGGCCAGACACTGGAAACAGAAGAAGGTGTTTCTGTTAAAGTGGACATTGAGTAGAAGCAGAAGTAGGTGTTTCTAACATAGTGGGCAGTCAATGGCAACAGAAGGGGTGTTATTAATAAAGTGGCCAGGGATGATCGGCAAGTGAGATGTTTTTGCTTCAGTAGCACTTCTATGATTTTCCGTTGATAAAAGCCGAAACGTTTGATCCGTTACTGATTTGTTCCTGCTCTTCCCTCTCTGCCCTCATGTGGACTTCACGTCACTGTGCTATTTTTGTACAGTAAGGTGTTGCTGCCCTCTAGTGTAGTGTAGGAGGTGAAACGACATCAGGTCAGACATGATACACTATATGGACAAAAGTATTGGGACGCCTGACCGTTACACCAACAGGGACTTCAATGACATTGCATCCAAATACATAGACTTTCCACAGGATTTTGGAGTTTCTGTGGGAATTCTGTGCCCATTCATTCTGTAGAGCATTTATGAGATCAGGCACTTATGTTGGACAAGAAGACCTGGCCCGCAGTCTCTGTTCCAGTTCATTGCAAAGATGTTGGATTGGACTGAGGTCAGGGCTCTGCGGGCCAGTCAAGACATTGTAAGACCAGAGCAATCTGGATCATTAAGGACTTGTTTCATATCAGCAACTGTTCTGCCTCTTGAACTCGGCCAAACGGTTCCTCAACCTTATGACCAGGTCTGAGAGACTCAAAAGGAGCTTTGATCTTCAGGTCATGAGGCTCCTCAACCAGGACAGGCCTCGCAGTCACACAACAGCATTCCTCATACTATAATACATTCTGCACCCTTTTTTAAACTATAATGCACATGATCATTCACCATCTTTGTCTTGCCTTCTGTGCCTTTTTTCTAACTATAAAGCAAATGTTTTTATGGTACACAAAAACACGAGCATTTAAATTGGACCACAGGTAATAAACTATAAATGTAAAGATAAACCCGTATCCGTACTACTGTACAGTTTACACTGAACTCCAGTACTGCTAGAATAGTAGTGCTAGTGCTAGATAATACCGTTATCTGTACTGTATGTTCATGCACGCGCGTTTTCTTTGGTATGCGCTGTCGTTTTCATTGGCATAATCAGTTAAGTACAGTAATAAAATTCATTTAATATACAGTAATAAAAATGCAGGGCTTTAAGAAGAACAAAACGAAAAACGCTCGAGAACACTCGAGCCGCACCAAGGGGGAAATTCTGGGCAGCAGCCTATCAGCAACAAGGAAAAATAAATAACGTGCTCGGATTGGCTATTTTCAAACCTCCCGCCTCTAAGTGCAGCCGTATTTCACCATCCCAAAACATCTCCATAGTACCAAAACATGTATAGTTATTTTTATATGGAAATGTAATAAATACGTTAATAAATAAACACGTCAACATTTATGTTACAAAATTATTACATTATATTTTTGTCTAATTTAGCACGAATATACTAACATTTATATATTGCCACAAAAAAAGCTGTGACGTCCGGGCCTCGTCCGCCACGCCCCCTCGTCCTCGTGGCGGGTTTATGTTAGGACTCACAAAAGCAAAGAAAAAAAGTGTCTTACAATTTCTTTTTTGTGTGATTTCTTATCTATTTGGGCCTAAAAAAAAAACACACCTTACCATTTAAATTTCTTTGAATATATTTTTTTATTTTATTTTCCCAGCATGTCCACTGTAGAGGACAAAAGGATGATTCCCGTGTGAAAATAGAACTGAATTTAGAAAATATTCTAAAGTGATATTAGCCCAAGAACACATTCAGTTTGATCAAAACAATAAAATTCTGTATCACTCTTCTGTTGCTTGTTGCTTGCAAGGACAACAAAACATGTATTTAGTTCAACAGTCAATTATAAGTCATAGAACATAAGTAGTTCTGCATTTCTTCTTCTTCTGGATATTTTAGCTGTGATAGTCCTGGAAGCATGTTTTCTTTTTGGTTATGCAGAGGAACATCTTGCATTTGGTGCACCTCATGTATGTCTTGCCATTGCAGCCCTTGTCCCCAGCATGCAAATCCATCACATGATACGTCACTGGAAAGCCCAAGATGTCCTCTACAGAATACTATAGGGCTTGATGTGGTAACTCCAAATACTTAAGGAAGATACAGGTGAACAAAACGTCCACTATAAAGGACATGAATGAATGGGCCGGGTCTCAGGAGGATATTTAACCAGATTGGGGGTTTCTCTTTTCTTCTACGATGCAATTACTCACCTACAAAATTATCAGTTTCTTTGTCTAAGTTTCACCAACAGTGTCTTCTTGCTTGGAGATTATATTTCGTCCACAATTTCTCTCCTCACAAAAGGCTAATTTGGAATAATGAAGAAATTACTGTCAGGAACAAATCTCTCTTTTTCCTCAGATGGGTTAATAATGGCATTCAAAATATTATATAATTATGTGATAGATTTGGCAATATATTATCATATGAGCAATTTTTATCACACCACAGCCTCTCAGTCCCTTTTAGGGAGTTCAGCTCAGTTATCAAGGCTATCCCTAAAGGCAATCATTTATTCTTTGGTACAGGCAGTGTACTGCAATATATGTTATGTTTGGATGGTGTAATAGTGTTAAAATAAACATATACGCCGGGTTTTTCAATCCAGAAAAAGAATCACTCCTAGGAGGAAATCTTATTGGGGTTCTTTCGTTCAGGATATTGAAGGGAAAACAGTTTGGCTTTTGCCAAGTAAATATTGCATTATCAATAAAGTAAAAGAGGTTCATTTTAAGATCCTCCACAAAATATATCCAGTGAACAAATTTATTTCCAACTATGCAGACATACAGAGTATGTGTTCTTTTTGTGGGACTATGGATGAAAGGTTGATTAATCTGTTGTATGAATGTCAAATGACAGAATTATTTCTTGCTCACCTTAATAAGTACTAAGTAATAAATAAATAATAAGTAATAAGTAAATTGATCACTTAGATGTGGCTTACTCCCTTAGTATTAAAGATATTTTTTCTAATATGAGAACCCTGATTTTTTTTTTGTTCATAAGCAAAAATGGCAAAAATTGCAACCCTCTTACTCTCTGTTTTCCTCAGAAATGGATACACTCATTAAATATTTAAATTTAGTTAGGAATAATTGAAAAAATTACAGACTGCTATGCCTCCTCAGCACAATATTGAACAGATAGAGGCCTTCCTCTTTGTATTATTAATTACTTGCATTCATTGTATGTTGTATGTTTTCATTGTTTCTTTAGTTTTGTTTTATAAATGTCTGCTGTTCGTGTATTTCTTTTACGTGATTATGTGACTTAATTTGCTGTATTGTACTGTGTTGTTCTAATAAAACATTCCAAAAAAGAAAAGAGGAGATCTTTCTGCGCATGTGCGGGCGGTTCCAGGGAAAATTATTAGTTTGGTTCTCAGAAAAAGTCCACGTGAGACTGAAATTGCGACTGTTGATCCGCGTATAAGTGGGGTTACTGTATATATATATGAACTTGTATATTTATAATTTTGTATTATTTGTATAATGTACTTTTTCATATTACACTCTTGTGTTGTATAGCTTTTATTCTATTGGTTATGCTGCTCTTACTTTTGTACTGTCTGCTTGGTGCTGTAACAATGCAAATTTCCCACTTGTAGGACTAATAAAGGTTTATCTTTTCTTATCTTAACTTTCACCATTTGCATAATGACACAGTCTTTTTATTCTCCACTGTAAATATTCAGATATTCAGATGTTTACAACTGAGTATGTTTGTCCCAATATTATATTATTAATATAACTTTTTCTTTACTAGTTATTGCATGTCTTGATTCAGGGTTACATGTCACTCCATGTTATATTAGGGACGCCTCACCATTACCTCAACAGAGACTTTAATACATAGATTTTAATATGGAGTTGGTCCCCTTTTTGCAGCTGTAAAAGCTTCCACTCTTCTTGGAAGGCTTTCCATAAGATTTTGAAGTGTTTCTGTGATGTCACAAAGTTGGAAACATGGCATTGTCTAAAATGTCTTGGTATGCTGAAACAAGTATTGGGGCCTGGCCCAAACCCTGAAAAGCACACGTGTCCCGATACTTTTGTCCATATAGTGTACATTCAATAGAGCAACAGCGGGTTATCTAAGGTCATGTTTGGCAAGGCTGAAAGTGCCTGTTTCTCATTGGCTTGTTTCCCTGCCTGTTAATTGGATGACCAATAGACGTTACATTACGCCTGCCACAGAATTGGTGGATTCGTATTAAAGCCCGCCTTTAAGCGAATTTCATTGGTCGACGAAGTGGCGTTTAAATTTGAAATTCAACTGGCGAGTTCAACCGCTGCTGCAGCTTCAGATAGAAGATTCCCTTAGAAGACAGAGCACGTCTGTCAGTCTCTTAAACAGCTAGGAGGTCGTCTTTCTTAATATTTCTGCTTCTGCTGACTCTAACTACGGACAGAGGTAGGTTTCAGAACAATCTCTGCTATAATCAGCGTGATAAAGCACTATAAAGTGCATTATTTAGCCTTGAGTTGTTTGTCTCTGGTGGTAGAATGCTACCTATGTTAACGCTGAATTCATTGAAAACTGTTTCTCAAAATGTTTAATTTTTTTAGCTTGACAACATTTATGTAGTCTTTATTAGCATGTCTGACGTTAACAGTACGTCTACAAACATGTCCATAAGGTAGGACAGTTTAAAATAAATGCACTAATTAGGTGTTAATTTAAATTAAGCACTTTCTTAAAAGGCACTTTGCCCTCACAACTTCTTCCTTTAATTTGGTTGCCTAATAAGCTGAGAAGCACGGTATTAACTTTATTTGATTAAATTCCCAACTCTCCGTAGTGATTAGCATTATGAGGCACTCATGCTTTTGGCAGCCACTAGTTTGTTCATGGATCTTGACTGTAAAATATGAGCCACAGTTGTCCTTTTTGTTCTGTTAAACACTAACTTCAGGTGGGGTTAGAACGACACATGTTTAGTGGCAGGCTGAATTTAAAGGAATGGTTCAGCCACATAAACTTTTGAACTCTCAGTGTTTAAAAAGCATCTATAATTCAGTGTTTGAGTTGTAGTCATTCAGAGTGGGTTTAGTGTATAGAATGTTTACTTGTAGAGAAACTTAGATTTACAGTGTTGGCGAATCGAATGAGGGGCCTCAACGTCTACAACACCGTTATAGCCATTTCATTTCCAACCTAAGCTCACCCGCGAGCCTACATGTGGCTTCTGAGTGTTTTTATGGAATGTAGATGGTAAAATAGTGACAAATTGAATTAAATGCGTTTTCTTTGGGGATTGTGTACACTTCCACGAGAGTTTTGAACCAAAAGCTTCTCTAGACTGAAACTGTCTCCAGCATCAGGCAGTAGGCCCACATTCATAACGATTTAATGTAATAACTTTTGTAAGGGTGCTTTTAGAGGCAGACGTCTGGTTCCATTGACCACCACTGTGAACCATTCTGACACGATAAGTTTCTCTAGAATGCAGTACGTCGCAACAAACCACTCTGAATGACTGTATGCATTAACATATGCATTAAATGAAACACATTCTCCTTCAGGAGGGGGAAGTGTGTAAGTTGATTTTTTTTTTTGTGGGGGGGGGGGGGGACGGTTCTTTCAGGAGAGTGGGGAAGTTCTACAGAGTAATTATGTTTACTGTTAATTCTAAATAGAAGTTCCTGAGTCATGGAACAAGGGCCATAAATGGTAATTATAACTCATCCTTTCATGGATCTCATGCTAAGTCATGCCATCAAGGGAACAGGAATCTGTCTGAATAACAATGCAGTATGCTGGAGAGAGCTAGATTAACTTGAGTAATGAGAGTTATTTCTACAAATCTCTGCCTTTCTCTTGAAGGCATGATTTGATTTCAGTGGTGGGCTTTCTGTTTAGTTTGACTCTTATTACACAAGTCTTAAAAGAACACTGAGCACAACAGGGATTTTATCAGTCAGTGCCAGCAGTCTTTCTCAGCCACATCAGCTGACTGAGTTAAACTGCTGCTGACCCAATTTTGCACAATAGCCATTTTCTTGTTGGGCTTTCTCCAGATAGTTGTGGTTAAATGGGAATTGCAGCCTGTCACTATTTGACGTATGGACAACTTTGCATGACTGGTCAATGTGGAATGACTAACACACTTTAACCACATTTTGCTCCACTGTCTGGTGCTGGGGCTCTTTGTATCCCTCAAGCTGATACATGGTTGTGTGTGGGCTGCTCTAGAGCCAGATTTCTCAACCATTGGTCTGCAAATCTAAAATGGTTATTTAATGTCATCTAATGTGGTCAAGTGGGCCTTGGCAACATGCTGTGATAGATAGGTGGGCCTTAATGTTGAGAACCATTACTCTAGAGTGTACAGGTCAGAAACGAATGTTATTGTGGCAGAATCCAATCAAATTCTCACAGCAGTGTTCCATTTACGTTTACGGCATTTAGCTGACGCTCTTATCCAGAGCGACGTAAAGCAGTGCTCAAGTAGTCCACATCTGTTCCTTAAACCTGTGAAGCTAAACTTAAATCAACGTCCGCTATTCAACGAAGTTACTGCAGGTTAAGTACACTTTAACACACCTAAACTTAGACAAATAACACCTGTTATTTATCGGGGGGTGGTGATGGATGGGGAAGGAGAGATAAATGAGCAGAAACAAGAGGCATAGTTAGTCACGAACATCTAGTACAAAGCCTTCACAGAATAGTAGAAGCTGTCACTGCAGCGAAAGGGGACTAATGCCCTGCGTTAACACCCTTGAGTTTATGGAGGATTTCTAGAGGAGCAGATGTCAGCTTTTTTTTTTATGTTAAAAAGCTGAATTTCCTCTTTTAAAGTTTGAGGTCATGTTGATGATGGTTACATTTGAAAATGGTTGCAGTTTCTTAGAACAAATCCACATTCTAGTTCTGCAGTGTAACACTTGGCTGGTTTTATACAACGCAGCTCGTGACCTTGCTGTTTATTTGGAGTGCAGGCCTTTCAGGCTTATCAGTAAACCCAGCTGGTTACTGTGCATAGAGTGCCCACTGGGAGTGGCACTTCTCTTGAGATGTCGTCACCCTTACACTCCAGTGAAACACTCTCTCCCCCCGTCTTTCTAGTATGAGTTCAGCGGTGGTAAATGATGAGAATCAGGGAGCGTGCCCTGTACGGAAGCACATCACGACTGAAACTGCTGCTGAGATTTTTGCCCTGGATCAGCCCACTGGCAGGCCATCCATACTGCGACAGTCGCAAGCTGAAAACGTCAACAAAATCGTGCCCAAAGGAGTGAAGGTATGCCATAGGTATCTCTCTTAATTGTACCAATATAGTGCTGCAGGACAAAATAAACTGGTATATGATTTTAGACTATTCTAGATTTTTACAATATACAATATTTTCCATCTGCATATCTGCTGTGATTATTTACATTTAGAATGTGGTATCTTGAAGTAGATAATCAGAATTAACACATTATTCCAAAGCAGTACAATGGTAGTGGAAGTGTCTGGTAACAGTATCGTTTGATGTAACTTTAAAAATAAAACTGATGGCCCAGCTATTTATTTTGGCATCTAGTAACAGCACTCTTGTGCTAACTAACTATTGGAATATATCACAATGCTAAATTGTTAATCCAGCACTGCTGTATCGTCTAAATTTCTTGTCAGGTTTTTCTTGTCAGGATCCTGTTTATTCTGTTTCATAACAATTTCTGCTTTTTGTGGGTTCTCCAGGTTTGTTTCCAAACACCGTGCAGAGACCCAGTCACTAGGAAGATTATGTCTCCAAGTCGTGTTGGCAAAATGGCCTCTCTGGATGATTGCACTGCTGCTTTGGAGTTACTCTCGCTGTCCCCTAATCTTGAGTGCGTGCTAAACTGTCACTACAGAAGATTATAGTTCAAGGACTATATATTATTTTTGTTGCAATATTGACATTTGCGGTAGTAATATTGCAGGTGGCTGTGACATGTAAATGTATTCATATTTTAGAGCTCTCAATTCTGTATGTAATAAATACATTGCAAAGACAAATTTTGCAAATAGCTATTTTAACACCTTTAAACACTGGCTGATATTTGAGTAAAAATAGAATTCCTAGAACATAAAAATGGCTCATGTGAGTCATGAAAAAAAAAACCCCGCTAAGCAACTAATAACCTATACTATAATGTTTTGCTGACAGCTACTTCCCCAAACCTTGTTCAATTAACTGTCCACTTTCCAATGTTGAATTACCATTTGCACTGACTGGATATAGAACACATTCATTCATTACCCATTAAATGGGGAATAGACAATAAGCTTAATCCATGTCTGTGATGTCACCTCAATACTGGCCTATTTTTTTTGTACTATGACTTGGGTGGAACTATACTAATGTTAATGACATATTTTTCAGGACTCCTGGTCTTCAAAGTGTTCCCACAGCACAAATTGATGTCCCAAGTAAAAATGAAACCCTGTACCCCGATGATGAAATGCCCATTCAGAGCAAAGGAGGCTACACAATCGATTTTGATAACCTAGAATCTATGAATCCTTTTCAAGGCTCCACAAAAATGGAATTGTCACCTCCCAGACCTACTGTTCCATCAAATGCTGTGACACCGACAGAGCCAGAACAACCTGATGTGGTTTCTGTTCCTTCACTGCCTGCTCTTGAAGAGATGCAGAAAGTTCCAGAAAAGCTGATTCAGCCAGACATGGCCCTGGATGAGACTATTCCTCTGAGCCAGTCTGTGGAAAACTCCCTGGCAGATTTATCTTCAGATATACCCTCAACAGACAGTACAGTGATTGTTGGACAAAGGAATTCTGGAACACCCATCATGGATCATAGCAGTAATGATGAGGATCTGAAAGTACCTGCACAAGTTGTCATCTCTGAGAATGTTCCTGTTAGAGATGAAGCACCAGAGACTGTAGATTCTCCATTGCCACCCAAAGGTTCATACACCCTTGATTTTGACAACTTTGATGTCAATCCTTTTCAAACTGGTGGCTCAAAGCTTCAAAATTCTCCTCCTCTAGACAGAAAAGCACTTGTCAGCAATTCTCCAGCCTCAAAATTAGAGGAGCCTAAGAAAGATGCTGCGGTTGCCCCCGAGACCATTCCAGAGATACCTAGCCAACCTGAGGTAAAGCCTACCACCCCAGAGCCACCTGTGGTTATAACAGAAAGCACTTCATCTGCAATGCCCCCTAAAGACGGTCATATGGTACTAGAGTTTAACTTTGATGATGGCACTGAAGTCAAACGCAAGCCTCCTCCCAAACGCCTTGGCATGAAGAGAACCTCAGTGGCAAAACCAGTCCCCAAAAAACCCACCTCAGAACCAGAACCTAAACACAACCCTGAATCTCATGACACAACTGCTGGAGCTGCATCTGTTGATATCCCTGTTTCTAGAGGCTCTTACACTTTTGACGTTGATAAGTTTGATGACCCCAACTTCAACCCATTTGGTACAAAGGCTAAGATGGGAAGCTCTCCTCCTCGTGGTGATCAGAGCATTCCAGTGACTGATGTTGAACTGCAGGATACTACACAGCAGCCTTCGACACCAACACGACCGAACAGCCTGCCAAAACAGCACTGCAACCTGCCAGACACACACAGGTCTGAATGTTTTTCTCATGATTGGCTGTTTTCTGCAAACATCACAAAAGGGTAGCTAAGTGGTTGCTGTATGATTCAATTTGTTTTTTAAAATCTTGATTTTGTGTAGCTTCTGCTGGTTAAAGCATGGCATTACAAATGTCTCTCAGACCTTGCAGTATGAGGACATGGTGTAACGAGGTCAGATGCCTTTTTTTCCTGATGTCCTGCTGTAAGAGAGCTGAGACTGCCTGAAAACTGAGGATGTCCTAAAATGTTCACTGTGGTGCCCTCCTGCTGAGTATGCTGAAACAGTGCAGCTCAACAGCTGTGATTCTAGAACACACTCATGATAGTTACTGTGTTCAGTATTAATGTAGGATTGTGTTTGTGATTATGTTCAAGGAAAAATGTGCAATTGATGACTTGTAGCCAAAAAGTGACCTTGAAAGGACTGAATTGTCTTAGATTGTCCCTGATCATTCCAAGATATTATGGTCTGAAATGGTGACCATAACTTTGCTTTAGGCAAGTTAGGCATGATTTGCAAGTTCCCATTCTAGTGTAGCTTGGTAAAGTATTCTGCTGTTAAGACAAAATCCATGGGTAACTTGAACTAACACTGCATTCTGTGTGGAGCTCTAAATTAGACTACCAATATCAACCTTTGCTCAGTCCCTGAAAGTTTTAATGAATAAGTATTTTGCTAAAATTCCACCCTGTTTGTGCTGTGCTGTAGAATGATGCCATTGACCCATATTCTAATTTCTCAACAGCTCTTCTCCCAGTAATTACAAAAAGACTGCAGAAACAGAACCATTGTCTTTGAACCTACAACCAGCTTTGGTCAGTGACTTAAAAAATGAATGAATAAAACACCCTTTGGATCTCAATTCAGTATCACTGACCAATGTGTGATTCTACCCTGCAGCAGCCTGAGGAAGAGCCTTGCAGAGAGGAAGAGTCAAAGCCTTCCACAGGCACCCAGGGCAATGTAACCTGCAGCCCAGTCAATCAGAAGCTACTTGTTAAAGTGCCGACTGCTGAGCCCTGCCCACAGAACAAAAGCACAGTGTTTGATTTGGCTGTAACTGATGACGAATTTGTACCTGGATCCGAATGTAAGTTTTTTGCAGTGAATAGAACTTCTCTGTTTTGGGTCTCCTTGTGTCTCAGGATGAGCAACACTGCCTCAGTATGAGCAACGCTGCGCATCCAATGTTTGGAATGTCGGTGCTTATTTTGAGGCATTTCATGTTGCATAACACACTATTGATATAGTTGTTTAAGAACACGAGTATGATTTTATCCAATTACATGATGAATCGTTGAAAAAATCGACAGAATGCTCGATTCCAAAAATATTTAATAGTTGCAGCCCTACCTACCACCTCGGACAACTATCTTGTTAACATGATTTACTTTCCATTAGCACACCAAAGTGATTGGATTACTTTCCCACGTGGACAAGAGTTTCTGTAGAACTTGGTTAGATCTCTTGTAAGCATGCTGTGCATATCATTCAGCCACCAAAAGGCTTTTTCTCTGACAATATGAGGCTGTTATTGTGGAATTACGGCAGTGTAAGTTGGGTTTGTTCAGTACTGAAGAGCTGTTTATATCCTAAGGACCAATTAGAAGAGCCTTTGAACATCCAGTGCTTGGTAATTCCATAAACCGTAGTTTGAATATCAGATCATTAACATTACCATTTATCTATTGTGTTTTTTTCCCCTTTAAATATTTAGTGTTGAATAAATAATTGTACTTTACAGCCATTTAAAAGTAGCACTACTGTCTTTACTGGCACTAACTTGCTTACCAAATGATAATGAAAAGGTGTATAACGACACACTTTTGCCCTTCCTTTATGACGTTCCACCAGATTAGCTAATTTCTTTTCCCTTTTCTCTGTAGTCTTGGCTAATGGCTTTGATGGGCAGATTGATTATTTGGAGCAGTTTGGATCAAGCGCTGTGAGTAGTTGTTTACTAATTTTTCAGTCTTTGTTTGCCTGCCTGCTTTTTAGAGATTCTGATTGTGTGTGTGTGTGTGTGTGTGTGTGTGTGTAGTTTAAAGAATCTGCCCTGCGTAAGCAGTCACTGTTCCTGAAGTTTGACCCACTGTTGAAGGAAAGCCCTAAGAAAGTAGTGTCAGACAGCGTGAGCTCTGGTTTCAGCGTGCCGCGGCCTTCCCTCGCCATCCGGTTAGTTGATAGGGTGCAAACACACCTTTCTTTAACAGATTCATACACACTTAGTGAGTGATTATGTAATAGAAACAAACTTATTCTATGTAAGGTGCGAACACTGCAGACTCCAACCAAATGTATAAAAAGTAATCAATTATGTGATACATCTGATCATATCTAACACTAAATGAGTATGAATTCTGTGTGTATTACAGGATGATGGAGGCTGCTAGATCGGAGTTACGGCAAAAATCTCAGCCGGAAAGCCCAAAACTACTGGAAGATTTCCCTCCACCTGTAAGACTTTTATCACCTGTGTTTGTCAACTTCTGTTTACTCATAATGCTGTACCTGCGTAATGCTATGCCTAAATCTGTCATTATCCAAAAGGTGACAATTTGCTTTTTAAAAAAAAAAAATAATTTTTCCCCAAAATGTTTGGAGGGTGAATACCAGCCAAAAATTTGTTTTCCCATTTAGTCCTCAAAGTGCTGCATACAAAAATCACATGGGATGTGAACGAACCGTGTTTAAATCAGACAAGTACTTAAGAGAAGAGAAATCATTGTCATTGTCACTTTTTCAAGGAACAACGAAATTAAAGATGTAGTCGATTCAGTGTGAGGCACTGAGTGTGTCCGAAATCGCGCGCTTACGTGAGTGCACTGGAATGTAGTGCATAGTGCGCACTGAGCACTTTCTTCTGTAGTGCACACTGCTGTGGGTAAGTGTTGTCCAAAATGGAACACTAAAGTTTTGCACTTAGTGGAAGTGATGAACTAACATTTGCTCGCGATTCTCCAGCCCGCCAAAATATCTACCGTTATACCACAGTATACATCAGTAAAATAATTTTATTAATGTTACTTACATTTATACGAACCATTTTCGTCCGCTTTCCTCCGTCAAAATGGCGCACACTGCGTTTAGTGCGCATAGTGTGCATCGCTGCACACTGTGTTTTTTGGCCAGTATTAGTGCACCATCCGGGTACTTTCAGTGCACTGAGTTTTAACTTGGTTGTCAGTGTGAACACAGTATGCACTAAAATTGCACACCAAGTGTGCAACTGCTCGATTTCGGACACACCGATAGAGAGAAGGCAGGAATAAAATAAGATGCAGTAGATAACAAAATGAATAGTAATTAGAAATAGTAATTGCTGGAGAGACAAAGAATATGCACCCATCTCTGAGGTCTTCCTGTAAATGGTAAATATTTCCCTGCTGTGTCTAGTGTTTTCAAATACTTTATCATACCTGCCGCCATGCCTTAAACATGACCTGCTTCCATTAGCTCCATTATGTGATCAGGGTTCCTTTCCATAAAGTCATCGGATTACTTTTCCAGGTGGGTAAGAAAGCATTTCTGTAGAACTTGGTTAGAGGCAGTTTCTCTTGTAAGCGTGCTGTACTGTGAATGATTGGTAAGCACATACCGCAACAAACCTGTGTAGCCCAACCTAAAGATGGAGCCAAACATTCAGATAATTGGCCGTTATATTAAATAGTTAAATATTGCACACCTTGATTTGTTAATGCTTTGCTGACTGAGTTCTCAGTTGCCTTTTCAAACCCCTCCCCCACCCACAAAACCCAGAATCTCATGAATCTTTTTTTAAAATTATTATTTTTTTAAATCCTGTTTCCTTGTATGTAGGCTGAAATCCCTGTGGTGCAGGACCCCACGGTGCTGGACCTTCTTGTGCCTACCCTCAAACAGCCACAGATGAGTGATGATGTCATTGTAGATGTGCTGAAATACAGTCAGAAGGATATGGATGCTGCCTTGGAGAAGGCACGCAAACAGGTGAGCAAAATACAATTGCAGTGCAAAGTGTCCTGGCAATAAAGCATAGTGTCTTCCAAAGGAGGGCGACAGGTTTGTTTTGCTTTGGCATCTGAATTTTTACACATTTTGCATAAGAATTGCATTTTGCATGTTCCAAATGAAGTGGCTACTGAGGTAAAACGGCTCCGCAGCTGCTTTATGATAACTTTTACAAGGGTTTTTTAAATGACCTCATTGAACTTCATGGTGGAAAAAAAAAGAAGAAAAATGTCATGGTATTCTAGGCTGAAGAGAAAGAGGAGGAACTAAAGATGGCGATGGAGAAGCAAAGTTTAGATAACCAACACATGGTGTAAGTGCACACCCTTATTGATCTCATTGCCTTTGCTCAGAATAAAACGGCCCTTTTGGTGCATACCTGCATGTTAATGTCCCGTTGTTGTCCCATAGGCTGATTGTGTCAGAGTTTGAGACAGTTATTGCTCAGATCACAGGTATGTTTAACTTTTGGGTGCTTTTTTTATTGTAAGAAACAATTGGCATTATCTCACTTGCCTGAAAGCCCATCCCAGTGTAAATTAGTGTGTGTTGTGGTTGTGTAGCTGAGCACAAGCAGAAGGAGGAGCTTGCACAGGAAGAGCTGAGTAAGGTTCTTCAGGAAAAGCAGCAGCTGGCTAAAGATCTCAATGATATGGAGCGTTCTTTCTCCGATGTCGTCAAACGTCTAGACAGACGCAAGGAAGTCATTGAGGGCTTTAAAAAGGTACACATGTCACTTTGAATGCAGACTGATTAGGCCCAAGTCCTCAGTTCCCAATAAAAAAAAATAATGAAGCCTTGCTTGGAAGCCAAAGAGACTACATAGTTTGTCTTTGTGTGTTTAGAATGAGGAGACCCTGAAACAGTGTGCACAGAGCTACCTGACCAGGCTGCAAAAAGAGGAGCAGCGCTACCAGATGCTTAAAACCCATGCAGAGGAAAAGCTTAAACAGTAAGGACTTCACTACACTGCTGTACCTCACCATCTGCTCTGTGGGTGCAGTTTACTCTTTAAGCACTGATTAGCACCATCTTTTGAGCACAGTTGCACATAGTAGAAATACAGGTGGTATCTATCTCCAAAAACTATTTGTATAATTTTTTTTTAAGTTATTGCAGCCCTTGTAGGAACACATTTTCAAACCTGATGCAGTTAAATTGCTATTCTTGTTTTTCTCTATGTATTTATTCTAATGTTTGTGTGTGCAGAGCAAATATAGAGATTGCGGAGGTCCGTTCTAAACTTGGAGGCGAGGTTTCTGCCCTTCAGGTCCAGTTACGGAGGGAGCAGCTCAAAGTGCAGTCACTGGAGAAAAACCTGGAGCAGAAGGTACACACAGCTTTGAAGATAAATTTGATGAACTTTAAGCAGATTTATGGGAAGTATTTTCGCTGTTACAACAAAACCTTTTAGTGAAATGGAAAGTTGTGGACAAACATTTTTAAATTTGATTTGCTTTAATGTAATTTTGGACTTTGTGTGGCCTCGTTCGTCAGGGTTTCCTGAAACCGTTTTCAATTTAATAGGCATTTATTTTTGTATTGTTTTGGGAAACTTTCAATGTTTTCGCTGAGAATGAACTGCTTTTAGAGATCTCTAAATTATTATATAGGTAATCTATTCTACTTTTTGCATTTAATAAAGCAAATTGAAAAAGGCTGATGGTGACGGTAATGCATGAACAAAGCCATGCAGAACCTTTTAAATATTTTATAATGCTTAGATAAACTGGAAAGCCTTTTAAAGACAGAATTTTAAAACATGCCCTTTCATACAAGTTGACTAATCATTGCTCAGCTATCAAAGTGAAACTTTAATGGGATAATTGTTAAATTGATAAGCGCAGATGTCATTTTTCTCATGTGCATTTGTTTTGTCTTCCCTCAGACAAAGGAGGTGGAGGACGTCACCAAGCTGTGTGATGAGCTGATCATGAAAGTGCAAAAACACTGAAACTTATTTCTTTCTGTCTCTGTCTGTCTCTTGTTGTTGTTCATTTCTGACTGAATATTTACATGTAAATTCTTACTGTTAACTGAATGTGGAAAATGTACAAAACAAAGCTTAAATAAAGGTTGCCAGATTCATCAGTTTGCTTAAACATCAGCTATTTTTAGAAATGTTCCTCCACCAAATGAAACCATTCTAATAATGGTCACTTTTCCCACAGCAAACTGTAGAAGTGAACTATGTAACAGTCTTTCCCATCAGGTCACTTTATGCATCTTTAGTATCAGGATTTTATCTGGGTAAGGCTAAGATGTATAGTGCAAGTGTGAACACCCGAAGAGTTTTCAGGTTTTGTTAACTGTATTTGACTTAATTTATGAATGACCATCACTTTTCATGTGCTTTATTTTTAAATGCAAACATATTTTCAGTGGATATTCAAAGATAAAACACAGGCAGCTTTGTAGAACAACTGGTTACAGATTGTTTAAGTGGAAGTAGGTATTCCTGAGCAGTTCCAGTACCATGCAAGTCTTTAAATATTTAAAACCTTTTTGAATTTTTTTTTTTTTAAGCTATTAGCCATTTTGACCATATACATACAGTACACAGTGAAATGAACATGCCTCCAGGATCATGGTGCAACACAAGAACGTTACAGAACGGAACACCGTGAGTGCATACAGGACAAGGGTGTTTGAGAAAACAGCAAATACAGTTAACATTTTATTGATTGTATTATTGCCAGAACTTTTATGGGAAACCCAGTGTTGTAGTATTCATTAAATATTTCAAGTACTTGGTTCAGCTCAGTCAATACTTAATTATAGTAAATCCACGAGGTGAGATCTGAAACCTAATCTTAGTTCTAACCAGCTCACAAAACAAAGTACAAACAAAGCATAGCAAATCTTGATATTAAAGCTTTCTTATTTGCATTTAAACTAATGTTAACTTGTTTATTTACTGGCAAAGAGTTTTAAAGGGGTTGCACAAGAGCCTCAGGCTTCTGCACAGTGCTTCACGGTGCGCCAAGGTGGATGTGACCTGCTTTTCACCAGCAAATGTGGGAACTTGGTAGGACAAGGTGAACTGAGGAAGAACGGAAGTGCAGTCACTGGAGAAAAATAAAGGCCTAAAATATCAAAGCATGAACCTTTCTGTGTGGTGGCTGATCTGAACCTCAACGCCGATCCTGAAGAATACTAATCTACAATGTGAGTAAATGGTGTCACCACAACGCTGCACGGAATGGTGCGTTCACTTGCTGTGGGTTGTTGCAAAGGACTATAAGTGATGTATTACTATGTAAGTTTACATGGTTTTCAATACATTGAAAGTAATTTATATCTACAATAAAGATGGAGTGATGACACTTTCATAACTGCTGTGTTCTCGAAACAACAGAACTATATACAAAAGTTAACATGCTTTCTGTTATTTGAAAGAATATTGTACTTCTCTAAGTAAAGAGTGTAGAAGGACATAAACTTTTCTTGTATAACAGTTGTAAAATGTTTTGATCAGGGCTGCTTAAAGAAGGCTGGCCAGAAAGTTACTCCAAGCTTCGCCCCCCTGACTCAGTGCCAGTACAAACATGCTTTTTAATATTGAACTTTTATATAGCATTTTTGGAAGACTTTGCAAAATATTTTGGAGTTTCTGTGGGAATTTGTGGCCATTCTGTAGAACATTAATGAGGTCATACACTGATGTTGGACAAGAAGGCCTGTCTTCTTGCCCGACAATGTTGGAAGCATGGCTTGGTAAGATTACCCTTCACTGGAAGTAAGGAGCCTAGCCCAAACTCTCGAAAAAACAGGCGTGTGCTAATACTTTTATCCATATAGTGTATTTTGAATACAGTTTTAAGTGTAAATTGTCCATTTGTCTTATGTGAACACTGCACAGTGTTAACAGCAGGAAATTGTTCTCTGCGTTTAACCCATTCACTTAACTGGGGTGGTTGGTAGCCTAGTGGTTAGGGCCTTGCAATCAGAAAGTTGTGGGTTTGATTCCCAAGACTGCTAGTGGTACCTCTGAGGTTGCCCAGGGAGCAGTGTGGGGGACAGTACCTCAGTGGTGCCACTAGCGGTCATGGGATTCAAACCAACAACTTTCCGATCACAGAGGCAACTCTAGCCAGTAGTGGTTAGTGTAATGTTATAAAAGCTCAGCTCAAGCTGAAATTCCTTTATTATAAGCAGTAGGTGGTTTAGGGAGTTGCCTTTGTGATCAGAAGGTCGTGGGTTTGAATCCCTGGACTGCTCATGGCACCGCTGAGGTACCCTTGAACGAGTGAATCGGTTAAATGTGAAGAATTTCAGACTGTTCACACTTTTCCCCACGTTTGGTCGTGGAAATTGAGCTCCACCCTCCAAGCCTGCAGGTGGCGCTGCTGCACTAAAGCGCTGCAGAGAGGAGGCTCTGTAAAATCCCGTCGCGCCAATTTTGAATTGTTTTGATGCCGTTTCGAAGCTTTTTGTTTCATAAAAATGTCCCAATACGCCACGAACCCTAAAGGAAAAGGTATTTGTAACTAATTTCTTTCCTGTCAAGTTTATTAGAAGCGTCGTATTCGTGTTGTTTAGCTAGCTCGCCAGGTTCCAGGACGGCTAGTGCTCTTCAGCTTCATAAACAACCAAATCGCTGAACAAAACTTCAGCTTGAATATTTTTCTTTAATAAATATTCAGCCAGGGCACAACGTCTGAGCCCGTCACTCGATACTTTGCTGTTTTGGTCGCTTTTTTTGAATGCAGAACTGCAGTTTATTAAACATTTGCCTGAAGGTTTGAGGGGAAAAGCAGATTTTTGGAAATATTTTCATGAGTTTCAGAGTTTGTTAGTGTTTCTCTTCTGGTTTAACCACATTGTGACTCAAATTCCACAAGACTAATCAGAAGTCAGACCACACATGGACCATGTTAAGACATTTAAACAGAAAGATCAGTGTGTTTTGAGTCTGTCTCTTCAGATTACCCTCGCCTAGATTTGAGCAGCTAATCAGAGACGTGTGTGTAACAGTATAACACAAAAAACAATTTTATCAAAGGCTTTATTAATCAAAGTTTTCTTGTACTGATCATGAACTGTTTATATTTCACATTTCACTGTTTTGTAAAATCCGGCCATAACGACAGCTTCTTAAATCTGCTTCTTTTGCTTATTTTATTTATTACATGGTAAAATAACAGTAATATACTGTTATATTTTAACATGTTAGAATAACCATACAGTAATGTTTACTTGCTTAGATTGAAAGGTGTTACCTAAATCATTTTTATTATTATTTGTTAACTGAGGAAACACTGTGTATCTGTATAGCTCATTTACAGGAACTGGTGGACAATTAAAAAATCTTTGTTAGTAGAAACACTGAATTACTCTTCAAAGATCCCCATGTGTGCATACATACATACATACATACATACATACATACACACACACAGACCCTGGCATGCTTTTAACAACGATATCTTTATTTGGTGATGTTCCTTAGATACATTCTTGTCTTGAATGAGCTAAAATACACGAGAGAATCTGGTAAAAATATTTGGTTATATATATTATTTATCTGATAAAATGCCTCTGCCTTCTAGTAACATCTGTTGTTGTTTAATGGCAGTTGGCAAACAGTTTTTAAGCGCACTATCATTACCTTTCGGTGGTAGTAAGTCGCGGGAAACAATAGTCAGACAAGGCGATAGTTTTATAAGCTATATAATTTTTTATTATTTAACGACTACTCGAATATTCAAAACTCATTACACATTACTACTAATAAGCTGTAAGAGCTCACTCATGTTTTGCCCCATATTTTTTTTTTCCATGCAGGGTCTGGAGACACGACCTTACCTCTTCAGTCCAACAGGTAAGTTAACCCACAAATAGTGCCAGCCCACATAGGCATGTAAAGCAGCCCATGATTAAAAAAAAAATATTTCTATTAAGCAGTGACACTGCTAACAGTAAAAGGAATTGTCAAGTTCTGGAGTGCTAAGTTTCTCGGTAAAGCTTCAGTAGAAAGCTTTTGTGTGGTCTTTTAGATCCCATCATCTAAATAAAACAATAAAAATCCACAGTGAGAGATGTGTAAAACAGCCAAGGCCTCAACCAAGACAACAGAGTGAAATTAAACCCAGAAATGGAATTAGGATTCATATGTTAATGACTGAAATGGGACTGAGGGAACGTAGATTGTTCACTGTTTTCTGTGTGATTGTCTCATGCATTTGTCTTTACAGCAGTGATGGAGATTCCATTAAGGTCTATGTGCGTGTTCGCCCTCTGACCCAAGGCACTGGGTTAACTACAGATGGAGACCGGGGTTTGTGCCTGACGGTGACGTCGCCTCAGACCTTGCGTCTACATTCCAAACCTGAGCCGCGAAATTTCACTTACGATCACGTGGCTGACATGGACACAACTCAGGTGAGCGTACAAAACTGAACTGGACACTGAAGACATCCAGAGACAAACCCCACAACGATCAATCCTAACTGTTATAGGATCTGTTCAGAATTTCAGCAATTCAGTTTTTTTCATCCAAAGCACCAATCCATTGTATGTAGGGATATTTTTGGGTTTGATTAGATTTTTCATTTTGAGGTCAAGATTTGATTCAATTCTCAAATTTTAAGTTAAAAGTATTTGTTCTACAGAGCTCAAATTCTGTTCCACTCTCTAATCTCCCGTGGTACTTTTTCTGCAAATATCCTGTCGCCCTCAAGCAAAATAAGCCCCCCAAAAAATAACCTCATAATCAACCCTATAATAAAAATGGTAGTCAGTAATGAGGGACACTTTAGGTGTAAAACCTGCACAGTTTTGGTTCCATACACTGTTTTAAAGGTTGTTTTTCCGATCCTGTATTGAGATCTTTACACCTTTTAAGTGTGCAACATCTTTGAGAGGAGTTGGAGTCATAAGTCAAGATTATTTCATGAGGATCTCAGTGATTTTTATACTTGGTTAACTTGGTCCATTCACACAAAACGCAGTTGACTCAACAAAAACAACCATGTATAAAGTGCAATATATTTTGATTTTATTTGGACTTGATAGTGATTTACTAAAATGTGCAGGATTATCAGGAATCTGGTTGTGATTGGTCAGAGGACACTTCTTTTACTTTTGATTGCTGTCATATGTTACTGTCTGTATGTATAGATGTAGAAGATTTGTGAGTCCACTTTTTTATGACATCTTTCTGTTTTGCAGGAATCCGTGTTTTCAAGTGTTGCTAAAAACATTGTAGAGTCGTGCATGAGTGGCTATAATGGCACCATATTTGCATAGTGAGTCCCCTTTTTGCTCAGTCACTGAACTGATTGAAGGTCGAATTATTGAATTCTTACTCTTCTCTGCATCTTTTTTTTTTTTTTTTTCTCTCTTTCTGCAGTGGACAAACTGGCTCTGGGAAGACATTTACCATGCTGGGTAAGAAAACACTTAGTTTGAACGTACAGTGTTAATTGAATGGGATTTAAGGTTAAACATCAAATCGAATGAACACTCATTAAACAATTAATAAATGAAATACAGTAAAAACCAGTGGATTCGCGGTTCAGAGTTCGCAGCTTCAGTCATTCGCAGATTTGACTGAACCGTATACGAAAATGTGTCTTGAGATGGTGAAACACCCCTGTACTCAGTGGCGGGAGGTCTGAAAGTAGCAAATACGAGAGCGTTATTCATTTCTCCTTGTTGCTGATTGGCTGCTGCCCTGTAACGCATCTCTGGCAGACTTCTGACATCACAACAGTTTCCCACATCTAGCTTGAGTTTACCTTTATGTTTTTTTAAGGGTAATGTATTAAGCTGAGTTTAAAATGAAATTAAAGTGTTTTGGGAGCATGTTTGGGGATATATGTAGGGTTTACACCATAAAAATAGGCATTTTTAGGCACATCACAAATTTGTGTTTTTTTCACAATTGTGGTTTTCGTGGGTGCTCTTGGGACTGAGTAGCCTTACGTTCATCATATTGTTTAAAACCAGTAGCCCAGTACTCATCACACTAAGTTTAAAGCGCTATTAGTATAGTGTAACATTCATTACACTGTATTTAAGACTAGTTAAAAATAGTCTAATGTTCATCACACTTTTAAAATGTGGTTAGATAGATTATGGCCTGTGCCTGTAATGAATCAGATTAAAGCTAAGTGTTGCCGGTATGGTTGCAGGTCCAAACGAGCTGAATGATTTCTCTGATGAACTGCGTGGTGTTATCCCTCGCAGCTTTGAGTATTTGTTCTTCCTCATCAACAGAGAAGTGGAGAGGGTAAGGTGCTATTGTGATATTGTGCTCATATACTGAACTGATTTCTCACACTGTTTTTAGGGCTGTTTTAATTCATCTATTAAAAAATGAGCTATCGAAGCATACTTTTTCTGTAAATCTGCAGTGATTAACTGAAAATTTGCTTGAAAGTTTTCTGTTACTGCTTTCACAGAATAATTGTATGCATTGTTTTTCCAGTATAGTCTTTTGGCCCATATTTATTGCTTGGGCTTTTTTTAACTTATTAAATGATTTGATTCATTGTCAATTTTATTGCAAAGATCCATATTGGTTGTGTCATTTATGATTACGAGAATGATCAGAGAAATCCGTAGTTTAAATTCGTATTTTTGTGTCTGTGTGTAGTCTGCAGGTGCAAAAAGCTTCCTGTGTAAGTGCTCTTTTATAGAGATCTACAATGAGCAGATCTTTGACCTGCTGGACAGCGCGTCAGCCAGCCTGTTCCTGCGAGAGGACATTAAGAAAGGGGTGTTCGTGGAAGGAGCTATGGAGAAATCTGCAGCGTCTGCTGCTGAGGCCTACCAGGTCAGAAAACATGATGTGATTTGTACTGTGATCAAAGGCAACAGCACCAATGACTCAGCAATGGCTAAGGGCCCTTTAAAAACTGGCCAGCATGTCATTCGGAGTAAAAAAAACATTGATATAGCTTTTGAATGAGCTTCATCTATCCCATACAGGATATTTATATCAGATTACTGATTGCACTGAACAGTTCATTTAGAATCTACGATCAGAATGAATTTATTGGCATTGCGTGTAAATGTGGCCAGTGATGTGACTAAACTTACTTACCTTTATTAATTCTGTAATCACATTTCCACGGTGATCTAAGGGTGTGGCTGAAAGTTTCCCTAAAATAATTTTGATTGATTTATTGTTTACTGACTGAAGACATTATTTACACTCAGGCTTTGTGCTAGTTTGATTGAAGACGTTATTTACACTCAGAGTTTGTGCTAGTCTGCAGATTTTGAGGCACATTATAATATATTGCCTAAGGACTCACTTTCAGACCAGTTGGAGTGTATCAGATTTTGTTTTTATTTGACTAAATATGCTGATATGAGTCTCAAAGCGATGTTGACACCCCTTCGTGTTTTTGTGTCTGTGGCTTGCCGCAGGTGTTGTCTATGGGTTGGCGTAACCGACGTGTGGCTTCGACATCAATGAACCGTGAGTCGTCGCGCTCTCATGCTGTTTTCACAATGATGTTGGAGTCCAAGGAGACTGGACAGGAAACTGTCAACATCCGGACATCTCAGCTCAACCTGGTCGATCTGGCAGGGTCTGAGAGGCAGAGAGACACACATGCCGAAGGATCCCGGCTAAAGGTGTGTGTTTTGAAAAGTCTGCAATAAATGTTTGAAAGAGTTAATCATTTTGCTGCTTATGTCTTCTGTAGTGTTTTACAGTGTGTCAGAGTGACCAGGTGGGTCATATGAACATTATATAAACATTATGAAAAAGTCACTCAGCTGTATAAAACTGTCTTACGCTGTCTGCCCTGTAGGAGGCCAGCAGTATAAACCGCTCCCTGATGTGCCTGGGTCAGGTGATCATGGCCCTGGTGGATGTGTCCAATGGGAGAACACGCCACATCTGCTACAGAGACTCCAAACTCACCTTTCTGCTCCGGGTCAGTCAGCAAATACTTAAGTCACACAGAGACTATACTGTATGTGAGTTTTATAGTGTTTTTGTGGGATTATGGTATACTGTCAGTGTTTTATGCTGCTATTTTGTCTGTCATAAAACACAGTCGATCATAAAACACCTTTCTTAGGCTGAGCATCACAGTCTTACTTGCTGTGACATTTTTTACTTTGAGTAATGACTTGCCTTTCCATACTCTTGGAATAGTTTTTCTGTATTTAAATAATATTCAAATATTAACGCCTCACTCCAGACTAGCTCCCTACATGTGTGTCTGTCTGGTCTCTTTTAGGACTCTCTGGGTGGCAATGCTAAAACCTACATCATAGCAAACGTACATCCAGGCTCAAAATGCTTTGGAGAGACGCTCTCCACCCTGCAGTTCGCTCAGAGAGCCAAACTCATCAAGAACAAGGTACAGCAGAGAATAGGGCTCATATCAGTCAGATTTGATGCCTGAATTGTGGAACTGATAGATTGGGCATATTTGTGCGTATTTTGTTGTAGCTAGAGCATTAGTTTGATGTTTGATTTTCTGTTCTTTCCCTGTAGGCTATGATAAATGAGGATACTCAGGGTAATGTAAAGCAGCTACAGGCTGAAGTGAAGAAACTGAAGGAGCAGCTGGCTAATGCTCTCTCTGCTCGCCACAATATAAATGAACTTGCGCCTGGAGGCCCTCAGCTGCACACAGGTACACACGAACACCTTTACATTGTCTGTGGAGAACTAGAGATGGAAGAACACCACCTTTTTCACGATTAGCTCTCTTTAATTGAAATACTGCACTTAACCGACCCCTATCGAAGACTTTTTTGGACAGAACATTCACTGTATATCCAGCTATCCCGTCTACAGCAGCGTAGCCTGGCCCACTCATGCTGACATATGTATTGTAGCCTGGACATTTGACCCCGCTAATTTGCAGTTGAGCAATTTTCTTAGAACCGAACTAATAATTGTTCGCTGAACTCCCGCAAATTCGCGGAAATGGCATATCCTCCACATTTTTTCTGCTTTTCTCGTGGCGATATATAATTTTTCATGCATTTTTGTGCTAAAATATTAAGAAAAATATAACTTACTAATTTTGTAACATAAATATTAATGTCAATTCAGCTACATTTCCATACAAAATATAACTACACATTTTTTGGTACTGTCGAGAGAACACAAAGAAAGCAAGTCTTGGGATGGTGAAATACCGCTGTACTCAGAGGCCAGAGGTTTGAAAGTAGCAAATACGTGAACGTTATTCATTTCTCCTTGCTGCTGATGGCTTGTGCCCTGTGAGGCATCTCTGGCAGCTGCAGTCCAGCATTCCTGCATCAGAACAGTTTCTCACGTGGAGCGTCTCGAGTGTTCTTGTGTTTTCCGTTTTGTTCTTCTTAAAGCCCTGTATTTTTAGTACCGTACATTAAATGAATTTATTACTGTATTTACCTGCTTATACCACAGAAAACACAGCGCATACCAAGAAAAGGCCCGTGCATGAATTACAGTGCAGTATATACAGGGGTAACATCGGTATTTTACATTCTAGAACCGCGGGAGTTCAGTGTAAACTGTACAGTGCGGATATGGGTTTACCTTTTACATTTTTTGAGGGTAAAGTATTAAGCTGAGTCTAAAATGAAATTTGAATATTTGGGGGCATATTTAGGGTTTACACTATACATTTATGCATTTTTATTTTATTTTTTAAACCACATCACAAATTTGTGTAACTGCAGCTTTTTAGTTTAGATCAGCAGAAATATTACTAATACTGCATAGGTATGGGGAAATTAAGATGCCTAAAATTAAGGGACTGTAAGTTTATTACAGTACTAATCTAGATGCTTTTTCTGATGTTGGTGTTAAACTGCTGTGCTGTAGGTGTTTCTGTGATTTCAGTCTAGATTTGTTCTAGAATCAGATCAGAGTTCTTTTTTTTCTGATGGCTTGACACTAGTTTTGTGTGTTGGATTCATGCCACCGCTTTTAAAGCCCCCATCATTCAAGACACGTACTCACTCACTGTATGAGAAATTGGACCATGTGTACATTTTTGTGTTTGTCTAGCCTCGTCTGAAGTTGAGGTGCCTTACAAGACCCGCTTCCTTCAGGCAGTACGGCTGTGGAAAAAACGAGAGGATGAGAAAAAGGTGATTAAACATTTTTGAGACATGATTGCATTATAAGGTTTATGGACATTGATATTTTGTAGAGCAGCAAATAGACAAGGACTACAGTGTTGCCTGGTGTTTATATACATTTGTGTCTGAAGCTTATGGTGCCAGACAGATTTCAGTGACAAAAACAGCATCTTATCTGTTATTTTATAATTTCTGCTTTCTGAAGGTCAGATCAGTTGTTGTTGCTATTTTCCCCTCTTTTGTGCTTTTGAACACGGTGTAAAATGGCTTAGCCTACTAAGTAGAGCCTGATTGGAAAACTGTGGGTGCTACAGACTTTGAGGGAGAAAGTGTCCCGGCTGGAGGAGGCGTGGGCTCAGAAGGAGAAGTTCATCCAGTCCAACCGAATGATCCTTAAGTTCAGAGATGACCGAATAGCGCAGCTGAAGCGAGAGCTGGAGGCGGGACAGCAGCTTGACCTGCAGCGGCAGGACCAGGTGCTGATTGAGCAGCTGCTGCAGGAGATCCGTCTGCTCCGGGAACAGGTACAGGAGTTTTAGCCAGTTCAGACTGGCTTACATACATAATATTAACCAATGTGATACTAATTACTGTGTGTTTTCCCTGTCTAAATATGGTAATTTATCAAATATAATAAATTTATTTAGCCACTTTCCTTTGCAAAATCCCTCCACCCCCGACGGAATAGGTGGAAAAACTCTACTACTACTAATAATAATCGTTGTTGTGGTTAAGAATTATTAACAACAATTATTATTACTATATCCGAAATGTCTTCATATAAGATTCTTCACATTCTTCACCTGATTCTTCAGGTGGAGCACCATCCCCGTATGATGTGGTACGCTGCAGAAAACTGCAGCCTAAGAGAGGAAATTGGTGCCTTGCGAGCTTTAGAGTCGGTGAAAAGTGCTCAGGAGGTTGTGTCCCAATCTGCAGCTGAGCTAGAGCAAGCCTTTAAGGAGCTCACACAGACTGAGGAAGCTGCAGAGGCCACTGGAGGTGATGAATTTGTGACAAACACAAAATCTGTCAATGTTTAGAAGTTCATAGCATGCATGTTTTACTTTAGCATTATGCCACAGATCTGTTTTGATCTCTTATAGGGCCTGTCTTGTTGCTCTCTGACAAAATAAACCACAGAATTCAAATAAACATAAATATACATTCAGAAAGAAAATCCCAGATATTCGAAAGTGGGTGTGTCCACAGCATTAACCCTGCCCCCTCTCTTTGCACTGTAACTTGTCTGGCTGCACCAAGATGCCTATTTTAGATAACTGACTGGTTTCCATGAAAAATGGAAAAGAAGAGAATGAAGGACGTATACAGTTTTACATTTCCACACACTGTTATGAAATGAACATTCATCAACCCCCTTGCTTTAAAATTTGCTTTCTTATACCATTAGTAGGAACTTGGTCCATAGTACCGTGAGCAACTGTTTACTCTGTTTTTTCAGTTTGAATTCTTGTTTTTAAATACATCAGGTCCACCTACCTACTCCACCCCAATTACCATGGAGACGTTGTCCTCGGTTTCTGTGGAGAGATTGAAGGCCCAGTTGCTGCAGAAACAGTCTGAGCTCTCTTCCACCATACAGGCGTTCGAAGAGTATAAGCAGGCCAGCAAGTAAGCACAAATACAAACAACATCTATTTTTACAGAATAATGTCCTTTTAATTCCTGGACACACTATCAAAACACCCTGAGAGTGGTTTAATTCACAATATCCAATGTAACTTCAAGTGGATATTATTAATAATGAATCAACCTATCATTCTATTATTTGATAAACTTCCTTCAAAAAGTCTGTCTGTGTAACACATGAGCGCAGTTAAAAAAAAATACATAAGCCATGCTGCCCCCTACTCTTCCTGTAGTTTATTACAGTTTGTCAGAATGACAATGTAAAAATCCATGGTCTTTATTTATTTATTAATTTTTTGTTAACTGATAAGTGTATCCCTAATGTCCATTGCAAAAGGGGGTACAAAAGACACTTCTGCGAGCCTAAGTCCCTACCAAACTGCCTATTTTATAGGAAGCAGCTGCTGGAACTGGAGTCTGAGAAACGCTACCTGGACAAGTCCAACCAGCACCTGGAGAAGATTCTGGCAGCCACCAAAGCTCACACAAAGCAGGAAGTGTCACAGCTGAATAAAATTCATGCAGAAACTATTAAGGTACACAAATAAAGAACAAAAGTTTACTACGAATCTACATACAAATACATCAGATATTTTAAATTGATTCAGATTTAAAGAGTTCCCCATCCTTACCAAAAATAAAGTCAAACAAAACATGGTGGCTGAACTTTTTTAGTTCAGCCACCACTGGAGCTGGAGGCTAACCTAAAAAGCAATGGAAGCTTAAATCCCAACTATTAGTATGGTGCTAACTATGCCTAAATCGTCACACAATCTCCTTAAACCGAGTTTTGTTCTGAAACAAAAAAAAATGTTGGCTGTATTTGGATTTTAGCCAAACCTTTCTACATTTTTCCCAGATTCTGACAACCCCGACCAAAGTGTACAACCTGCGGAGTCGTCTGGTGCCACTTTGTAGCCCAATACTTCTGAATGACCATACTGGAGAACACGACCTGGAGGATATTCACTCTGAACAGCCTCCAGTGGAGATGAATGACTTGGCCTGTGAGGCTCTCACTGAAGAACTGAAGCAAATGCAGGTACTCACATTGAGACATAGCTCCTAGTTGATAAGCACAAAGAGATACGTAGAAAACAGCTGCATAGTGCAGGCATAAAAAAGTATGTGCACAGAGCACATTTATATACAAATAATTTAAGAAGACAAGAAAATAATGAAAATTAGTCATACTAGTCATTATAGGTCCAATGTCCCACTTAATCAGAATGTGTGAGAGGGCATGTCATAAGAAGTCTTATAACCATATAAGACATAAAGCCTTTCCCATTTCCCATCCTGTTTCCCAAGAGAAACTAAACAAGTTACCTTATTATATAAAAGTTACAGTATGGCAACACTATGCAGTAAAGGGTCAATACATGCAGCATTATGTCACTGGATTGCTTTAATCTAAATGTTGATTTTGTTATGTGTCGTGCATCATGATGTAAATAACATCTAACTATCTGTTTATGACTTTAATAACTTGTCTCACCCTCATCAGGAGCAGATCAGTCACCTGAAAGGCCAGTTTGACGAGGAGGAGGCCAAGAACGTGAAGCTGCTTCAGCAAATCAGCAAGTTGGAAGAACAAGTCTCCACAGCGACAGAGCAGTCCACTCGCAGAGAGGAGGTAGGATGGATACACCACCACAAATGAATTTTCTTTTTTTCTTTTCTTTTTTTTGGTATCTAATTATATTCAGGACAGTCATTTGTGTCTCATTCAAAATCCTGAATTATGATTTCTTTAATCAAAGTGGATTAGACTTTTGCTGCCTCTGAAGATCTTCTGATGTTTGTACCAGGGCCAGAAACATCAAGTAATATCACAGCATGTTTTCCCTACCCTCACTCTACCCCCACCTTTCATCACGTAAAAATACCATCTTCACCAAAGCTCATGACAGGTGATAGAACAACAATGGAATCAGGTTTCAGAAACTACTGAAAACACAATGTTAACTCAATTAATTAATTAATTAATTTTAGTTTTGGTAAATAGATGTCATTTTTGTCTACAGAACGACCGTCTCTGCTCTGCTTTTTTCCAATCCAGTCAAATCATGATTTAGAAAGTCATCTCCTGCAGAAGTTATTTCTGACCTGAATATTTTTTTATCTGGTAGTTAAGGAAGAGTGATTCATTCTGATTTCCAGTTCAAGTTAACTTCTGCACAGTTACTGTAAAACAGCTACTTCTACTATTTTTTAAGTAACTTAAATATACTTAGAATTTAAATATAGCTTATATGTAAATAACCATTATTGGTTAATTATTCAAGATTATTGTTTCCTCTTTATCTATATCTTTGCAGGACTTTAGTGGAGAGCGGTGTTCTCTGCTGGAGGAGCAGCGGAAGCTGCAGGAGAAGATCAGGGCTTTAGAAAAGCAGCTCACTGAGGAGAAGACCACAGCAGATGGTCAGTAAACTAATGATTGTCTGAGGGCTTCTCTTGGTCTAAACTCATGCTCCTGCTAGTGTTTGCTTTTATCCATTTTTTTTGGTTGTTTGTACTATATTGAAGGTGTAATGTTTACTTTCTGACCTCTCAGTGCTGCGCAGTGAGGTGTGTGACCTGCGGCTGGTCCTGCAGTCATCTGACAAAGAGCTGGAGGGGGCCCGGAAGGAACTGGAGGCACAACGGACGGAGCAGGGGCAAGAGAACGCTCAGCTCTCCAGCAGCTTAATCAGCACACAGCTACAGCTGGATAAAATCCAGTAAGAGCACTTTAAATAGAAATGACTGCTTAAATCATCTATACTGTGTTGAACCCGGGTAATGATTTTCAGTTGAGGCAAGAAAATAGCTATTGTATCTACAATAACACTCTATCACGAACATGTCCCTGTGTCCCTATTTTGTGCAATTTATTCATAATATCAAGAACCAGACATTTTAAATACATCTAAAAACTACTAAAAAGAAAATGAATTATGAGCTTTCATTAATTTTTCAGTTTATTCATTTTTTTCCCCACTGTGCACGTATGTGTCAGGCTGGAGTGGGAACAGCTGCAGGAGCAGCAGCGGTTGCTACAAGATGCCTTCGACACACTGCAGGCTGAGTTTAAATTTGAAGCGGATCAATACAACCAGCAACTGGAGGAAAAAACAAAAGAGCATGGAAAACAACAGGCGCAAATCACTGTGAGAGTCATTCAGATTTTTTCTTCCTTTTTTGCTTTCCTTTCTCTTATCTTTTCCTCTTCTGTTCTCCTTCCATTTTGTTACCTTTTTTCCGTTTCCTTTCCATTGCATTTCACTAACATTTCCCTTTTCTTTCTGCTGCATTCTGCTACCCTCCATACCCCTTCCTTAGTACAGGGGGTCCTTGGCTTATGACACAGTCTCGTTCCTATGACAGTGACAGAACCCAAACTTTGGTGCAAGTCGAAATACACCCTAGCCTAAGTCACTTACCGATCCTAACACAGTCATAAAATCTAGAACACAAAAACACAACTAAGCCACAGAAAAAGGAAAAGGACATACATATACTGTACTTGTACACTGTACTGTACTGGGGGATGCCAACTCTCTAACTCATATGCTACGTTACTGCGTATTCTTCTGCCAGACACAACCAAACTAGTTCACCCATGTAGTCCGTAAGTACAATGCTAACGGCATAAGCCGAAACATATCGTCTCAATTTTTTTATGAGAGTGAGCGTTGAAACGTATTTTGAGACTGTCGTAACCCGAGGACCCCTGTATTCTGTTTTTTATTTATTTTATTTTTTTTTCCAAATTCAAAATCTGTTTTTTTTTCCCACTCTCCATTACTTTTTTTAACAAATGTTCTTTCCCTCTTTTTCGTAGCGCTCAAAGTGTGTCTTTTCTTTCATCATGTACTCCGCTTTATTAACTGTCAGTTTTGTGATTTTTTTGTGCAGGAGCTGATGAATTCTCTTCAAGCAGAGAGGGAGATGACTAACAGTCTGAGGTCACAGCTGAAAGCAGACAGAGAGAGCACCTCCAAGTAAGTTCGTATTAATCACACTATTACCATAAAGTCATTCTCCCTGCCTGCTGTAACAGTAATGAATGTCCTGTGAACTGAGGAGTGTTTTAGATGTTTTTGTGAGAAAATTAAGTCCTTCTGTCTCACAGAGAACTGTTGCTGTCAATGGAAGAGAACGCTGTGCTGAAGAAACAGATTCTGGATCTTACTACAGAAAACCAACAGCAGGTACGGGGGTGCTACAAAAAAGCAACTTCTTCTGCCTTTCAAGCTGTTTTTTTCCCCTTTAATTGTATTTATTTATGTATTCACACATAACATGAAAACCACCTGCTTAGCATTGTGTAGGTCTGCCAAAACCTATCTGATCTGTTGAAACAAGAACCCCAAGACTTCTGAAGATGTGCTGTGGTGTATGGTGCCAAGATGTTAGCAGCAGATCCTTTAAGCCCTTTACGTTTCTTGGTGGGGCCCCCATTGATCTGACAACTTTGTCCAGCACATCTCACAGATGCTCGATCAGATTGAGATCTGGAGAATTTAGACGGCTCGTCCGCGGCCCCTTGTCCTCGAGCTGGATTGATAAGCAACGCGCCCAAACATAAACAACCCAGGACGAGGGGGCGTGGCGGACGAGGCCCGGATGTCACAGCTTTTTTCGTGGCAATAAATAATTTTTTATGCATTTTAATGCTAAATTATTAATTAAAATATAATTTACTAATTTTGTAACATAAATATTAACATACATTCAGCTACATTTCCATATTTAAAAAAAAAAACTAAATTTTTTTGGTACTGTCCAGAGAACACAAAGAAAGCGTGTCTTGTGCTGGTGGAATACGGCTGTACTCAGACGGGAGGTTTGAATGTAGCCAATCCGAAAACGCTATTTATTTCTCCTTGCTGCTGTTTGGCTGCTGCCCTGTGACGCAGCTGCAGTCCAGAATTTCCCCCGTGGAGCGTCTCGAGTGGTCTTATGTTTTTCATTTTGTTCTTCTTAAAGCCCTGTATTTTTATTACAGTAAATTAAATGAATTTATTACTATATTTACTTATACCGAAGAAAATGACAGCATATACCAAAGAAAACACGTGTGCATGGATTACTGTGCAGTCTATACAGGGGTAACATCGGTTGTTACATTCTAGCACTGCAAGAGACAGCAGTTCAGTGTAAACTGTATAGTACGAATACAGGTTTACCTTTACATTTTCTTTAAGGGTAAAGTATTAAGCTGAGTTTAAAATGAAATTAAAGTGTTTTGGCAGCATATTTTTATGCTATAAAAATAGGCTTTTTTTTGCCACATTGCGGTTTTTCACTACATGCGGGTGCTTTTGGAATGTAACCCCTGCAATTTATTTACTTTCCTGTACTGTACTTTACGGTATTTACTTTCTTCATTCATTTTCTCATTCTCCTCCTTTCTGTCATCCAGGTGGAGAGCATCAAAATTCTTCAGCAGGAAATTAACACTGCCAACACCTCAGTGACCAGCCTTGAGCAGAAAATAGAGCAGGACAAAGTAATCTCAGTTTCTCACACTTTCATAACAATGCATCATGGATATCTATGGGCATGGGGAGACTGATATCAGCAGAAAATACTGGGTGGGATAGCCGTTACAGATTACAGTCAGATCCTGAAACCGCACAGAGGTGTTAATTGTGGTTTTTTGGTTTTTTTTTTCCCTCTTGCGTAATTGAGTGAAGAGCTGTAAAGGAAATTGACTTCGTACAGGTGCAAGATATGGACCCTATAAGGATAAAATCTTTAAGTTAAGACATAACATAGAAATCTGAAATTTAAACATTATATAAAATATTCATGTCATTTTTTTTGTTTGAGTAGTGAGTTTTGCCTGAGACAGTGAGGCACAGTTTGGATAGAGTGAGGTGGCCACAGTCTGTGCTTGTGTTCCAGGCTGTGGTGTTGGATCTGATGAAGGAGACGCATGATCTGCGGTCTTCAGTGGGACAGAAAGACCAGTCGCTGTCCCTGATGACTGCAGACCTCAACGACATCACTGTGAGTCTGGGGCAGGGGGAGACAATTCAGACATTTTGTGGTTTGCAGAAGAATAGAAATAATCAGACCTTTATTATGATGTCCTTATGTTTGTAAAATTACCAAGTGGAGAATACTGAGCATAATCATTCCTTTTTTTATTTATATCTCTTAGAAGCTTTTCTAGCAAAAGTGTGAGTCCATCTTAACAGGAGGGAGCTAAGCACAATGCTGTTGTTTACAGGTGCAGTACAGAGCTGTGTGTTTGGAGCGAGAGGAGATGAAGAAGCAGATCTCCCACATGCAGACAGAACTGCAGGAGCTGAGGGAGGCTTCCGACAGACGTCTTGCATCGGACCGTGTTGAGGTGTGTGACCTTTTAAGAACCAAACAGTTTGCCTTCTTTTAATTTAGCCCTGTGACCTAGTGCTAGTGTAGTCCTCCTGAAAAATGTTCAGTTTAGTTTTAAGAAAACTTTTGTTTACAGTCAACTTTTCTGTAATTTCCTATTAAAATGTAATGACCTTTTCCTGATGCTAAAACATCGTCCAATTTTTCGTGACATCAGCTTCCATCAGCTTGATTGTCTTTCTCCTTTAACTTTGAAAAGAACAGACAAAGACTGTATCTAGGTGGGCTGCCTTAGATAAACCTGCTTTGAACAACATCAAATGTTCCAGATTAATTATTTGAGAAGCGTTTTGACTGGCCCAACAAACAAATACTTTTGGGCAGAATAATGCGGGCCAGTGTTTAATCTTGTTGCATCAAGATATATTTTAAACCATAACCACAATATGAAGCAGTATAACTGAAGTACGGAAATTTCCCACATCATGCAGTCCAGTTCTGTTTATGTTGTGTTGTAGTTGGAGATGCTGCAGGACGACCTGGCATACGCTACAGAAGAGGTGGAGAGGCTAAGTAAAGCTTTAGAGGAACAGACAGCTTTACTGCAGAAAGCTCAGCTTCACAACACAGAGAAAGATGTGACCATACACACTCTGCAGGAGCAGGTATGCCACACGTTTAGCTTATTTTAGGTCTGGTAGGTTCAAGGAAACCTTAAATCTTAAGGCTGTTAGTCCAGGAGTACCCAACCCTTTCAGCCAAACCAATCTGACAAATTAGTATTGTATGCACTAAACTAAAGCTTGCTGATTTAAACCACCTTAAGGAAATGTGTATGTGTGTGTGTTTGTGGTGCTTGTGCTTTTTTCCTGGTGTGTTTCTTTGTGGGGACTAAATGCTCTAATGATAGAAATAACAAAATCTGTGGATGAGAGAAGGAGCGGAAAGATTTTGTTTTAGTTACTGAAGTTAGAGTTAGGTGTAATAAATAGATACAGTATTACACAAATAAGTAGAATGTCCTTACAAATATACTAATACAGTGTGTGTGTGTGTGTGTGTGTGTGTGTGTGTTTGTGTGTTTACAGCTGAAGCAGAAAGAGGAGCAGATCATTGTAAGAAATGAAACTGTGGATCATGTATCTCCTAAAGCAAACCCACAGGTGAGTAAAGCCCATCAGTGGTGTCTCTGTGTTTTATTTAGTCAGGTTTCCCTATCCAAAATCAGAACCATTTCACTTGTGTATGAATAATTTGTCCCTGTGAAATTGGTGCTTAAAAACTGGAAGTGACCCAAAACAAATAAAGAAAATACATGGGCAAAATGCTATATAGAACAGATCAAATAATTGTTGGCTGTAACGCAATATTAACGCGGTAACGTGCCCAGCCCTAATAAAAAGCAATAATCTTTGTGCGTGTTTCAGACTCCTCACACCCCACACAGTGTCAACACAGAGCTGTCCCAGGTGCTAGAGAGCCAGGAGAGGGAGCTAGAGAGCAGGCGCTCATCCATGATGACCATGGAGGTTCTCCTGGCTGAACTTAATGCAGAACGCACGGCCAAGAACGAGGAGATCCAGAGGCTGAAGGTTAGATCACACACAAAGAAAGTCCACAGTCAAGAATGAAAGCCTTTGCCATGAGCTTCAGTGCTGTTAAATCTGGGCCAGATCATAAACCCCTGCTGGTCTAGTGTTGATGAGACCTGGTCACTTTGACCACCCAAAAATATCCCTCTGACCCTTGACAAAGGGCTAAAGGAGCTAACACACAGTATGGATCAGCAGATGTGCTACAACTGTTTCCGTGAACGGTGGAGGGGTTTCTGACAAGGTGGCCTGGAGAGTGTACACAGTGTTTTTAAAAAAAAGTGTGCTTCTGTGCTTGTAGGCTCAGCTACAAGAGAAGGAGAGTGTGCATATGGAGATCCAATCTCTGTTGGAGCACTTCTACAACACACAGAGCAAGCAGTCCCTGAGCAGCGATGCTACAGAGTGAGACACACACTCATTTTTATATGTATATATGAAGAGTTTGGTTCCAAAATGCATTTGAAACTTAAAGCAGTAAATTAACTAACTATTCGATTTAAAACTGTTTTTTTTTTTTAATCATTTTTTCAGAGCTTTAGACACACAAGCTATTTCTGTACCATACAATGATTAACTCACCAATATTCGAGAAAGTGTACATTAAATACATTTCATTATTACAATTTGTTTATATGTACAAATGTGTCTTAAAGTTTGGAATTTGTTTTTAGAATCAGAATCAGAAAACTTTGTTGATCCTGGAGGAAATTGCTTTCACTGACATAAAACCAGTTTGTAAATAAATTTGTATAAAATGATTCTAATATGCTCATCCTGAACCATATAATAGGTAGAATTAAAACTGAGGTGTGTGTCCTGAATGATGAGCTGTAGGAGAAACCGTGAAAGCTGTAAAACGGATGTGTCCCCGTTTTACAGCTTTGTGACTTGTGTCCCCTTTTAAACAAGCCCCAAAAGCCCACAAGATTTATTCATACTACTGGATTAAAATTAGAACAAATATAGCACAAACTGTGGTCTGTCAAATATCACTTGACTGTACAATCAGTCAGCATAATAAACACAAAACACCAAATGTAAAAGCAAAAAATCAACTTGTAGTGCTTCGTTTATGATGGATTAATTTTGCATGGTCAAAAAGATGCTTTGAGATATTGACACGTGCTATAAATATAAATTTGAATAATAAAAAAAATTAAAAGACCTCTCAGACCTTTTACAACAATTAGTGTTTCATACAATGTATTGCAATTAAAAAAGTATTTGACAGCCCACTAGCAATACCACTAAGGCCCACAGGGGGGGGCCACAATTCATATTCAGATTTCATCATATTTAGATTTCATCATATTTCAGGAGTGGCAGAATATTAGGGGGTTACGTACCTCCCGCTGTTAAGAGATATAAGATTACAATGTTTGTCAATATAAAATGTGTGCGCACATGTGTGTGTTGTATGTAGAAACCTGAAAGAGATCATCCATCAATCGGTTCTTCGAGAGTTACGAGAAGAGAGAAGTGCGAAGGTGGGTCACTCCTTCAAAATCTTTCAGGCATAAATGAAAAAGAATAGGAAATAAAGCTTTGTACGAATAATCTGCTTTTGTCTCTTTTGCTTATGTTCTCACCCAGAATACCCTGTTGCAGCAGCTGGCTGAAGCTCAGAGGGCGTAAGAGGAACATTCATTCAAATTCAATTATAATTCATTTTGAACTGTTTGACAAGGGCACTTTTATGGTGATGTAATTTGAGGTTTAACTGGAGTGTGTGTGATGGTCAGCTTGCAGCATAAGGAAGTAACACTGGACCAGTCTCAGACATGCGTGCAGGAGCTCACCACTGAGCTGAGGAACCGCTGTCTGGAGCTCCGGGAGCTGAAGCTGAAGGACCAAGAGAAGGAGAATCTAATGCAGGTGAGCGAAATGGAGGGATAAAGGAGAAATAGAGTGGGTGCTTTAGACTGATAAGTTTTGGAATTTAAATTAATGATTGACCATTAAGTGAAGCTCTTTGTTCTTGCTGACAGGAAATGGAGGTTCTGAGGAAGCAGGTGGATCACCTGGCGGAGGAAAATGGCAAACTGCTTGGCCACCAGAACCACAGGCAGAAGATCGAGTACATGGTCCGGATGAAAAAAGAGATTACCAAACTGCAGGAGGTGAGCGTCAGATCTATTTATTTTGGAAAACCAAGAACGTCAGCTGTTGGTTCTGATCCCTTCTGGAAGCTCTGTTTGGTATCCAAGCAGACCATGCCTGGCAAACTCTGGCTAAAGCCATAAAAGATATTAATTCCTCTAACTGACTTCCAGGCTCCACCCACAAATGTGTTCTTTCATAGCTGCTGTTGTGAGGTTGATCTTTCCAGAAGGGTGGTAAAAATCCCATTCTGCCTAATAAGAGACTGTACTGTTTCAGTTTATACCAAAATACCTACATTTACATTGTGTTACTAATTTTCTGGCTAAGATCTGTTCAAATTCCAGCTTCCATCCTTGTTGGATAAACTGCAAAAACACAGTCCAGTTCGGTGTAACACAGATTTTAACGAGACACTAAGCATTCCGTAGTGAACATTGTACTGATCTGATGATAATGTTGTAGTAAAATGCTCGAACTGAATGCTGTCATCTTTTTTCTGCAAGCAAATTTCATTCCAAATATTATGATACTGTTTTCAGTCTTTCTTTGTTGAATGAATCGTGAGTGCATTGAACCATGAGCTCCTGGATCGTCTACCGAACCAAATCATGACCTGAGTCCTACTGTGTTTTCACAGGAGAACGAGAAGCTTCGGCATAAAAGCACATCATAAAGCTTTAAGCTTTGAGCCCGACCTATATACATCTCTTCAAGCGGAACATTTCAGGAGCCTTCGGTGGGTCCAAGCTGCAGGACGTATTCAGGGACATCTCCTAGACAGCAGTTTTAAATATTTTGTCTACACTTTTGCTTGGAAAGCAAATTTCAAATAACCTGTTGAACCTTTCCATAAGAGGACAGAATTATGAACTGTTTTTGACTGTTCTGTGCAGTGGATGTGTAGATGTTTTTGTAGGAAATAATGAGGCAATGTCACGCTTTTAAAATTTAGGAAATGTTCTCTTGTATACTGTCTGTTTTACATGTTTCTGTTAAATCTCCTCTTTAATTGAGCAGCTAGATTTTACAAATACTTCAGGGAAAGTCACTAACTCACACTGTCATTTTACTCGTTGCGGGTTTGCTGACAGTAAAACTGTAGGAGAAATGATTACCTTTGTTTTCTCCGTCATACATGTATTTTTCCATTTTCATTCACTTCACACAAGTTATTAATTAGCAGATCTTGGTTTAAAATCTGCACACGGTTGGTGCCGTGAGGTTGGAATGGTGTATTATACTGCTGCACAGTATGAGGATTACACAGTTCATTTACAGTGGCATTGTTAAAAGGGTGCTTTTATTTTCTTTTGAATATTTTGTCCACCTTAATGTTTTTTCTGTGTACTTCCATTTCACTGTTTCTATGTGAACTGTCCTATCTCTACTTTCTGTAAACTTTTTTTGTGGAAAAGACAGGATGTAGCCAATGAACTTTTTCTGATTATTTTTTTTTTATGAATAAAGGCAGTTGTAAATTGAGTTTCGTTAACCTAGACTGAGACTAATAGTTACACCATTTTAACGTGTACTTTTAGAAGGGAATGCCACAGAGTTTTCAAAATTAAGTGGTTAAGATGTAAACAAAGTAGATTCGGTCTGAAATGCTGTGTCTAGAGAAACTTTCAAAGTCAGAACTGTTCACAGTGGTGGTGAATGGAGCCAGACGGCTGCCTCTAAAAGCTCCCTCAGAAAGTTATTACATTGAATGATAATGAATGTCATGCCTGATGCCAGAAACATTGTTTTCCCAGAGTTTTGAGAAGCTTTTCACCTAAGTCTTAAAGATCCCATGACATGCTGATTTTTTTTTTATGCTTTTATATAGGTCTTAGTGGTACCCTAATACTGCATCTGGTGCAGAATTACAGCCACTTCGAGCCAGTCCCACAATGAGATTTCCCCAGGACGTGCCGTTTGTAGCTTTAAATGAGAAGGAAGAGGAGAGAGGCGGGGCCAGCTTGCGGTACCATGCTCTAATGTTTACAATCTGTAGCAATGGCTTGTAGACTAATGGCAGCACGGTTGTCCAAATAAAAGAACAACAACATTCCAAGTTAACGTGTGTATTCACACACCTGATGCTATCTACCTTTACATTTGTGACAGTAGCCTGCTAACTTGGCTGTGAGCTGCAGAGATAATGTTACAGCCACATTCTAAGGGCAAAAAGCTTGGTAACCATATACAGCAAAGCAACAAAATTAAATAGCGTTAAGTTGACTTACTTGTCCGAGGTTTGTAGCTGAGCCAAGGAGAGTTGGTACTGTCCCAGACTTCATTTTCAGCCGTTCAGCAAGGCCAGCTCTGTATTGTGTCGGCGCATTTCCAGAGAAAATAAAATTAACCCACTGGTTCTTCAGAGGCTCGCAAGAAGGAACTAAAAAAATACATTTGTGCTCATTTGTACATCTAAGCACCGAGCAACTGCCATGCTTCGCTCGTTTGCAAGCCGCGATGTCTCTACAGGCAAAAGTGGTCTCTCTCACAATGGCATTGACAGTCGGTGGAGCTAATTTTAGGGGGGGTGGGGTGAAATTGTCTGGGCGGGCAAAGCATGAGAAAGGGGCGGTAACCTTTCCCCTTTGTGACGACATACGGGGAAAATTCCAGATCAGGCCATCTGAGCTGTCCTCCTCTGAACGGTGGAGCAGGATGTTCAAAGCAGGCTTTACACCTATCGCCATTTCTAGCCACTGCAGGACCATAAGCAGGCTAGGGGAACGCATATTAATGTTAAAAAAAAATCTCGTAAAGTGGAACTGTCAAGTCATGGGACCTTTAATCAGTTCATGGTGGAGGAAAACATGCAGGGTGTGAGGACAAATAGTCCTTAAAGAAAAGTTGAGCTTTGCCTCTGTTTTACCGTTAATATTCCATATAAACATAAAGGTTCGCTAGTGGGTTTGGATAGTAAATATAGTGGCCGTATTTGTGTTGTGGATGAGACTCCTGGTTCCATTAACTACCACTAAAGAAATCTTAGTTGTTTTCTCTACAATTGCTTTAGATCAAACCCACTCTAAACGACTTTGTCTACATTTTAAAAATGATTGTTGGTGGTATTCTTTATCATTTTAATACTGGTGTTATATAT
>JBBIGA010000146.1:20288186-20306387 GCA_037576975.1 Alestes dentex
ATGGAATATTTTTCCTGGGATTAGATGTTGTGATTTTCTGAGACTAGGCTGCAGTGCGCCCTTATGGCGGCGCTCTTCTATGGAGCTCTATGGAAACAGGGGCGATGGGCGCTTCAACGAAGATGAAGATAAACATGGGAACACCTCACACCCCAAACTCATCAAACCGAGAGGTCAGCCCGGCTTTAATGATTATATTTAATTGGGATTTATGTGGGGAAATAAAATAAAACAGCAGTGCAGCAGTGTGGACCGTTATATGGCAGCTGGGAGGCTGGTTAGCACAACTGCTGGTTTAGCATCCCTGTGCTTTTATGCCCAGTTCTCTCAAATGAGCGGTAAAAAATATTTATCATAATATTATGAGTCCGATATTTTAGAAATGCTCATTTGTGCCCATTCTGCTCACAACTAGTGTTACCGTAACCTTAAACTTTCCCTTTTGTTACCTTAGCCACAGTGCTAGCCTGGATCTGCTAATGTAAATTAACGTTAGCTCATTTTTTTGAAGATGAAGGCAGACAGTAAATAAAAATAAATAACGCAGCTGACCATTTATACGTTTTCCAGCTGTAAAGTGGGTCCCCTGTGTTAGTTTACTCTGTTGTCTTGGTGCTGTTTTGTGTTTCTGTGGTCATGGCTGGCTGACTAGCCTAGCAGCCTGGAAAGCTCCACTGTAAACAGCAACACACCAGCTGGGCAACAGCTGAACCTTGATTTTTCGCATTTTCTTTCTCGTGTATTAGCAACCTGAAGCTCAGGTGACACTATTAGTATTAAAAATGTAATAATAATTTTCCGGAACACATTATTTGATAAGGAGGAAAGGATGTCATGAAAAAAAGTGTGAGTACAGTCTACACAGGGTTCTCTTTGTAATAAAATCTTAGATTCTCTCCATAATTCTGTGGTTGAGTAAACAAAGTCATTCAGAGTGGGTTTGGTGAGAAATGGTTCATTGTAGGTTTCTTTACAGTGGTGGTGTATGGAAAATAAAACCATTTTATTTGCCATCCAAACCCACAAGTGAACCTACATGTGTCTTCTGAGTTGTCTAAGTAGTGTTGATAATTTTAAAATAATTTTTCTTTTAGGGACTATTTTGCCTGCATGCACAACACCTTGCATGTACCCCTACACCATGAGTGGATAGTTTTCCGCCAAAAACTTTTCAAAACTCTGGTCTCAGAGGCAGAGGCAGTGCGTTCATAACCGTTTCGTGTAATAATGCTCTGTGAGGGAACTCTTGGAGGGAGATGTCTGGTTCCATTTATCAACAATTCTGACATAAGTTTCTTATCTCAATATCTCACATCACACCAACTCTGAATTACTGTTTACATTTTGACCACCTAATTATACAGAAACATTGGAAAATGGATGGAAGTCTCTTTTAATATAGTGAAAGTGACCATTCTGTCATACGTGAACACACCACAGCACGAAATTCTTCCTCTGTATTTAAACCCATTCACCACGTGAAGCAGCGGGCAGCCAGGAACACAGCGCCCAGGGAGCAGTGTGTGGGGACGGTACCTTGCTCAGGGTACCTCAGAGGTGCTTAGTAGTTTTGGGAATAAAACCCACGACTTTCTGATCGCTGGGCGAATGCCTTAACCACTAGGCCACCTGCTGCCCCATTTCTGGATCGTTTGAGTACCTGCAATATCCACAATACATTCGGTAAAGAAGATTGTGAAGTAACGTATCACCATACCGCTGATGTATTGTTATATTGCCTACTCCTAGTGATGGTTGTTTTCTTTTTCCTTTTCTTTCAGTAAATGACTCTACCTGTAACAAAAGAAAGAAGATATTGAAGATGCTGGTGGATATTCAGGAAGATTTGAGGAGATGACCGTTTCTCTACCCGCTAAGCTGCGTACATCATGGGCCCTGACGTCCCCCTGCTCAACGACTATAAGCAGGAGTTCTTCTGGAAGCGCTTCCCTCAGACTGTGCTGGGGGGGCCGAGGCTTAAATTGGGCTACTGCGCCCCCCCTTATGTCTATGTGCACCAGCTAGTGCTGTTTCTGACCCCTTGGCTGCTGGGGGGTGTAGGCACTCTGCTGTACCAGCTGAGGGTGTTGGATGAAGCTTATGCAGGCATACTGTCAGGGGCGCTCATGCTGGGGGCCGGCGCCACCCTGCAGACTCTGGCCCAATGTGCCACACGGAGGACGGGGACGGTTCAGAGGCTTCCAGCCACCAACAACATTCTGGCAGATGAGGAGGAAGTGGAATTTACCCACTGCGTCGCTCCGGAAACGGTGCGTTTCGTGGTGCCGGGGAAGAGGTTTATGGTTAACGTGGTTTTGCACACGGCGCTGGCTGGCATGCTCTGCGGGTTGGGTACATGGTACCTGCTCCCCGATAGGCTGAGTGTGGTGTATGGAGATACTGGTGCAGGTATGGGCGCAGTGGTGCCTGTGTTTGTGCTCAGCTGGGTGACGCTGTGCATTGGGGAATACTCTCTAATCGTCAACACGGCTACGGAGACGGCCACCTTTCAGCCACAGGACACTTACGAGATCACACCCCTCACCAGGCCACTCTATATCCTCGCATTCATCGCTGTGGACTTGGCACTGAGGTACGCACACACTGCACGCAGTACCAGTCTGAAGTTCTGACCCACCTGACTGAATGATTTTCACAATCTAAAGACTTACGGTACAGGCCAGAAGTTTGGGCCCACCCTCGGATTTTTGAAAAAACAATCGATGCGCTAGTTTTTAAAGTTTCATTACAAGAAAACATTATAAATATTTGAAACAAATGTTACCGACTGGTTGTAAACACCTATACACATTATATAGCCACAGAGGTTCAGTCTATTGGTTTTGAAGAGACATATCAGGTCTGTCAAGTTTGAAATGAGCGTCCAGCAAATGAGATAGAACTGTTTGCATGCTTTAAAATGTGGTGGGAGGGTTTGGACACAAGCTATTTCCAAAAATTGTTGGAAAGCATACTGCAAATCGGTACTGCAGTAATTAAGGCAAGTATTGGTTATTTAAATGACTCTTGTACATAAGCTTTTGCAATCTTTAACTTAAACTGTATATTGTTACATTATACTTACATTATAGTTCCATTTGTTTTAAGTATTTCTGATATTTTCTCATAAAGAATTTTTGACAGAGCAGCATATTGTCACAAATTTTATTTAAACGAATAGTGACAGACAGCAGAGAAGCAGCTGCAGTAAAGTTACAAATGTTACAAATTTTGTCATAAACATATAAAACATTCCAATCCGATGACTTATCACTAATTATTGGACATTTATTTCTACAGCAAATACAAACAGCAGTTGATATCTTATTAGTTGTTTATTTGATTATACTTTTTGGGAAAATGGTAAAACCACTGGCTGTGATTGTCAATTAATATTATTGGTCAGTCTGTATTAATGAGAATGCGCTAAAGTGACATGTTGCTGTTTGAACAAAACAGTTTTTTTTTTCATGATGAATGGTTCAGTGAAAGCGGTTCAAAATGACCTAAATTGAAACCTTTTTTTCTTTTCCTGTAAAGTGACATTTTTTTCTAATGGCAACGATATATAGGCTGAAAAATAATAACAGCTGGTAATAATAAGGTAATATGGTAGTTGGCCAATAATAACAAATTATTTATACATAGATTTTGCTTAATGACACAGATACACAGACACAGGATTATACGTTCCTTAGCCTTGAATCAGGATTCCTGCAGAAAGTGTAAAATACACAGGTATAAAGAAGAAGCCTGTTCACAGTCCTGTTCCTCTCCTCCTTATCTCCGCGCCTCTCTCCTCTTTTTAGATGTGTGGGAGGGGGTGTTCCCGAGCTCCAGACCGCCAGCCAGGTCCTGCACGTGTTGTTTGTGGCCCTGCCGGTGCTGTGGGCTCTGGGCATGCTCTCTCCTCTGGACGCCCTGCTGCTGTGGGCCATGGAGCAGAGTCTCGTTCATGGACTCGGAGGATCACCGATGGCCACCAACCACAGGTACGCATACTGGGTTTCACCAGAAACGTTTCAGAGCACAACTGAAATTTCCAGTTCTGTTTTTTTTTTTTTGTTATGTTTGTTATATTATGATTATTTGAGTTTTTAAAATACATTAAAACACGTGTTGCGGTGTGATCATATTTGGAAAATAGCTGATTATAACCTCTTGCAGATTATTTGTGTGTATTATGTACGGTTTGGTATTTCATAAGTGGCTAAGGGAATTTGTCGAAATGCTTTAATATAACCACGTTTATGTATTTATTCTGCTTCAGGCTGGTGGTGATGTTTCTGACGTCTGCTTGCGTTGCCGTCTCTACATTCTTCATCCCCTGCTCCCTTGGCGTTGTCCTTTTCACCGTTGCCTTGGGTTACCTCCTCAGTCAGGACCTTACCCAGGCCGTAGTGCTTTTCCGGGGCAGAAACCACAACCTCCCATCTCTTGGCCTTGGCTGGTTTGGCCTACCACTCTCTGTGCTCCTCCTGGCTGGAGCCATGACTGAAGCTGGGCTGCTTCATCAGCTTTCCCCCAGTGCAGGTAACTGAGCGTCAGACTGATAATAAACTTTCTGTGTCAGACTTACGATAATTATGGTTTCCCAGCTTTGACTGTCAATCCGTCATTCATTTCTATTTGTTTTAGTTACCAAAAAAATCCTGCTGTTTGATCCCTTTTAACAGCTACAGGTAACCTCAGCCTTGGGCCTGGTTCAGTGGAGGCCTGGCGAGCGTCAGCTTTAGCTCCAGGTCCTCAGGCTGTGGTGGGGTGGCTCCTCCTCGCTCTGCTGTTGGTCACTCGCATGCTGAGAGAGATCCAGGGTGCGTGTGTTTTTGGGGGTTTGTTTTTGAACCCCCTGTACCCTCGGCAGGTCAGCAGTGTCCAGACCTTCAGGAGGCGTAGTCGGGGCCTGCGGGCCGCTGGACTTGTCCGGAGAGCACTTCTAAATCTGGGTGAGGAGATTCTGACACAACCTTTTATCCGTGGCTCGTTATCCAGTGATTTTAAATGAAACAGTAGAAGACAGATTGCCACTATGCTACCTGTAGCGTCTTACAGTCGGAATTATCATGTGGATATTATGAAAATTGTTAAGCAATATAGAGCACTTTTTGAATGAAGCAATTTAAGGTGTGTATTACAGTCTATCAGAATGACCAAAGGGATCACATGACCATAATAGAACATGATTTTCATAGATTTTTTAAATAAATATCACTGTCAGTGATTAATTGACTTTAACTTATAATTGTTATTCAGATGTTATTTAGGAAAGTTTTTCCCAGTCCTGGTCCAGTTCTACAATTTCAGCCGAGGAAGTTTTAAATCAGTGATGTTAGAACAGGGAAAACACCAGAATATCCAGGACCAGGATTTAGATAATTCCACATATAGGAACATCATTTTCATTTGTTTTTCTATTTTTTTCAGTCTGTCCATTAGCCATGATTGCTTTTCTTGCCATGGATGCCTCCTTGCAGAATCTGCACACTGCCTCGCTTGCTATTGGCTTCACACGAGCCTTCAGAATGGTAGGATAGACACTTTATTTTATTGTAAAAATTGTATTGGTTTGGTGTAACAAACAACCATGCACTGTCTTCTGGCTAGAAATCACGCACTGCAGGCGGAAAAATAATTTCACCCCATACCGCACCCAGCGCTCTGTTCAACAAAACACCCTGTTTAGAAAAAAACTTTCATTTCTACATCCCTCTAGGAAAAATAGACATTTGTGTACACACCACTGAATCCCCCCAAAGCTACAGCCTTAAACCAAACGAAAGGGTCTCCTTTCATAGTACTACTTACGAATAACTGACTTTCTCTGCCTCATGCATTTGCCAGGATTTTCTGTGGACATGTAGATCATAAATATTCACACCTTTCAGATACAAGAGATTCAGATACAACTTCATTTTTGTTTTGTCACCTGGGCGCTGTATGTGTGTTTGTGTGTGTGTTTGTGTGTATTAGGTGTGGCAGAGCAGTGAAGATGCCCTGCTGCAGATGGTGGTGGTGGTGATAGTGAGACTGGCAGATGGAGAGGGCAGCGCTCACCACTGGCACGAGCTGGGCATCGGGGTACAGCTCATACTGGTGAGTGCATACAATTTTAACCAGTGATAACTAATATTGACTGACATTTTCTTTTTTTTTTTTACTGACATTTACACAGTAAGGAGTTTGTGATATGTATACAGATGCTGTATTAAAAAATGAAAAATTAATTTTACTCACATTTTACTCACACTCAAGTTTAAATTAATTTAATATACTGTACATAAGCACTGAAAAAGTTTTGTAAATGTATGGTCTATATGGTCCTGGTGAAAATAAGGTGCAAAAGTACTGTTTTTGTGATGTTTAAAAAAAAAAAAAAAAGGGCCTGTTCAGCCTACAGAAGTTTCCCCCAACCACTTAAGTGGTATTTCAGCCTGTCCATCATTTTTAGCTGTTTTTTTTAGCCATCTCTAATAATATCATACTTAATATCCCTCTCACACCACCTTTCCTGTCATGAAGAGAGTATGTTACGGTACTGGAGATGAATGCAAAAATCAGTCTGATATTTTTGCATTTCTCTCTCTCTCTCTCTCTCTCTCTCTCTCTCTCTCTCTCTCTCTCTCTCTCTCTTTCTCTCTCTCTCTCTCTCTCTCTCTCTCTCAGGTTTCTTTGGTTTCTGATCGCCTTTTTCAGTTTATGGCAAAGTTGAAGTTTGCTCTGACCATCCTCATCACATCGTGGACAGAGACAAAGCAGCGGCGCCAGTCTGCTGGTGCCCTTCTGGCACTGAACGGAGCTCTGTGCCCGCTCCTGCTGGCTGTGGTGTTGCTGTCTGCCTTGCTGGCTGCCCCCCTGCTTCCTCTCTTCACTCTGCCAGTCTTTTTGGTAGGTTTCCCCCGGCCTCAGCGGTCGTGGCCCGAAACCCCTGGCATGGCCTGTCCATGCCCTGATTCCGTCTACTACCAGCAACTCAGCGCCAGGCTAGCATCAGCACTAAAACAAGCACTCGCTAATGGAGTACTGGGTGAGAGACACAGACACACACATATTTTGTGAAAATTTATTGATTTCTTCAGAATTAAGTTATTTTTTCATTTTTCGAACATAAAGTTTAATAAATGCCAGTTTACCAAAGCTTGTGTGATTTGTTGACATGATCAACCAGATGTTGACACTGTATAAACATTGATTCGTGTGTGTTTCCCAGGTTCTTCTTCTTCTGGTTCTCATTTCCTTGCCAGATTCCAAGACAGAGTGGCCTGGATCACTATTCTGGAGAAAGGTTATGGCTACTGCACAGTTAACATTAAGGTACTATAATTCAGAGGGATGTAGTTATGGGGGTAGTTTTGAGTGGATACTGTGAGGTGTGAGTTTCTTTTCCTCTTTATCATTCATCTTGAAATACATTCAGTTTCACTAGTGAACACCCCACTATTATGTCTGTAAACCTCCCAAGTGGCACAACAGTCTAAGCGTTAGCCCTATCTGCAGGAGATCATGAGTTTGAATCCCGGTGAGACTCTCTCTGGTTGGGGATGGTCCTCCTTCCAATCATTCTGCGGGATGGTTGTCAGCACAGGCATCTGTTATGTAATGTCAAAGAAGCTGATAGCAGAAACAATTAGCAGTTAGTCCAAGCTGGTCCAAGCTGAGTCCAGTATGTGATAATGCAGAGAAGGTGCCAAAGAATGCACCTTGTCATATATAAGTAGTGCATTTTTAGAGATCACCCATGTTATAATTGTTTTATTCTCCTGATTTATTTTCTCAAACCACTAGATTTCATCAAAACCACTGAATCACTGTGAAACTGGCATGTGGGGGGACAAAAACTGGATTTTGTGGAAGGATGTTTGTGGGTGTAGTTTTTCAAATAAATCTAGTCTCAGCATGATATTTGTTTACTTCATCGGGCACTGGAACATGGCACATGAAGCTTAGAATTAAAAACTGTGATTTTTAAATGCACATTTCACTAGTGAGTAATCACTTTTAGCATACACGATGCAGAACTTTTCAGATATTCAGCTACTGCTGCTGTAGTTAAACAGAGCCGTGATGATGTTTCTTTTTGTGCTCAGGGTTTGGAGCTGCAAGAGACGTCCTGTCACACAGTAGAGGCCCGGCGGGTGGACGAGGTGTTTGAGGGCGCGTTTGACCGGCTAGAGCGTCCAGGCCGTTTCCTGCACTTCCTGAACCCGCACTGGGAAAACTCTCTCATGCCCTGCTCCGCCCTGCCTGTCCGCGTCTACTCTGACGCCCGGAACGTTCTGACCGGCATCGTTGACTCCCCAGACCACCTGCGCCACCTCCGCTCAGACTTTCTGAAGACTCTGGTCTGGATCCTACTGCATCACTGCATTCAGGACAAGGCCTACAGCACCCGCAGGTTAAAAGGTCACTCCTTTCAGGCTTCTGGCCGCAAGTCTCAAAGCTCCCAGCATCCTGAGCCAGGCCCAGGTGATGTAAAAATGGGAGTGGCCTCTCAGGGGCACCCTGACTCCTCCTCTTCTCCTAACTTGAGGGGGCGGGATAGCTCCAGCTTGTCCTCATTTGCCGATTGGTCAGATGAGGATGATCTTTTTGGACCTGTTCCTGCAAAGAAGCCAGTTAAGATGATAATGGTGCGGACAGAAGCAGGCCACACTGGGCTAGAGTCTGGCATTTCTCTGCCCGGTTCTGCAGAAATACATAGTCTATATGAGAATATGGCGCTGGCTTCTTTGCCCACGCTGAGGCCACTGGGCCTGGGACTCGGCATGGGACTCGGCCTGCCTGTAGTAGACAAAGGCAGGGACCCCCAAATCCCAACTGTTACTACAACCACCACCAACTCCACCACGTCCATAGACCCCACTCAGCCTCTTAATTTCTCCTGCCCATACTCCGAGAGCCTTTCCTTGCCCATAGCCTGGAGGAATGCCCCCCTTCCCCCCTCCAGGCTCCAGGCCATCCGCCCCTGCTTGTCTGAAGACTGGTTCCACTTCTGCCTGTCCCAGCTGGTCATGGAGGGCTTCTGGGAAGGGGAACCTGAACAGGTGTGCAGGAGAAACAGAACTGGTGTTCTTTCTCATGTTCTTTCTTTCTAAATCAACTCAAGATATCTTTATTGACACAGCTGTATGGAGTCCATGTAAAAATATAGTAAAATATGTTTAGCCTATAAAATAGTATGCTATTCTTAGAAGATATTGTAGCAGAGTATATACATCGTGTAATAAAGAGATCCCATTTATGCAACACCCTCTCTTTGCGTAGCTGCTTAGTGTGCACACCCTCTTGACAAAAAAAAGAAATTCTGTAAAAGGCAAGGTTAAAGGGCACCAAATTCATAGTGTTCATAGTGATGAGGTATGGAACCAGACATCTGCCTCTAAATGCTTCCTCACAGAAAGCTATGAAATGGTTATGAATGTGTTGCGTGATGCCTGGGACATGGTTTTGAGAACTTTTAAGAAGTTTGTGGCCTAAAACTAAAACTAGAGGGTACATAGAGGGGGTCAAAGATTTTGAAAACTTGTTGAAATTCTCCCTTTAAGCATAAGGTTTTTTTTTTCCCCAAAAACTATTTTCATAAACAGTGTATTGTTGCACCAGCTTTACAGTGGCCTGTCTCTTTTACTTATATTTCCTGCTCTGTCACCCCTTCCCTTTCCCTCTGTGGTCTTACAGGTGTGCAGGGCTCTGCAGGAGGACCAGGTTCTGAGGGAGCTTTACAGCCAGGTGGCGCTGTCGTGTTTGGTAGCCCTGGGTGCGGATGCTGCAGTGCCCAGCCCCAGCCTACTGTTCAGGGTTTATTGCGGCGATGCCCCGTGGCCCGATGGACTTGACTGGCTCAGAGCTAATAAAGAGCTGCATCAGCTCACCCTCAGGGCTTTTAGGTAACCATAGCAACACTCGGTGTGTACTTTACAGTGAGGCCAAGTCCTCCACAACCAACGCAACAGGTTTATCACCATCTAGTTTAACCAAAGCAATTTGTTCAGCTGTTTCGGGTTTATAAAAACTAGGGCTGGGCAAGTTGACACATTATTATCGTGTTAATGAATAATTTATTTAACTTTTTTCTTTAAAAAATGCTTTTATTTTGAAATTTCGTTGCTTTTTTGTGCTCCAGGGTGCACAGCTCTACGTCTTGGCTGGTTTTCACATATTATATGGACAAAAGTAATGGAATGCCTGACCATTACACCAACAGGGACTTTAATGACACTGCATTTCGATGCATAAGTCTTTCATATGGAGTTGGTCCCTCTTTGCAGCTGCTATTATGCTCTGGACTCTGAAGGGAACTTGTTTTTCTATAACAAACTAGACAAAAATGTGAATGCCCTGCAGAGGCAAATAGCTTTGGTTTTATATTTGATTTGATTACATGAATGTTTAAGGTGAGATTTACAAGAAATATTTGAACTGCAGCTGTGTAACTGTGCTAAAGGGAACACTGCTGTTTAAAAAGCTCCTTATTAGTTTAAAGTGTTGGCAAACCAATTGTTATTGCTCTTTTGTTCATATAGCAGTACTTCACACACTACTTTGGAATTAATTATTTAATTTTGCGTATAACATTGTGATTAATCACAGAAAACCATCGCGATTAAAAAATTTTATCATTGCCCAGCTTTAATAAAAATATATTGACAATTATTGCTTAAAATATTAAGTTTCTATTCCATAAAGTTTGTGTTGGTTCTGAACTTGTGACCAGTAGTGTAGGACAGATACCTGTTGCCTTGAAAAATTGACTTTTGTGTGTGTGTGTTCTTACATGTGTGTGTGTGTAGGTACAGTGTAAAGTTACTAATAGATCAAGCATCTCTGGGCCCAGTGGAGAGTCTGGAGGAACTGGACACAACACTGCAGGATTATCACAACAACTGGTTTATCGGCCTGACGACAGACCGTGGCTGGCATGAGGGCGTTCTTCAAGAGAAACCTTTCCTCTTCTCTCTTGGACAGGATCTCACCATGGTAAACATGAACAGCATTTCACCATGTTAACCTTAAAGAAGTAGTTCAAGCTAAGGGTCAGGTTTAACCAGTTTTCCATGTCCTCACCCTACATGCACGTCATGTCAGCTGTGACATGACATGTTTAGATTTTTTTTGTTTTAAGTGATCACAATGTGAGTTTTCAAGTGTTACAGTAGGCGAGAAGAGTGTCAGGGGTGAATTTTCTGTTCAGAAATGAAAGACCTGTTGGCAGAGGTGGAAAGTTCTGGTCCAGAAAGTACAAATCCACCCCAGAATTTTGTTCCAGCAACCTGACTTTTCTGATTTGCCCAATCTAAATTTAGTGGTGTTGATATCAACCATTCTCTTATCTGTATTGTTTATACGCCTGATGTCATGAAGTTTAGCAAATCTCACAGAATGCAGGTCCATGAGACTGCAGGCCACAAGTTCAGAGTCAACTTAGATTGGGCAAATCAAGAAAAGCCAGGTTGCTGGTACAAAATTCTGGGGTGGATTTGTACTTTCAGGACCTGAACTTTCCACCTCTGCCTGTTGGTCATCCGTGCTGAGGATGTTACATCCTATTTAATGGGATTATCATAGTATTGATTGTGGTGCATGCTTATTAGTATAAACCCTTTTAGTGCTTTGTGTGTGAACAATGCCAAGCCTGAACATTATCGGTAAAAAGGATTGTGATGTCCTGTGTTTTAACTGTAAAAGGAGACAAACTTGTTTACAACATTAACTATGGGGCAGCTGGTAGCCTAGTGGTTAGTGTGTTTGCCCTGCAATCAGAAAGTCATGGGTTCGTATCCCAAGACTGCTAAGCACCTCTGAGGTACCCTTGAGCAAGGTAATGTCCCCACTCACTGCTCCCCGGGCGCTGTGTTCCTGGCTGCCCGCTGCTTCACTTGGTGAATGGGTTAAATTTAGAGGAAGAATTTCGTGCTGTTCATACTGTGCTGTGGTGTGTTACGTATGACAGAATGGTCACTTTCACTTTTTTGAACTAAAATATGTTAGTATAGCTGAAAACAGAAGCAGCCATCGTGTATGAATGTTAATCATACTGTTGTCTAGTTTTGTAGACAATAATAACAGTGTATCAGCATTTAATGGATAAACTGAATTTTGGAAATTGTTTCCTTTATGTCAGTGTTGGGGATGAGACCATCAGAAATTTTAATCAATTGTTACATCTGGATCATATTATAAATACTGATATTTTCTGTATTAAAATCACAGGTGTTTTACAGTAAAATTGTATTTGTGCCAAAGGGGAGAAATAAAAGCCCAGGGCTTTTAAACACTGAGGTGACAGGTTACAGTGGCACCTGTCAAGGAGTAGGACAACTTGGACAACAAGAGAAGAGTCAGTTTTTGAAGTTGATGTGCTGGAAGCATGAAACATGGACAAAAGGGCCAGACTGTAATGGCTAGGGTGTGTCACAGCATCTCCAAAACAGCAGGTTCTGTGGGGTGTTCATGGTATGCAGTGGTAGGGGTCCAAGTAAGGACAACAGGTAAACCGCTGACAAGGGCAGGGCAAGGCTTATTGAAACACATGGGGTAGCCCATCCGGTCCAGTCCAGCAGAAAAGTTACTGTAGCATTAATTACTGAAAAAGTTATTGCTGGCTATGATTAACACATACCACATCATGGCAACAGAATTCCTTGATGGCTCTTTCAGCAGGATAATGTGCCCTGCCACTCTGCAGACTTTGTTTAAGAAGGGTTTCGGAAACATGACAAAGAGTTCAAGGTGTTGACTTGGCCTTCAAATTCCCCAGAATCTAATTGACCGTCTGTGGGATGTGCTGGACAGACTAGACCAGGGGTGCCCAAACCTGTCCAGAAAGGGCCGCTGTGGGTGCAGGTTTTTGTTCCAGCCAAGCAGGAGGCACCCCTGATTCCACCTCTGTAATCAGTTGGTCTTGGTTTTCAGTTACTCAGGTGTGGTTCCTCTTTTTGGTTGGAACGAAAGCCTGCACCCACAGCGGCCCTTTCTGGACAGGTTTGGGCACCCCTGGACTAGACCAATCCATGGAGGCCCCACCTCATAACTTAACAGAGTCTGCTGCTAAAGTCTTAGTGCAGATAGAGCAGCACACCTTCAGAGGTCTTGTTGAGGCCTCAACAGATCAGAGCCGTTTGGGCGTGATTGGATAGAATCAGGTATTCCCCAGTGGTTACATCACTTTTACTGCACATTTATTTTCTTTTTTCTGGCTCTCTTGCTTTTTTTTTCCCTTTTACCTCCTCCTCTTTCTCACTGTGTTCCTCTGTGTGTGTGTTTTCAGGGTACGTACACAGGCCGGGTGTTGTCACTGCAGGAGAACCTGGTGCAGGTTGGGACTCTGAATGAGGAGTGTGTTCGGGGTCAGTGGGCGAATTTGTCCTGGGAGCTGCTCTACGCCACCAACGATGATGAAGAGCGCTACAGCATCCAGGCTCACCCCGTAATGCTGAGGAATCTGACAGTGCAGGCGGCTGACCCCCCGCTGGGATACCCGATCTACTCCTCCACACCCATCCACCTCGCCTGCTTATGATACATACTTACCTGCAGACTGCAACACACCACCACATCCACACCAGCCACATTCTACCGTACCCAAATACCTTCATACATCCTACGGTACCCAAATACCTTCATATACACAAGCTTTCAAAAGTTTTGGGGCACCTTACTTTTTTACAATGTGTCTAATATAAATGAGCATTGGATGCATTACTTAACATATTAAAGCCTAATTAAGAGGGTGTTTAAAAATCCCTTAGCAGCTGTAATTGCAACACACATCGTTCATGTTCTCATTCTATGTTTCTTCTGAATGGAGCGTTGCACACCAAACCTACTCTGAATTATTTTATTTACACACTAACCACTTTATGTAGGAATTAAGTGGTTAAGCATGAAGTGGTTAATTACGCAGGAATTTTGGAAAAGTGTGGAATTTAGTTTTAATTCATAATTCAAGCATGTCTGTGAAACTTAGAGGAAATATAGAGGAATTTAGAGTAAAACAGGAATGTTTTACTGTAAGTCATAATAATCAATATCACACTACATATTTGTAACAATAACTTACAAGTACAATTAAACTTGTAAGTTAAACTTGTACAATTAAAAAAAAGAAACTCCCCTTCTGACTGTACACACTTTTGCCAAGAATGCCTATAAAAAAAAAAGTGTGCGGCAGTTATAGGTGCTAAGGGAAGTTTATTTATTTATTTATTGTATTTGTTCTTAACTTTTTGTTTATGGATATTCACACATGGTATTGTTTTCCTCTACACGGATTTGCTTGGGCTTTCACATGTTGAGTTATAGCAAAGAAAATATGATCATTTCTGTTAGGCAGGTGTAAAAACTTGGTATCCCCAAACATTTGACTGGCATATCCACTACTTATGCCAGACGGTTCGTTGCTTTCCCGCCTGGAAAACGCAGTAAACGACAGTCCAACAGCCACAGATGGTGGTGCTGATGGTCTTTTTATTTGAAGGAAGCATGAGAATAAATAAGGATACACCATAACCCTGTAGCTCAGTCAAATGCTCCAAAACAAACACACACACTGTATTTTATGGTTACGATAAACTTGGAGTGCTGTGGCTCTTTTCGTGTGATGGACTGGACTTCTTGTCTTGAATGAGGACTTCTAAGGACTTTTTTATTGGAAGTATAAAATGTAACTGACATACTGGTACATTTTTGTGTAGCATCCTCTTGAAAAAGCAGCTCATTACATCTCGGTGTCACAACGAAACACTAAAAGATTGGATAAATTGTTTTTTTTTCCACTTGTCCCTCTTTGTTGCTGTTAGTCAAGTTATGGGGATCTGCCAGCCCTGATGTAGCATCACCTGCATTATTATTCATCTCTGCCATGTGACAGAGCACGTTTTCAACCTGATCTCTGTCTACTCCGTCTGTTTCATGATATCTGTTACAACACATCGGAGTATGTTTTACTGATCATAGAAATTGACAAAAATACCTTTCAACTCAAACGTTTCTTATAACTGAAGGCACAGAGTAGCTGCTAAATTTTGTAAAGAAATATCCAAAGCAAAATCAAGATTATGGTCAGTGGTAATCACTGACAAGAGATGAACTAAAAATATATTAACTAAAATCTGACCAAAAACAGTCAGTTCATTTCTATATGACCTTTTTCCAATCTCTCTTTATTCTTCTTTAAACAGGCTGTTACTGTGCCTTAAAGACTAATATGTAAATGAGCTCTACTTTCATTCAAAATTCAAAAAGGCTAAAACATTTAGAACCTCAGTGTGTGGCTAAACTACAATAGGCTGAATGGGAGATATTGGTAATACATTGTTTTTTATGACATCACAAAAACAGTGAATTCAAAACTTGCCATTTTTGCAGGTAAAGTCACACATATGGACCAGGGAGTTTACCATATGCCCTAAATTCTTAGGTGTTTACATGCTATGGTAAACTGTTTCATTTTAAAAGGGATTTTTTTGTTTTTTTCCATGATATAGGCTCTTTAATGTGTTTTTCCAAGTAGTTTTCTTCAGAGAAACAGGGCAACGTTCATAGAATATCCTGAATGGAAGTGTTAATGTCGTCATCATAACATTTTCTAAATGGATTTTTGGCCAGATATTCAGTGAAATGTACCATGGCAGAGTTCCATAGCTTACATTATTGTGAAGCTATATAGGGTTGGCTGATATCTTTTATTTTTGCCCTTTCTGCTCTTTATAGGTCAATGATTCTTTACCCAGTTCTAAGGGCTGATCAGCTGACCCTGATTTTTGCTGTCCAGCTCCCTGCTTGCCTGAACTGAGCATGAGGAACCTTGAATATCTGGTACAGGTGCACCAGGAGCTGGATTAGAGCAAAAACATGAACCGTGCAGGAGATAGAGTTCAGCAAAAGTACTGAAGTTTACTTCAGATCGCCTTAAAAAAGAGGCCTATTAGGGTTCTGACAGTCTAACGTTTGACAAAAGCAAATGTAAATTTGTAAAAGTGATTTTGTTTTGTTGACTTTTGAATCTTTCCTTGTAATTTTAGTAAAAAGCATTTTCTAAAGCCATGTCTCAAATCTGGGTAAGGACCCCTTCCTGCACTAATTAGCCGATTAACACGCCCATCCTGGGTTAATTGTGTGTGAATGTGCAGGACAGGAGTATCACTGGGTTTTATTTACCAAGTTTAATTCAAGTATAGCCTTTGATCATCTTTTGGAAAACAAAAGGTAATCAGAGACACCAGCAAACACTTGCATGTTCATGGGCCTGAAAACATCATCATCTGCTTACAAAGAACATTTTTGGTAAAAAAAAATCTAATGTTCCACCGCCCCCAAATGTAATTGATTAGCGAAGACATGTTTGGAGTCCAAGTGTTGCTTCTTTAGTGTAGAACTGAAGTGAAGTGACATTTTGTCATACCTCAACACACCACAGCAAACGGTGTAAACAGCAAGTTCTTCCTCAGTATTTAACCCATTCAGCAGCCAGGAACACAGCGCCCAGGGAGCAGTGTGTGGGATGGTATCTTGCTCAAGGGAACCTCAGAAGTGCCACTAGCAGTCCTGGGATGTGAACCCACAACCTTCTGATCTCCCTAACCACTGGGCCACCAGCTGCCCCAACTGGAGCCACAAGGGTAACGTTACTAACTCTACAAGTCAATAGTCACCCCAATCTTTTCTGTAAATACATCCCTAAAATATCTCTCAACCTGTTCGAAATACCTCCAGCTCTTCACTAAGGTGAAACAGACGTATGCATGTGGTTTAGGACTCAGTATGACTTACTGTGAGCTATAACAATTAACAAAACATTACTGAAACAGGCAGCATTCCTGTGCCTGAGCTGTTCTGTGAAAGCAGACCCTGTTGTGTAAAAAGTGGTTCTAGTGTTAGCAACGTTAGCCTCGTAGCTCCAGTTCTAAACTACAGAAGCAGAATTTGGACCCTAAACTTGTCTTGACTGATCGACTACCTCTGGAGAAAATGGAAAACTGTCAATTTGATCCTTTCTTTAAAATACAGCTTTTGGGGAAAAGAAAGTGTGTGACTCCTTGGTTATTTCATTTTATTTAATCATTTCATATTCTTAAAACACACAGCATCCTTCAGACCTTATGCCAGAATATGAAAACAGAAAAACAGAAATAGTCAGGGATAACACAAAAAGCCTGAGAGCTGGTTCCCCCCACAGAATGCACAGCTACTGTTGTGAGGTCAAGCTCAGTTTTTTTAATAAAACAGAAAACTACTGTGTGTCTATTTTACCAAAATAAAGTGTTATTAATCAAATGTGAACGTAAAATATTACGTATGTGTGTGAAAAGTCCCACTCCTTAAGACAGGAGGAGTTCCTTTGGTTGTGTAATTAAGGTAATGTTGGCGCTTCGTCTAGCTCGGTAACGTTTTAAACCCGAGACTTTTATGCAGGGGTTTTAAACAAAAATATTTCGGGACATAATTTAAATTCTCTGTCCATTTTTACGAAGTTTACGCTCTTCAGTCGGTCTAGAGCTAGAGCCAAGGGCAATGACATTAACGTAACTAGCCAACAGCGCTAAAACTGGTGAATGCTCTTTTTAGTTTATTCCTAAAAACCTTAATTTCTAGTGGGACAGAATAATCTTTCAGACAAACAGAATATAAATGTACATGAGTGCCTGTAAAAGTAGGTGGTGTGATATAAACTGAGGTGCTGCAGTCTTTCATTGGGCTGAATGACATTTTTGCCAGCATTCTGTAAAATGTATTGAACCTGGCAACAGTAGCTATGGAAGAACACATTAGTGGAGGAACCTGGAGATCTTTTCCACCACTGCTGTCCAGATGACACAGGGTTTCCAGGATTTGACCTGTTTATATGACCATTATCTGTTCTCATGTCTCCTTAATGTACCGCACCATTATGTACCATTGTGTTTAGAGTTCAAGAGGCTGTATACAGGTATGTCCAAAATAATAGCAGTGTGTTTAAAACAACAGAGGAAAAGTTCCATGTTCCTAATAGCATTTATTTCCATATATACAAAGGCACTGGGACCGTGCACATTCAAATCCAAATGAAAACATGAACAGTTTTTTCTTTTCTTTTCTTTTTTTTTTTTTACTGAAAATGAAAAAAAAAAAAGAATATTAGGTTGTTCAAAAAAAATAGCAGTGTCTGCATTTTCATTTACAAACTGGAATATTTACAGTATAAACTGAAAATGAAATGAAGATTTA
>JBBIGA010000146.1:20313918-20348215 GCA_037576975.1 Alestes dentex
CACACACACACACACACACACACACACACACACACACACACACACACACACACACACACACACACACACACCCCTGACCTGAACTTCCTTCTCCTCTCACAATTCATACACACTGTTCTGCCTCTAACAAACAACTTACAGCCCAACTGCCACTGTAAACACCCATTATTTATGATACATTGCACATTCTTTGTCCTGCTGGTGCTATTATTTGCACAGTTATTATTTATTGCTGCCTACCTCTATTCTGCATTTTTGCACACCTAATGACTCCGCTGCTAGAATCCAGTGTCTGTCATAATATTGTTTTCATTCAAACGGTGAGTGCGCATAATGTTCTGTTGCTCATGGTTTTTTTTTTTGCCATCCTTCTCACACTCTCTTTTCACTCCGTGTAATTTGTCCGGACTGCACTTGTGTAATCTTGTGGGTTTTCTGTTTCTGTTCTTGTATTGCACCATAGTCCCGCTAGAAAGTCGTTTCGTTTCACTGTGTACTGTGTAGATGGCTGAAATGAAAAGAAACCCGCTTGACTTGTAGTTTCAGTGCTGAAACTAAAAAAAGCAAACAGACAAACATGGCTTGGCTCACTGACTGCATCTGGGGTCAGGGGTTTTCGACTGAATCACATTTAACTGAGCGCTTTAAGATGCCAAGACATATCTGCTGGGGTTTTTCTGTTGATGTTTGTTTTCTGCTGCTGTACCTTGTCTACATGCTCAGTGAAGACATTCTGGACAATCTGGGAGACGACAGGTCCAGGGCAGATCATACTGATGGTGATTCCAGGGGAATCGGTCAGCTCCGTACGCAGAGAGTTAAAGAAACCCTTTAAAGAGAGGCCAGACTAGTCAGAAGGGTTTGGGCTATAATACAAAAATATACCTCAATATTTGAAGATGTTATAAAAACACACTGTGTGTAACCTGCAGTGCGTGTTTGCTGGCTGAGTATCCGGTGGACAGCGGCGCGCCAGCCAGCCCAACGATGCTGCTGACGGTTGCTATGATACCGCTGCCATTACGGATCATGTGGGGCAGGACTTGCTTGGTGACTGATACAGTGCCAATGTAGTTGAGATCCATGAGGCCCTGGTACACCTCCACATCTGTATCCACACACAGGGAGCGCTGACTACGGCCGGCGTTGTTAATCAACACATCTATCTGTGGACACACAGTGCAGGTAAAAAAATAAGAACAAAAGGTCGTACAGAAACTATCCCCCACTTTACCCTAGAAGTAGATGATCAGCTAAAACATGTTTGGTTTTAAAACAACATTGCCCTAAAACATGTTTGGTTTTCTAAAACAACATTGCCCCTGCGATCAGAAGGTTCTGGGTTTGAAGCCCAGGACTGCTCGTGGCACCACTGATCAAGGTACCGTCCCCACACGCTGGTGAATGGGTTAAATGCAGAGAAAGGCTGTTCACACTGTGTGCTGTAGTGTGGTGTGTTCAAACGTGACTATAAGGGGCTTTTTTTGGTTTTCAGACCGCAGCAATGAATCTAACAAGTATTTGAAGCTTATACCCCACCAATTAGCATCATGCTAATATGTATGCAGTATTTGGTTTCTGATGCTGTGTTACTACGCATACGTTAAGTCTATGTTCATAGATAATGTGTCAGTGTCGGAAACCATATAAGCAAATCTATTAAACCATAGTATAAGCAAGTCCACATGGTTTAAGTAAGTGTTTGATGCTAACTGGGTTACATAAGCTCCCATTACTTGCTACATTAGCCTCGTGGCTCCAGTGCAAAAGTAAAGAATATTTTTTTTATTTTTAACACAAGCATTAAAGGCATTGTTTAACTTGTGAACTTGACTCTCACTGGATTCTTAACTAAATACAGACTGTTAGATCACGGCCAAATCCATAACAACCTCCAGACAACAGAAGGGAAATACAGACCTCCTAAATGATTTTTTAGCCAGAGTAAAACTCACCTTGCCGAAGTAGTTCAGGATAGTGCTGGCTTTCTCCTGGTGTGACGCCCTGTCCAGAAGATCAAGTGGAACAACAAAAACATCCTTCTCTTCTAGACTGGAGCGCTCTAAAAAACAAAAAAAGTAAAGCAGACTGTGTGTGGATGTGTGTCCAGATCTCATCTCCTGTAACTTCTGGGAAAAATACATGTGTGAGCAAGAACTATACTACCTATCCAAAAGTATTTATACAATCTAAACTACGCTACTATAAGGTACACCCTTTGCTGACACAGGTGGTCGCAAGCAGTGGCCTGGAGGGACCACTGCTTGTGAACAGACACTGCTACTGGTACAAAGTCAGAACAAAGTTCCCCTTGACTTCAGAAGAAACACTTGAAGAGAGACTGTCTACATACTTTTGGACATCTAGTGGATACAGTGAATTACTATGTAGTGAATTATGCAACTATATTTCATTTAAAATGGCTGTGTAGAAAAACAGCAACAAATGGTTGATATGAATAGACTCTTAAGTCTCTTTTGTAGTGTGTACCCAAACAGTTTTGCTTCACTTTCTCCAGCTCTGCCTCTCTGCGTGCAGACAGCGCCAGTCGAGCTCCAACTGCAGCGAGTTGATAGGCCAGCTCCTCCCCGATTCCACTTGATGCTCCAGTAATCCACACCACTTTCCCTCGCAGAGCCACATCTATGAAACAGAGCAGAGACACAACACAGTTAAAACACATTTCCAAATGTGGGCATATAATATAAATGTGTGTGTTTGTGTGGTTCTACCACCACGGATCAGTTCCACCACCATGGACTAGTTCTGGAACAGTTCTACCACAATAAACCAGTTCTACAATCACGGACTAGTTCTGGACCAGTTGTACTAAAATGAACCAGCCACCACCACGGACCAGTTCCAGACTGGATCCACCACCATGGACCAGTTCCAGACCAGGTCCACCACCACAGATCAGTTGTGGACCGGATCCACCACCATGGACCAATTCTGGAAAGGATCCACCACCATGGACCAATTCTAGACCGAATCCGCCACAAAGCACCAGTTCCAGAACAGATCGACCACCATGGACCAATTCTGGATCAGGTCAACCACCATGGACCAGTTCCAGACAAGGTCCACCACCACGTATCAGTTCTGGACCGGATATACCATCATGGACCAGTTCCAGACTGGATCCACCATCATGGACCAATTCTGGATCAGGTCAACCTCCATGGACCAGTTTTAGACCAGGTCCAGCACCATGGATCAGTTCTGGACCGGATACACCACCATGGATCAGTTCTGAACCGGATACACCACCACAGACCAATTCTAGACCGAATCCACCACAAAGCACAACTTCCAGAACAGATCCACCACCATGGACCAGTTCTGGATCAGGTCAACCACCATGGATCAATTCTGGACTGGATCAACCACCATGGACCAATTCTGGACAGGATCCACCACCATGGAACAATTCTAGACCGAATCCATCACAAAGGACCAGTTCCAGACTCGATCCAACACTGTGGACCAATTCTGGATCAGGTCAACCACCATGGAACAGTTCCAGACCAGGTCCAGGACCACAGATAAGTTCTGGGCCGGATCCACCACCATGGATCAGTTCCGGATCACTTCCACCATCACGGACCAGTGCTGAACAGGATCCACCACCATGGACCAATCCTAGACCGAATTCACCACAAATGAGCAGTTCTGGACTGGATCCACCACCATGGACCAGTTCTGGATCAGGTCAACCACCATCGACCAGTTCCAGGCCAGGTCCAGCACCATGGATCAGTTCTGGAATGGATCCACCACCATAGATAAGTTCTGGGCCGGATCCGCCACCATGGACCAATTCTGGACCAGATCCAAAACCATGGACCAGTTCTGGATCGGGTCCACCACCATGGACCAGTTCTGGATCGGGTCCACCACCGTTGACCAGTTCTGGCCTAAGTCAACTACCATGGAACAATTACTGACAAGTTCCACAATCATGTACCAATTCTGGACCGGATCCACCACCGTGGACCATTTCTGGTCCAGATCCACCACCGTGGACCAATGCTGGACTTTATCCACCCTCACGGACCAATTCAGAGTGGTTCAACCAGCAAGGAACAGTTGCATTCTGGGTCAACTAGCAAGAACCAGTTACGGACCTGGTCAACCAAAATGGACGAATTCTGGATCGGATACACTATCATGGGCCAGTTCTGGACCAGTTCTACTACAATGAAAAAGCGACCACCATGGACAAGTTCTGGACCAGGTCCACCACCACTGACCAGATTTCAGTTCGTGGTTCTACCACCAAGGACCAGGTACCAGTTATGAAACAATTCTGGACTAGTTCAACCACTACAGAATCACCTGCTATGCCTGAAAACATTCGCTCTCATCTGCATGCTCACACATTCGCCTTGCTGAGGAGACTGTAACCCTCTGTGAAATTACTACTAACCCCCCCCATTGCCATCATGGACTTTGCTCTCGTCCTCATTCTGTTGGACTTGTCAGCTCTTGTACTGAGCCTATGTCTGTTGTAAAAAGTGCTATGCAAATATATCTGACTTGACTGGACTTGATCAGTCACATAACTATTTCAGTGAATATTATTCAGTGAATAGGTTTCCAAGGCAACACTGGGTCATAAAAGTCAGAAACCAACCAACATGAGCTGTGAATTGAGTCTTCCCTTCTGTAACAAGCCACTGCAACTGAGAAAAGTTACACAACTTCCTCGGCACGGCCACCAAACGGGCAGAGTGAGCAATCAGGCTAATTGAGCTTTTGCTCTGCGGCACAAAGTGCACTGCAAGTAGCACCTGCTGCTGCAAGACGTTGCATAACATTACAAATCCAACAGACTGCTCAACAGAAATGTGTTGAAAAGCACTGAACGTCTACATGAAATATTTTCTGACTACACTTACTAAAATATTAGGCCTTTCTGTTGTCCTGCACTTCATCTTCTGTCATTGTAGATGTATTAAAAAGTGCTGGGTAAAAGTATTTGGTTTGTTTGTGTGTACATACATATATATGTATATCAGAACGATCGAGTTATAGGACAAATAATCACACATTTATCAAACACTTTGAGTGAAAACATTTCCATACATTTCAGAGTTAATTAATTAATTCGTTCATTCATTCATTCATTCATTCGTTTTTTTTCAGGACAGCATGACTCTAAACAGATCTGTAAAACAGTAAAACCTCGTGGTTTATTTATATATTTCAGATATTCAGTGCTCCTTCTGTTGGACATTTCCATTTGGAATAAAGGCTGAGAAACTTATCATGCCACCATGGGAATTAGTAGAATATACCTCAGTGGTGAATACCTACTGTTTTTGCAACTTAGTCCGAGACTAAGCCTAATACATATTTGGGACACTTTTGAAACAGTTTGAACTTGGGGGTGGGGGGGTTGTTACCTGGTTTAGTGCCCCATGTTTTTGCCCACAGGAGTGTCAGATCAGCATCAGCCAGAATGAAAACCACCAGCAGCACCAACACACACACCCCAGCGACCTCCAGCAGGCAGCACGCGGACACATCCATCAGCTTGTACACACACACACTGCAGCTCAGTCAGTGCTAAAACTCGAGCTAAACTAGTGTGTTTTAAAACAGCCTCAGCACAAATAACACCTCCACACCAGATCACCTTCAACACGTGACCCACACGTCCCTCTGTAACAAATTAAAAGCCCTCCGAAATAAAAGTTCTCGATCATTGTACAAGCATGTATTTATACATACATTGTACGAGCATATATATATATATATATATACAAGGCTGATACTGATATATATGTATATACATCTCAGTATCAGCCTTGGTTTTATTTGTATCACTATACAATTAAACATTATTTATATAATCATACAATATTTTACTATTCTAGTGAATTATTTGTTGTTTATTATTATTACATGTTAAGAACAGCAACAACAAGAAGACGAAGATAAAGAAGAAAAAGATTAATAATAATTGAAATAATAATAATAATAATAATAATAATAATAATAATAATAATAAGAAGAAGAAGAAGAAGAAGAAGAAGAAGAAGAAGAACAATCAATATGGATGTGAATGGGTGTGACATCACCATGCCTAGCCTTGAACTTAATGGCATGACGGCACTGTGCTGTTCTAAATCTAGATGACATCACTGTGCACAACACTATTCTGAATGAGGATTATGTCCTCATTTATAGCGCTGTACTGAACTGGGAATATGTCACAGTGTTGGCACTGAGCTAAGGGACGATGTGACACTGTGCTGGATGATGTCACGGAGCTGTGGTGAACAGTGATGTCCTCATTGTGGACCATGTTTGATCCAGTTACTCGCAGCAGTGAAATTGCAACAGTACTGCACTTGAACAGCTAGCACCACAGTGAACTGGGATGGTGTCATGGATGTGTATTGAACAGGAATGACGTTGTGCAATCAAGTTACTTGCAGGTGTGACGCTGTCAGCACCGCACTGCCAGCACTGCAGTGAACTGGGATGACACTGTACACCATACCAGGTGGGAAGTACTACCGATTTGGGGGTGATGTCATAGCGCTGCCCTAAACTGAGACAACGTCACTTCACACAGGACCTCGTTACATTGTAACTGTATGATAGCCTTTTACTGAAATGAATGATTTTTTGTGTGTCACGTCACAGCGCTGCAGTGAACCGAGGGGTGACGTCATAGCTTCCCCGAGCCAAAGCGTATGCAGGTGACGTTATCGCTCCCAGTGCGCAAAAAAACCCGAATGTACATCCGGGTCCCGGCTCTGCTGTTGTGGGGGCTGTTTGGTTGCTGGGGGGCAGAAGCAGCCTCGGCCAGGGGGGCTTCATTTCAGATTTTCTTTTATTTTTTAACCACACACATTCAGGTCGCCAGATAAAGCGCAGAATGATGGATCCCGGGGTGAAGAGCGGGGGAGTCCGCTGTTTGACACACTGAACACTGAACACACACCTCAGTTTCTCCCTCCACTACAACAACGATCCCGAGAGAGAGAGTGTGTGTGTGTGAGAGAGAGAGAGTTAGTGAGTGAGTGTGTGTGTGTGTGTGTGTGTTAGTACTCTCTCCACTCTTCCCTCAGACTCCCTTTGGCATTTTTAGGTAAGTCCCTCTCACCCTTGTTTACCAACGATGCTGAGAGCCGTTCAGGGTCTGTGTGCGTGCGTGCGTGCGTGTGTGTGTGTGAGACCCAGGCTGGAGGCCTGGCCAATGCTAGTAGTAGCATTAGCCATTTGTTTACACGGCGTTAACCTTTTAGCTTTAGCTCCCCTCACACGTAACACCGTTTTGACTTCTTTACAGACAATATATCTGTTTGTTTATCGTGTCTCTCCATCGTCATTTTATAAAAGTAAAGGCCAATTCTTTTAGCTGGGCAGTCCGAGTTTTGACAGCTCGCTGTCAAGCTTAGAAAGAGCACCCAAAACAGCTAGCAGCTAAGCTAAGCTAAGCTAAACTCTCTTTGTTTTTGTTTTTTGTTGTCGTTTTACTGTCTTGAAACGTCCTAACAGAACTGACATTTGGCTGTCGTCATTTTGTCGAATGCTGTTTTAAAAGCAGTATTTACAAAAATGGGATAAAAGGGGAGGAATAATAAGCTAAGCTAGTTTTGGAGCATTACGTAATGCCTGTTCAGTTCGGCTGGGGAAAGACAAAAAATAGATAAACTGAATGTTTTATTATTTTGAAGGCTTTGTTGTCAAATCTCTAGACTGGCTTTCTCATCTATATAATATGTATTTGACTTCAATTCGCAAAAATGTTGGAAATCACAATAGATTCTTGGTAGCCTGAGGCTAAGCCATAGATAACACTAGTATTTGCATAATCTGTTCAGTGCAGAAGCTCCTGGAAAGCATTGCAGAGATGCATGTAGTGATGTGAGTTTTGTTTTGGTTGTTTTTTTTGGCAAAACCCGTTTGTGCAGGTTGTATTCTCACGGTTTGGTTTGTGTGTAATTCTGTAATGCCTATTTTTAGTGCGGAGGAGTGTAAGGCAGAGATAATCTTGCTGCCATACAAGGATGGCAAACCAGCTGTCTCAGTGTGAGAGGGGGTATTTCTATCAAATGGCTGCTTACATAATTGGTCAGTACATTTTCTTGGTAGGCCTTTCAACATTTACTGAACATGTAACATTCTAAAACTGTATTTGTTTACGTGGTGATTGGATAATATCAACACAAATGAATAATTTGTGTTGTTCATTTCTGGGTGCAGCCTGAAGTAAAGTGGTTGAGTGTGTCTGTTGATCACGTGTTAGTTGTAATTTTTGGCTTTTTATTTTTTTCGCTAGTGGTGTGGAAAAAAAGTTATTGTTTCTTTATAGGATGCAAACTCTTATGGAAAGATTTAGAATCAGAATAAACCCCCAGATATTCAAAATCAAATCCTAAGCTTGAAAATTAAATTAAAACCAGAAAATGTGTCGTTTCCATTTAGTGAAAACACTTAAAAACTTTATTTGTTTACATGTTGATTGGATAACATCAGCAAAAATGAACTTTTTTTCATTTTTTGTCTTGTTGAATGAATTTGTTTAAAATTACCAACAGTATCAACTTGCAGATGACCTGGAAAATGAATACACCCGACCTGTTTGCCCATGAGTGTGATTTGTGGAGAGGATATGATTATTTTTAAATTAAAGTCTCCTTTTCATGCCGGATCTGCACTTATTTGCTAGTGTCCCAGCTTCACAGCATCCCCGATGAATATAGTGTGTGTAGGCTGGGGAAGTCTGGCACAGGCCTCAGAGCCTGGCCTTTCCAAATATTTTTTTCCCTGCTCATTTATTTATATAGTTAATCAGTTTTTTCCTAACATGAAGGCTATATTTATTACATTTGTTTTCGAATGTCTCAGATTGAGAATTCAAAGAGGGAGTCATAGTAAATGTTTTAATTATATAATAGTTGACAGTTCCATCCCTAATAATAAATATAGCCCTATCTTTTTACATTCTGTGTTTCACTTTATGTTCTTTTGTAATGATGCAATTTCATTTCATGTGCAGCGCAATAATGTTTGGTGTGTTTATGAATTCTGAAAAAGGCAACTTAAAAAAAAAACCTGACACAGACCATTTCTGTTCACCAACAAGTGCATGTTTCCGCATTCAAAACTGATTCATTAATGACTGGTTATCAGACCTTGTGTCCTTCAGACTCACAGACTTCGAGCCATATTTTACCACTAGTGTTTAATGCTGGTGATTTGATGATCTCTAGAATTAATGGCCAACAGTTTCTTAATTTCTGAATCATGTACAAAATACACTCCAACAGCATTTTTGACTTGAGAGATCAAAAACAAAAATATTTATTTTGACAGACACTTTTAAACTCTTTCTCTGTATGTTTGCACTATTTGCACATTGATTGTTAAAAATCTGTTTATTCACCTACCTCACAAATGTATGTGCATAAACTATACGCACATATAACATATATAACCAACACATGTGCCTATGATTTGTTTTCTGATTAGCAATTACCTTTTTGTCTTACCTTTTCATAGCCCCCTGTTCCGTTGGCCATTATAAGTGTTAGTAAAGAGTATTAAATATTGTATTGTTTTATTTAGATTATTATTGGTTGGCCTTATGTAAGGTTCTGTGCTGTCCTGGTGATGCTTAGAAAAGGCTCTATATAAATAAAACATTATTATTGTTATTATTGTTATTAACTAGGGATGTTAATGTGAGAGGTCAACACAGCACTGGAATGTAATAAAAAGTAATACACAAAATTTTTCTTCTCTTTTTGTTAATTTGTTTATAAATTAAAATAGCCAGAAAAAAAAAAATTGACCAAGAAATGGGTACATACCTTTTGAATCTAACAATAATAGTTTCTGGCTGTGCAAAATCAATGTGCTCGAGTCGCTGCTGTATCATCAATGTATTGACTTGCCAGCTTGAGACCATCCTGAATCCGATTTCGCATTGAGTCATTTCCTGTAGACTCATTATCAAATGGAAGTGTTGTGGAAGCAGATTCTGTTTCTTTTTTTATATTTATATGTATATATTCTTTATTTAAAGAAAGCAGTGTCAATTTCAAAGTGTACATCAAATCAAGAATAGTTAGCTTTCATTTTTCTGTTATTTAACGATTCTAAACAATTACAAGTATATCATCAACAGAAGGAACTTTGTACAGTTTGGGAGAGAGGGCGAGAGCTTATCACATTAGCAAAGGGCATATCAGAGGAGACAGAAGTCCAGATACTATTTCTATACATATATATATATATATTTTTTAAGTTTCTTGCAGTGTGTCAGTGTCTTATTAATTAAAAATATGCTCAGTGAGGTAATTTGTGACAATAGCAATAAATATTATTTTGACTGCTTTTTTTGGCGATTTAGTTTTTCATGGAAACTACAATTAGTGTTCATTTCTTGGAGCAGCCTAAATTAAAGTGGTTGAGTATGTCTGATACACTCATGCTCAAATGGCCTGTTAGTTGTGATTTTTGGGTTTTTAGTGGTCTTTGCTTTTTAAATGAGCTAACTGATCTGAAAAGATTTAGGATCAGAATAAACACAAATATTGAAAATCAAATCATTACCTTGAAAATTGAATCAAACCTGAAAATGTAATTAACCTTGAATTTTTTTCCTGAAGAATAATAGTTGATCTTACACCTTTGGAGTTACACCTTTATACATAAAATGTGTGTAATTTACATGTGTTATCGTTCTTCTTGGCTTGGGACCATCCTGAACATATTACCGCCTCTGATTTTACTACCACCCTCTTTTTTTTTTAACTATTCATTATTATTGACTTTGAGTGTTGATCTTTATTTGTGAGGGTGACTTACTTATTTCTCCCTAAACCTGTTTCAGGTTTTTAAACCACAAGGATGGGTGCATTTCTGGATAAGCCAAAGATGGAGAAGCACAACGCCCATGGAGAGGGTAATGGGCTGCGTTTTGGCCTGAGCAGCATGCAGGGATGGCGGGTGGAGATGGAGGACGCCCACACGGCCGTCATTGGCCTTCCTAATGCCCTGGAGCCATGGTCCTTCTTCGCTGTTTATGATGGCCACGCGGGGTCGCAAGTTGCGCGGTACTGCTGCGAACATCTGCTGGAACACATCACCAGCAACCCTGACTTCAGGGGTGGTGGTGGAGGGGGTGACGGAGGCACTGAGGAAGAGCCGAGCGTGGAGAGCGTGAAATCGGGCATCCGCACAGGTTTCCTGCAGATTGACGACCACATGCGGCAGATTTCGGAGAAGAAGCATGGCGGAGCTGACCGGAGCGGCTCTACAGCAGTTGGTGTGATGATCTCGCCGCGTCATGTGTACTTCATCAACTGTGGGGACTCACGTGGCCTGCTGAGCCGTGGGGGCGTTGTCCACTTCTTCACTCAGGACCACAAGCCCAGCAACCCACTGGAGAAGGAGCGCATCCAGAATGCTGGAGGGTCCGTCATGATCCAGCGTGTGAATGGCTCCCTGGCCGTCTCCAGGGCTCTGGGGGACTTCGACTACAAATGTGTTCACGGTAAAGGTCCCACGGAGCAGCTGGTTTCTCCAGAGCCTGAGGTGTACGCCATCGAGCGCTCCGACACAGAAGACGAGTTCATTGTGCTGGCCTGCGACGGCATCTGGGATGTGATGGCCAACGAGGAGCTCTGTGATTTCGTCCGCTCGCGACTTGAGGTGACCGATGACCTGGAAAGAGTCTGCAACGAAATTGTGGATACCTGTCTGTACAAGGTGAGTGGGGGCTGCAGCGCTCTGCAACACTGTGATGGTAACACAGCAACCGCAGTGATGGGCACATCGTAGCCATAACCATGCAGAAATTCTGGTAAAATAAGCCTTTATTAGTCCCACAAGTGGAAGCCTGACTTCCACTGTTGATATTTTATTTTCTGTGATACGCAGCAGGCAGTAGCCTAAAAAAGGTATTCCTGGTGATTTGTGGTGAGGATATGATTATTTTTAAATTAAAGCGTGTTTGTCATCCATTTTTATGCCATATCTTCTCCCAGCTTTGCAGCATCCCTGATAAGTAGTGTGTGTGTAGGCTGGGACAGTCTGGCGCATGTCTGCGAGCCTGGCCTCTCCAAAGTTAATTACTCTTCCTGAGTACTCATTTGTTTATATTTTATTCAAATTAATCGGTTGTTTCTTAATGTGAAGGAAATATTTGCTACATTGTCATTTTGGATTGTCTCTAATAATAATAAAGTTGATCAGATGGTCCTATCCTTGTACATATTGTGTAAAAATTTGCCACTGGCTTTGCGTTCTTTTGTAATAATGCTTATTCATTGCAGCAGTGAAAACAAGTTTTGTCAGTGCAGTCATTTATGATGTATTGGTACATTCTGAAACTGGCAACTTTTAAGAATCTGACACAGACCATTTCAGTTCACCAACAAGTACATGTTTCCACATTCAAAACCTGGTTCATTAATGACTGGTGTCCTTCAGATTCACAGCCCCTGAATCATATTTTACCAGATCGCACATGTTCGTGTTTGTCTTTATCAACAGCATGAATGGCCAACAGTTTCTTCTCATAATAAACTCCCTCAACATTTGTTATGAGAGACAGAAAACATTTTTTGGATGAAAGTGAAATGTGTCTGCATCTGAAAATGTGGTAATTTTTGGAAAGTTTATTCCAGGTTGTGTTCACACTTAAGACCCTTTTGTTTAAAGGGAAGTAAGGGTGCATTCACTTTGGTCAAGTTTGGCAGCGCACCAAAGCAGATCCCATTCATTTTCGCTGGGAAGGATGGTTACCATCACATAAAGCCAGGTTCATCATGTGTCCAGAATGTCGAATTTGAGGGGGTGTGGAATGGCAAAAAGTTGCAAGGAGCCGAACTTAAGCAAATGAATCCATCCAATGTGATGCATCTACCGAGTCAGGAGGGTGTGTTTGCCTGGTTCTTGGCTCAGTGTGTGAAACATTTGTTTTGCTTTCAAATGTCCCTGTGTGACAGAATCAGAATCAAAAACTTAATTGATCCTGGAGGAAATTGCTTATGTTGCGACTGTGCGGACACACCGAGACAAGGACAATATAAAATATAAAGTCTAAAAAAATGTTTTAATAAAAACTCTATGCGAAATACACTATGCTGTATACACAAAGGCTGGGTATAAATACTATAGCTTAGTAACTTACAGTTAAGTGAATTACTAGTAACACACACAGGATCAGTTTCCCAGATAGGGATTAAGCCTAGTTCTGGATTACACAATATTCTGGCTGTAGATTTTCCATTGAAAGAGAAATATAGTCCAGTACTAGTCTTAATTCTCATCTGAGAAATCGGCCCATAGTGTTTAGGGGTTGTTCTCTGCACAGTGTCAAAAAAGAGTAATAAAAAATACAAACTGGGGAACATGACTGGTTTTATGGTAATATACTGGAACCATTAAGTGAAAATCAACAACTGTTTCTCTTAAGATCCAGTTTGACCTGATCAACAGATTAGTGTTATGATACACACTATAATTCCTGATCAAGAAATAAAATTAATTCATTATTATCATAAAGAGCCAGTTTTACTTGGAAGGTGCAGAGAACACCTTCATAACACCCATCCGCAGGTGACTGAAGAAGCAGTCGTGTTGGTTAATGCGGTATGGGAATGGTGCTGAAGCTTCATTTGTCTTGGGAACGATGGAAAAGTGATTTCCAGAAGTGATTTGTGTGGGTGATTTTGTGAATACTAATCATAACGCTTAAATGTAATGCTCATATTTCTCCCCCTCTTATGATGCTTCAGGGAAGCAGAGACAACATGAGCGTTGTGTTGGTGTGTTTTAGCGGGGCACCAAAAGTTTCGCCGGACGCTGTCAAGAGAGAGGCAGAACTGGATAAATATCTGGAGAGCCGTGTGGAGGGTAGGACTGCAACCACTGGAATGCTGTTTAAGTGATCTCTCTCAAAGCATGAAGGGTTTACTTTGCTTACCAGAGCTACACGAGTAAAAGGAATTCCTTAGCAAAGACTTGATGATGAAGTTCATGCCAAGTTTAAATTGCCAGTCAGCAACTGGGCTATCCAAGCTCCATCCACAAATGCATTTCTGCCATTATGAGGTTAGAATACGGGTAAAAATCGAAAGAGTCAATTTGTAGTCGATTGTAATTGAACATGTCAGACCTTTGGCTTGAATCATCTGAATTACCTAATGTAACAAATGCATGGGCTCAACACGACTAGTTACAGGCCTGTAGACATAATGGTGCTCTAGATTCAATTTAGAATTCAAATAACCAAACCAGAAAAGCAGTAACATAAACAGAGAGTGGATTTCCAGAGGGTCTTTCACAAAGTAGCCAGTAAGGGCAAAAAAAGTAGGACTATTTTGCCCCCCAACATCCTGCTTGATTTCTTTTTAGGCCAAAGCCTTCTCAAAACTGCCTGCTTCTATTATTCACCCATGAGAACAGTCTCTAGTTTCTCTAGAATTACATATTTCACACCAAATTGGTAGTTATTTAATGTAGATCTTTCCTGTCTTTCCTTTCAGAGATCCTGAAGAAGCATGGTGATGAGGGAGTGCCTGATCTTGTGCATGTGATGCGAATGTTGGCATCTGAAAGTATCCCAAACTTACCGCCTGGTGGGGAACTAGCCAGCAAGTGAGTCTGGGGGGTTTTTTGGGTTTTTTTTTTTGTTTTTTTTTTGAAGTGTGCAGCTTTGTTTTATGATGGGGTGGGATGCAAGCAGAGCTTAAAGTTGCTGGGTTTCTAGCTACCACTGAAATTTTGTCTAAAGTGATACTTTGTTTTTGGCCTATTTAATCATGTCAACATTTTTGATTACATATACTGTTTACAACATTTGCAACATTTACTGTTTTCTTCTCATTTACACCCATTTTTTGGTCCAGGGACCAACATTTAGTTGTGTGCCTAATATTAATAAATCTGTTGATGTTCTGTATGTTCCTATTTTAAGAAATGACAGTCACTTAGCTTTTCCTAAGGGATAGCGTCAATTCCTTATAAATAAAGGTATTTGTACAATCCTAGTAATTTTACAGAAAAGGCATAAACAAAAATCCAAGCTCTGATTTAATGTTGCTGGTAAATATCTACAATTAGAGTTCATTTCAGTGTTATTTCATGAGATATTTATTTGAATTGAATGTAACTTTATAGGTTGAATGTGCAATTTAATGTTTTGGTTTTTTTTTGTAGGAGAAGCGTTATTGAAGCAGTATATAACAAACTTAACCCATACAGGAGTGAGGACACAGTGAGTATCTTGGTTTTACGATGTTTGTGGTGTGTGTGCATGTGGTTGGGCTTGTTGGCTTGGTGCTTGCATGCCACTGTCAATGTACAATGATCGGTCACAACATTAAAACCACTGACAGGTGAATGGAACGGCTTTGATTATCTTGTTACAGTGACACTTGTCAAGCGGTGGATTATGTCAGGTCGCTGGTAATCAGTTCTTGAAGTCGATGTGTTGGAAGCAGGAATAAATGGTCAATGGTTGGAAGCAGGAATAAAAGATCTGAGTGACTTTCACCAAGGCCAGATTGTGATGGATAGCCATCTGCATCAAAGCATTTTCAAAACAACATGGGGTGTATGTAGTCGTTACTACCTGCCAAAGGTGGTCCAAGGAATGACAAATGACAGCAACAGTATCATTAATGCCCAAGGCTCATGGGTGCATGTGATAAGTGATGGTTAGCCCGTCTGATCCGAACCCACAAAAGAGGCAGCTGTGTCACAAATTGCTGAAAAAGCTCATGCTGGCCGTCACAAAAGATGTCAAAACACCTTCTATGCTCCACAGCTTGTTGTGTATTGGACTGTGTGGCTATAGACCGGTCAGAGCGCCCATGCTCACCCATGTCCTTCACCGAAAGTGCCTCCTGTGATCACATAAGCATCAGACCTAGACCATGGAAGAAGATGGCCTGATGAATCATGTTTTCCCAGAGATTGTGTGGGCAGCTGATTTTGGGGAACAGATGGCAGCAGGATGGGCAATGGGAAGAATTCAAGCCATGTTGTTCTGGACAATGTTCTGCTGGGAAACCTTGGTTCCTGGCATTTGTGTGGATGTTATTTTGACATGCAACATATGCCTAAACACTGTTTCAGAGCAACTGCACCCTTGACCATGATGTGCTTATCTACACTGCAAAACATAGTTCCTCAAACCATTCCTGAATATGAGTTCAAGGTGTTGCTTTGGCCGCCAAATTGCCCAGATCTCAGTCCGATCAAACATCTGTGGGATATGCTGGACAAACTAGTTCAACCTATGGGGACCCCACCTTGCAACTTACAGAATTTAAAGGATATGCTGCTAACATCTTGGTGCCAGGTACACAGCACGGCATTTGGTCCTGAAGAATTCATGCCTCGACAGACGAGCTGTTCTGATGGCACAAAGAATATTTACATAATGTTTGTTAGGTGGTTTTAATGTTATGGCTGGTCAGTGTATACTACTGATGATGAAACTCCACATAAAACCATATACTTCAAAAGTTTGGAATCACAATGTTCAATAAGATAATGTGGTTGCAGGTAAGTGGATAAAAATACTTTTTGTATTACAACGTATTTATACAAAGTTGTAAAAAACAAGTATTTTGTGAGACAAAACTGTAGATGATTGTGAAAGTACTGAGAAAACCAAGAGTGAACATCAAGAATGAAGTTTCTACAGTAATAATATCCAGAATTAACTTGTAATAAAATTAATATCTAGAATGGGATTCCAGTAAAATTCATATTCAGAACAAAGTGCTTTGTGTTTGAAAAGGGGTAATCAAAACATATCAAAATATGACTATAAATTGATTATTACACTATTATTCATTTAATGACTTAATAACGATACCCTATTTTATTTATCATGAATCTATTTTGTGTAACATGTATGGTCTTAATCATGGGACTTTCTAGTTCTTTTAAATGCAGGTTTAACTTATTACAACAATTATTAAAATAAGTGTTTCCAAAAGTTTTTCAAGCATCAAATAAAATTACTTTAATTAGAGGGACTAAACACTCTACAGTTTTTAGTTTAGGACACATTCCATTCCATTCATTTTATTTTCTTCATTCTGTTCAACCCTACGTTTCTCATCTTCAGATCCACTTCTTTCTGTACTGGTTTCCAGTGTCAATCCTTCTTGATGTTTGGGTAGTTCCTGGCCTTCTTAATAGTGGAGTTACAAGGGGGGGAGGTCTTTTATCAAAAACATCAGTTGACTTTGTTCTAGCACTTTCTGAACTGCTTTATGGATCTGTTTCTGCAGCATTGCTTTAGCAGGTTACATGTATTAATTGTTATTTCTTAAGAACTGTAGTGGACTTTTCTGAATAATTAAATTATGGTACGTCAGTACTAACAGACAGCACTTATGGAAAGTAGGGGTGGATGATGTGGCACTGTGTTCACAAATTCTGTTATTTTCAGAAACGCATCACAATACTTTTTTGGTCACTTTGTAGGTATGATGAATATTTATAGAACACAGACTGCTGCATGTTTTATAATAAAAATGTGTTTAACCAATCATACAGAGCCTGTCAAATAACTTACTTCTGCTTACCTTAATTCACCTTCTTTATTTTTTTTTACCATTTTTTTAATGTTTAAATGTATAATATGCCCCCATTGCAGCCTCTTCATAGTTACTACTATGTATTATATTGACTTTTTAAGTCAGCATCTGAAAAAGAAATATTTTAATGCTAATTGTGTATTGTGAGAGCATTTCTTGTGAAAAATATGCTTATTACGCTTAGTACACTTTTGCTACATCATCCACCCTTAATGCAAAATCTAAGGAGCTTTTCACAATTTTGGCTAGTATTAGGCTTCTTTGCTTTCCTTTCATTTTTTATGCCTCTTAATGCAAAACTTGTGCCTATTTTCTGAAGGTAAATTAAAAACAAGAAAAATATACATGAAGTTTACACACCTCTGCATTTAACTGATTTTGAGGAAGCAATGTTTGTGACATGCTGGCATATCTTGTTTCTTACTAGGGAGTGTGTTGTACTGTTTTAACTAAGGTTTCTATTCCCATGTTGATTTGTGATTTTGGTGGTTAACTACTTGCAGTTTAAAAAGTGAAGGTTTCTTTATACTTGTCAGAAAGCTTTTGGATTTCATCATGTTGTTTATCTTGCAAAACAATCTGCCAAAAACTAAGGTTGTCTGAAGAAATTGTGAACTTTAAAGGGGTGTGTAGACTTCTTGCAGCCTCTGTAGTGACTATTGGCTGTGTGCTAGTGCGTTCTATTACATGAATGGTATTGGTAGTTATTCACACTGCAAAAAATAACGACAGGTGTGGAAAAACAATGTGAAGTCAATTGTAATGCATATGCGTAGTATTTCTCCTTATGAGACAAATTAACTTAAATTAAATTCTTATTCTATTGACAGATAGAAAATAGTTAGTCTTAACACCTTTGTAAAGATCTCATGATGAGAAATATGTTATAATATGTTATAAATGAATAACATATTATATGTTATAAATGAATATGAATAAAATTTATTTCACTTGTCAAGATAGGATTTTTTGCAGTGTAGACAATAAGATGCTTGTCTAATGCTGTCTCTTGAAACTAAGGTCAACTGATTGTCTATGAAACAGTAAGTTAGAACAACAAGATTTGAATGGACAGATTTAAAATTACCGTGCGGTAATTTTAATGTTTAAAGATTCAGATATTTATTCATTTCTAAAAAGAATTTGGACACAGATGTGTTGGGTAGCCAACAGTTCTATTTAAAGTTGAATAATAGCATTACATAAGTGCATAAATCATAATTTGCATAACTTTTAGGGTTTAAGTATATTGATGTTTACTGACCAGTCAGAATTGCTCACCAGAATTTATTACAGAGCACATTACACAGATCTGTCTGTTGAATCACGTGAGGCGCAACAGTGCTGAAGCATTTTGCCTTAAAGCTATGATTGTTAAATATAGGTATGCACATTTAAATAATTTTCACAAGTAAATATTATGATGTTAATCCTGAAAGTGCCTTCAAGTATCATGATGGCATATTTTTCCCTTATTGCCCATTCTTATTAGATGTCATTTTAACAAAGTATACCCAGTTACAATTATAAAATGAGAAATAACATTGAAAATGATGGTGGCTTCATTTGTACATAAATCCAAGGTGTGATGGCAAAGAGGAAATAATGTTCTGGTTCTAGTTCAGTTTACTCGTTTTTGAGGTGTATTTCTGGGCAATTCACCTGTGGAGATTCTGCAATTTATATCGTTATCTTCATTATCATTATCTTGACTGTTTTGTGATTAAAATCTGTAGTTAAACATTAAATCCCTTAATTGTGCATATATCTGAAATTACAAATCTGGAAACTCTAGATAACCCTAGATATTTGAAAATGGAAATTAGAATCTGAGGGGTCTGTCCATCTTACTGTAATTTATATTGCTGGTCAAAAGTTTGGAATCATTCTTCTTATTAAGTCTGCTATTTTATGTACAGCAATTACTAAAATATTGGTTTAAATCTTATAATCTAGATGCCTCTATCTATGTTTTATTGACTTATAATATAGGAGTTATTTTACATTTGTATTATATTGGTAATATAATGTAATGAGTCTTTTTCAGTATTAAAGGAGTTATAATATTCTGTAAGTATTATACTGCAATATTCTGTTCCAGACTTTTGAACAGTAGTGTACAGCTAAAGCACATTCAGAATACACTTTATAGACTGCTTGATGTGAGGCATTTTATTTGATTTCTTCGTGTGATCATCTTGAACTTAAAATACGATTTGAACTTAAAAGTTATGATTTCAAAATCTCACTGGCAATCCCCAAGTTTTTAACCATCTCTCGCCCTCCTCTAAGTGTAGTAAACATCCCATTCAGCCTAATGAGAAACTGCTAACTAGTCATATATTTTTTAGCTTCTGCTCAGTCTGTCAGTCAGTGTTAAAAGCTCTGATAAAATGACAAACAAAACTATACCACATCTATCCTAAACTTTTTGTGCTCCACATGCAGACAAAATAAAGATTTCATATTTATTTATTTATTCCAAGTAAATAACAAACTCCAGAGTTGTCCTGAAGTTGCTCATAATTGGGAGATGTGGTACTGGATCTGGATCTGGATCTTTCCATTGCCATTTCATACATTGTACATTTTTACTTTGAATAACCAAATCACCCATTCCTCCATGTTTTTCTCCTTTTCATTAAACACTAACAAACACACATTTTTAGCCCTGAACTGCTTAGAGGTGGAGCTGGGTGGTTTTTAAGAAGCTGCTCAGTTTTAGAGCTTCCCTGAGCAAACTGTTCCTTCGGCTCATACATAATCTGGCTCATTATCATTGTTATTTGTAACACGTCAAGTGGACGTTCATTTCTGTTTCTTTTTCAGTGTTTAGAAATGTACCTCCTCTGACCAGACTGATAAAATGTCCTCTTTTAGTACATGTGGAACTGTGTGGTGTTTCATGAACTGTCTACTTTAAATTGCTCTAAGGAATATCTTGACCAAACCTGCTAATATGTCACTTGGTTAACAGTGAATGTGATCTAGTAGTTGGTAGTTAGCGTTATGTTATTTGCATCATGCAACCTGGCGGCCGAATGTTTTAATTAATTGTTAGAAACTTTTCTGGTCAAGCTATTCATTCAAATGGCTAATAGGAAAAATATGCTCGAGTAGAAGAGGTGGAACAAGTTCGCATTTCAACGGCTGTTGACTTCTATTGCTTTGAGGGAATATCTTGACCAAACATGCGGATGTTTTCTGGCCAAGAGTGAATGGAAGCCAGTAGCAGTCAATTCGTTTTATGCATCATGCTAAGTAGTGTCTGTCTGTTTTCATTCATTAGCAGCATTAGCTTCTCTGATATAAACTGTTTTGTAAAAATGGCTAATGGCAGCAAAGTGCCCTCTCTTTATCAGTGGTGGAAGTAGGTGGAGTCCCATAAGCTGCTCACTTTTATTGTATAAAGGAATTGCGTGATCAGACAAGCTGATGTCTTATTTTATTTAGCAACATCAGCTTCTCTGATCGAAAAATTCATTTAACTAGCTGAAACCAAATGTATTCTTTTAGCTGAGGTGGATCTGAGTAGCGTCTCATAAGCTGCTGTCCCTCCTTTTTCCACTCAAGGATTCTGCGTCCACAGACGATATGTGGTAGCGTTGATCTTTTAACCCGGACACACAGTTTACAACCCTCCAGAAACCTGCACCAGACCCACTACAGCTCCGGCTCTGTCCGGCCTCACCGGACCGCTCAGAAGGACGCGCAAGAGGAGGAAAACGTTTCACTTTCACTTCTTCACTCACACCATCAGCACTTCTGCAAGTGGATCAACGTCCATATCCTCTCTTTCTCTCTTTCTCTCACCTCTCATAAACCCAGTGTCCCTCAGCCCTCAGCATCACCCTCCCTTAACCCGCAGCTATAGAGTCACATTTTTTGTTTTGGGGTTTTTTTTTGTTTTGTTTTGATTTTTTTGGTTTTATTTAATTTTTTTTCTGTTTTTTTTTTTTTTTTGAGCTGTAATTAATTTCATTCACATTTCCTTGTGTGTTTGTATATTTCTGTTTTTATTATTGTTTTTTTGTGAAGTGCAATTGTCTTGTACAAAGAAAAAGCCTGTATCAAATGCAGCTTGACATTAAATAATAAAAAAATACTAAAAATTATAAAACGTGAAAAAGGAAAAAAAAGAAAAGACAGGAAAGGGCAAACCTTTATGCACTATCTGCCTTTCTGTTCCCCAGGAGTTAAACGTAAAGTTCTGCGTATCTTCCTCTTTCTGCTGCAAACTCTGTTCTGTATCGCCTTCCCCACTATTCCATTTGAGTTTTTTAATGGAAAATAACAAAACAAAAAAAAGGGGTTTTTCCTCATTCAATAAAACGGGTAAACAAATATATAGGCTCACAATGCCGAACGCTTCTTTAAAAAAAAATTTTTTTAAATAAATTTAATTTGTGGCTTTTTTTTTTTGTTTTTGTTTCTTTCTTTGGGGATTTCTTTTTTGGCACATAGGATGCAGCAACATTGTGTGTGTGTGTGTCTGTGTCTGTCTGTGTGCGCGCATGTGTGTCCGTGTCACTGTCCTGTCTTATCTGCTACTGTCTTTACGTTTTCTTAAGGGATAATTTTTTTTCCAAAAAAAACATTTTAACTCTTCCTTAAAACCAAGCGAAGCTCAAAGTGTGTGTGCGCGCGCCTCTGTGTGTGTGTGTGTGTGTGTATGTGTGTATGTGTGTATATGTGTGTGCGCATGCAAGGCAGAAAGTGAACAGGATAATGTAACTAGAAATTAGCATGAGAATGATCTGTGTTTCTAAAATTTCACCTGACTCCTTTTTCCTTCATCTCAAATATTTTTATGCAGATTTTCCTCTTGTTTTGTGGACCTAATCTAGATTAGAGCTTTATGCTAACACGCTGATCTCGCTTTTTATGCCCGTTCCTTCAGATTTCCACAGCATGATGTAATACTGAACTTTTTCCCAACTTTTTCTGCACACATTTTCTCAGCACTTTTTTATTAATAACTCTTGTGAAATGGGCTTGGGAGTGTCTTTTATTGTTTAAAGGAATAGCTTGACCAAACATTTTAACGTAGTTAACTGGCTATCAGTGAATGGAAGCCCGTAGCTACTAATGAATGGCCTCTTGCTGGTTTGATAGCTGTTTGTTTTCAGTGATTGTCAGCAACATTAGCTTTTGCTGACATGTCTGTTCTTTTGACGAACTGATGCGATAGGCTTTAGCGTATCGCTCCTTTTTTCTTTCACTCTTTTTGGCCCTTTTTTCCTTTTCTTTTTTTGCATTACCCAACAAGTCCCACTTTGCTGTAACTGTGTGTGTTTGTGGGGGAGGGAATGCTAACAGGAATGGCTCTATGTGTGTATGTGGCTGCTTGTTTTATTTCATCATGCTTACAGAAATGTGGTTTGTAAAGGACTTTTATTTTGGTTAGTGACAAATGCAAATTTTTCTTCCATGTTAATTGATGCAAATGTGCAGATCTTGAATGTTGTGCTAATTAGCGAATAGATGGACCTTTAGCCACTGCTTTCAGCCATTTCTCACTTCAGTTTTACACGTTTGTTTTGATTATTTTTTTATAATTATTTTTTTTAAATAGTTTTAATCAGACTTTCGACAAAGAACAAACGGAGTGCAGCGTGGAGAGCTTGTCTGGTTTTCGGAGTGTGTGTTTTGTTTCTTGGCTCTGGGAAGTTTTTGTGTCTCTTACTAATTAGGGAACACGTCAGAATACTGCTGCTAGAGTGTATGATTGATTGATTAATGGACTGATTGGTTTAGTTATTGGGTGATTGATTAGACAGTTGATGTCTTTATTTGACCCCTCCTCCCCAGTTGGCCTATCCAGGTCCCACTCAGGTATTTTTCCATAGCTACCAGTGCTAGGTTGGACAAGCTTTACTGAACGCTGTTAAAAGTCCCATTCTGATGATTTTAAATTTGTGGTATTTTAATATTTTCAAATGACAGGTACAGGTGAAAGCTTACACTGCTAGCATAGAGCCGGCTAAAGTTAGCATAGTAACATTCTGAAATAAACCTCAAATAAACAAACTAGCAAACATTAAGTAAATTACTTGCTGCTGTCCTCTTAAGGTGCTCTTAACATCAAATAAACTTTACTCACTCTTGTTCTCTAAAGGTGTTGGCAAAGCTCAAATAAACATTACTTGCCGCTTTCATCCCAAAAATGATTAGAGTTTGTTTTAAAAGCCTTGATGTGTTTTAGAAATGTTTTCTGCCTTTTTTCATTTGCAGGTATTTAAATAAAAAAATGAGTGTGATCTATAATTGTGAAAGCTAACAACTGTGGAAAAGAGCTGTGATCAAGCAATTGTGTGAAAGTTGAGCTATAGTCCAGATCTGTAGTGTTATATAAACAGTGACTCTAAAGTTGTCCAGCCTCGCTGTTGTTGCTGTGGAGGAATGTAACTGTGGGTGGAGCTTGGATGGGACAGTTGTATAATGCTGTACGACCCCTGCAGATTTGAAATTAACATTCTTTTCTGCAGAGAGAAAGTGAGACAGATGGTTACTGTACTTATATAGATATTTTTATTTTGCCCCCTCCCATATTTGCCTGAAATTTGATGTGGCTAAATTGTTTGTGTAACTTATAGAGGTATATGTGTCCAACCCACTAAGATATAATGTTGCTAGAAATAGATTTCAGTCTGGCTACTTTTTTGTTTTAGTAAATATTGTTTTCGACATAGTAATCCTGCCCAATGTATTTGAGTACTTATGTGGGAGCAGTTTAATAGTTGTGCCCTATTTCTAAAACGTAGGTCTTGCATTGTTTTTTCTTGATCCTCACAGGGTAATTTATTAAAAATTCGAATTGTAACAAAACTGACAATCTAACAATGTATAGCTAATCTAAACACAAAGTGCCCCCATTTTCCCCTGGATTTTAGACTGTGGCACTTTGGTGTGTCCGTACGTAACTGTGTTTGGCCGAGTAGTAAGTAGGCAGACCTTTTAAGGGTGTTGATAGCTGACTATTTTTGTAATATTATAATAGATCTTCTAAAATGAACATATATTGCAGTAGTGGTCAGAGAAAACAAGAAATGTGCTGTTAGTATAATTTTGAATTACTTGGCACATCTAAACTGTGTAAAATCTAACAATTGTGGACCTGTCATAAAATGACCCTAAAAGGATCTGTTAATGCATTTAACTTGGTCTGAATAAAGCATTTATAATGCAGCACCCACCAGTGATGTCTTTTAAACACTACGTACTGACTGACTAGATTATCCTGTACATCTCAGGATTGGAATTTGGTACCAAAAACGAGGGTCTTTCAAGAAAAATTAGTTCGTAAGCTGAGATGACACTGTCAGAAGTTAAGTAAATGATCTTTGTGCCATTCCTTTTATTTCATAGGTTAATGTAGTACTTACCAATGTGTTATGAATGCTCTGAGCTACAGTGCTAAAGTTTATAACACTTTATTGTACAGGATAACATTCATAAGGCGTTGGGACACCTATGTACGCCTTTCATGACAGCTGATGTAAACATTCATAAACATTTATAGCTGCTTTTTCCACCAAGCATCATAAAGGCTGCTTTTGTTCATTTCTATTCAGCAACTGTGATGACAACTGACGCTTGTTGGAATATGTCTATATAGGTTTTTGTCAGTTGTCCTGAAAGGCTTATGACATCTGCTGAAGCTTGCAAACCTTTAACCTTTCCAAAAGCTTATTCCACCGCACAGCAATTGTCATAAAGACCTTTTTTTTAAAAATCATTTTACCTCAGCAAGTGTTGTGACAACTGATGCTTGTCGGAATGAGCCTTTATATCGGTTTGTTAGTTGTCCTGAAAGGCTTATGTGGGTGTTGTAGCCTTGTGGATGCTGCCCTTCAGTAAAGTGCTGCCAAGTTTATAAGTAACACATTTCATAAGATGATAACACATTTCAAAAATTTCATAGGCCTTTCATAACACTTAATGATTAATAAACCTAATGGTGTGTTTAGGGTGGTAGTAGGGTCACTGCAGATTACTGTATGGTGACTAGTTTTACAGCCTCAACACACAAACTCAGTTACAACTCAGCTGCACACATATAGGAGGTCGTAAATGGTCATACTGGGTCAAGCTGAATCTCAGTCCTGAACTGTTTTGCACTGTCAGTTAAGATATTTTCCATTGGAGATCCTCCCTATTTTGGTTTAGGGTTCGCCTACAGCCAGTGATGCTGCTCTCAGTGTGTGGGTCACGATTACACAAGCTTCTGAATGTGTTTTAGCTTTGGATCCTAAAGGGTAGAAGTGCTGGCTTATGAGAATGAAATGGACATGGCTTTTTATGTAAATACCACACTGTTTGTTTAGCCTTAATCCCTCTAGCTCCCAAATCTGCCCCTCTAGTCCCTGTTAAAGTGAAAACTTAAACAAAAATACCCAAAACTGAAATGTAGTCGATCGACCAAGATGGTTGGTGTTTAAGGGTTGTTTGTTTAGTTTTGCTTTGGAGCTACAAGGCTAACAAACTAATAGAAGCCTTTGTACACCAATTAGTATCATTTAGTTAGACAAGAATATAATGATTTAGGTATGAGGCTCTGATAAGGTCTGTGTTTCGACGTGGTTCCGGTGGGGGGGGGGGGTGCGTGCAGTATGAAGTCACAAATTAGGTATGCATTTGCGCTGTGAAAACTGGCGCGCATTTTGCGTACCACTTAAGTCAATGCGTATTTGCGTACCACTTATGTCAACCCTTGTGTGTGTATTGATAGAAAGATATATATCTATCTTGATCCTGTAGGAAATTGAAATCCTGTAGGTATTCAAACCCATGACCTTCTGAGCGCAGGGGCAATTCCATAACCACCAGGCCACCAGCTGCTACTTGTTGGCAACACTAGCCTTGTAGCTCCAGTCCAAGCATGTTTTGGCTGATCGACTCTTTTGGAGTAAGGGGGGAAACTATGTAAGTGAGAATTTTAGGCGAACTGTTGCTTTAAATAAGAATGTGCATATTTGTGCAAGTTTTAGTGTAAATGAACCCCGGTGCTGACCATTTGTCCTTTTTTGTTGTTTTTTTTTTTTATTTAAAATAAAGGGCGACCAATTACTCTGCAACTTTAGTGGTGTGTCCACCCATCCATTTCGCTCTAAATACACAAACACTCCCACATGACCCTGTCCGCCCTCCCCATTTTTTTTCTTTCCTGCACGGTTGATTCCAGTGGAATTTAGCCAACAGTTTCCTTCATAAGCTAAGCTATTTTTATTAAATGATTAATATGTATATTTGTATTCATTTATAAATATGTACACAGAATGAAGTGAATAATCAAGGAGAATCGCTCCCTATCCTAACACATTGTGACCCCCCCCACCCCCCAACACAGGCATCCTTTAACAGTCTTGACTGGGTTTTTTTTGGGTTATTGTTGTCATTTTAATCTTTTCAGACTGGAAATAAAACCTATTTTATTTGAAGAATTGTGTCAGATCAGTTTTTTTAACAATTCGTTAGCGTATTGTTTGTGATTCGATTTCTTTATTATTTAAAGATGCACAAGAGAAAATGGTCCATATCCTACGTTTCTTGAGTTTTGTTGTGAGGTTGGTTTACGAATCAAGAAAAGTCATAATTCATTTTTATATTTTCCAGCCTCCCTTTATCCCTTATAATTAAACAGGCTCTTTTTGTTACTACACCTTTTAAGAATAAGGTATGTAAATGAGGTTCGTTCTGATAGGATGCCCTGTACTGTGCTTCATTCAAAAAGCTGTTTGGGCTGCAACAGTTTTTATAACATCAGTGTGAATGGGCATGGCTACGCTGAGATGTGTAAATGTGTTATATGTTGTGACATCACAAGAAAAGGGAATTCAAAGGAGGTTTTTATAACCCTGAAGCAGAAAACCTGACGATATGGAAAATGCAGATAAAAACCACCAGTGATTTTTGGGGCAGTTTAGGGCTAGTAATAATGTGATTTCAAAACGGTAATTGTAATGATTTCGTTCAAAAGTAGTGTTCATGAATGGATGAGTTTTTGAGGAGCAATGATGGGCAGAGGTTTGTCAACAAACATGTGAAAAAAATCATTGAAATGTTTAAAAACAATGTTCCCTGTAGAAAGATTGTCAGGGATTTGCGCAAGTCTAAGCTGAACATGTGTGAGCTCCGATTCCTTGGACGGCTCTGCATTAGGAACTGTCATTCATCAATAGCTGATAGAATCACATGCGCCAGGGACTTTGGAAAACCTCTTTCAGCCACTACAATATAGAGGTTTGATCACAAATGCAACTGAAAACTGCAAAAAAGCCTTATGTTAACCATGTGCTGAAGCAGTGTCGACATGTGTCTGCGCTCTGAGGCATCTAGGAGGGACCATTACGCAGTGGAAATGTGTATTGTTGTCAGACGAATCAGTATTCCAGATCTTTTAGAAGAAATGAACATCATGTGCTCCAGACCATCCAGATATCCAATTATCAGTAACAAGTCCAAAAGCCAGGGTCTGTCATAGTATGGGGTGTCGGTGCCCTCGGCAAAGGTAATTTACACTTCTGTGATGGCAGCATTAATGCAGAATATTTCGATTTTAGAGCAGCATATGCTGCCTTCAGGATGACATCTTTTCCAGGGACATCCATGCATTTTTCAATAAGACAATGCAAAACCACATTCTGCACACAAAGGCACGGCTGTGGAAGAAGAGGGTACTGAACTGGCTTGCCTGCAGTCCTGACCCTCCCCCGTACAGAATGTATGGAGAATTTAAAAAATGAAAATTGTGACAACGACAACCCTGTACTGTTGCACACCTTAAGATGTGTTTAAAGAACAGGACAAAATAACACTTGAAATGCATCATGGCTTGGTGTCTTCAGTGCCAAAAAATCTTTTCATTTGTTGTGGGCCTTAATTTCTGCAACAAACGAAATGACAAACCATGAAATATCTTGGGTTCATGCTTTTAAACTCATGATATGGGTTCATGGAAGTCAAACACAATTTAATAATAACTGCAGTTGTTTTATTTGCATTTTCCATACAGTCCCCACTTTTCCTGTAATTTTTTGTAATTTATGGATATATTGAAACTTTTCTTCATTATGATGCCGTACATACATGATGTTTTTCTTTCTCACTCTTGGGCTACAGTGGCACATTTCTTCTGTTTTCTCTTCATTTCTGTTCTCATTTCTTTAGAGGATGTTATTTCTTTCTTCGCAGTAACTCCAGCATTTCTTACCCTTCTTTTTATCTCACTCACACTTTTGGTCATGTCGCCGTATTTCAGTTTCTTTCTGGTTTGAGTGGACTTTTTAAAAAACTTTTACTGTATTTTAAAACCATTTTCTCTTCCTGTCTAACTGAATTGAGTCATGTAGCCTGGTGTTCAGCTGAAATGCTCGTGCAGGGATCATTTTTGTCTCAAATACCTCAAGGACTCTGATATGTCCAATGGTTCTCTCTTTCTAGTATTTTCTTCGCTAGAATCTTGTTTTCTGCAGAGGAACTGATGTTCCTTGCTTATTTTCTTCCAGACCTTTTTGTTCCCTCATCCTTTAGACCTTCAGAAGTTATTAAACTTACTTTTATGATGAGTTAAAAGGGATTCATCCCAGCAAATCAGTATTTTGTGTTAATTCAATAGAAGCAGTTAAGACCACGTCAAAATCAATGTTCCTTATAAAGGTTCTTTCAGTTTAAGCTGCCACCGTGTGAATAGATGGTTTTGAGGGTGTCCACCTTAGCATTGTGTCAGATAACCTTGCACACTACCTCTTTAAAGGGATGTGATCTATATGTTTCACTCAGCTGGGATAAAGTCAACATTTAACAAAGTGTAGTTATTATGTGTAAAAGACATTGAATCAACGACCATTGACGGGTTTGATGCCACTGATGCTAGCAGCAATCTTAGGGGTCCAAGCACCACATTGCCTGCACGTACCCAGGACCTTCTGATCTGCACGCATTGAGCCACTTCAGGAACCCTGCAATTGCAATGATTTGTGAGTATATTTATAGGTGATAATAAGAGGGCCAAGCACCAGTTTGGTAACTTGTTCCTAATTTGCAAGCCCTGCCTATCTAAAACTGCTTGGTTTCCTGGGGAAATATAAAAATAGTCCATGTTTCTTCTGAAATCAAGGGTGTTTAGTGGAAGACAATCTTTACAGCCATAACAGCCTCTACTCTTCTGGGGCTACTAGGTGTTGGAATATTGCTGTGAGTATTTGATTGCATTCAGCCACAAGAGCATTAATTATGTCAAATACTGACAAGGGATGATTAGTTTTGGATCGCAGATGCTGCTTTGTGATCCAAAACTGAGTTGTCACAAATTGCAACTCATTACCACAGTTATTGGGAGGGCTTTATGTATGAGTGTGTAAGTGTGTAAACAACTTAAACAGCCAGAGACATAGTTTCAAACTATGTATTGAAGTTTTGAAGATGTTGGTTCGAAGAACAGGTTTGGTTCCTCATCTTCTCTGAGCTCCAGCCATCACACAGATCTTGTATTATGTACCCTGGCCTTGTGTCTGTCTTCCATATGAGTTTTGTTGTTGTTTTGGTCTTAGCCCTGCCCCCTTGGTATCCTGTTTACCTGTGTCTTGTTCCTGTCTCATTGTTGTTTCCCTGGTTAGTATATATACCCCTGTGTTTCAGTCTGTGTTTGTCAGTTGATTGTGTTAATGTTAATTTTTGCTTGGTGTTTATGCCATGTTTGTTTTTTCAGATTGTTTTTTGCTTGGCGTTTAATCAGGATTGTGTTTTTTCCACTGTCTTTGGATTCTGTTTCTTACTCCAGTGTTTCATGAGTTGCTTTTGCTCTGTGTTTTTGCCTCCATGTTTTGTCTCCATGTTCAGCTACTGTGTTTTTGCCCGGTGTATCTCTTCAGCCCTGCAACCTGTTTACTTTTTTTTTTTCTTTTAAAAAACTGTTCGCAATTACATACACCACCTTGTCTCTACATGTCACACAAACATTTGAACATTCCCCTAAATTATGTTTAGTTGATTTTCTAAAAGAAAACAAATACACATTGTTTGCAAGAACACACTTAAAAATGGCATTTTTATGTATGTTTTAGCACACAACTGATTTATTTGCATGACATTGAAAAAATGTTTGCACAGATTGTTTTATGTTTTTCATATGTTAAAGTGAGCAAATTAGCTTTAATTGGGTATTAAATTGTGTAGAAATGTGTTCTCATAACACTTTAAAAGTCAACAAAATCTTAACACACCAGTCTACATGAATGTTTCATTCTAAACCTCTAGTCCAAAATAAGTGGGGCTGTTCACCAGAAGGGGGCAGGGTTTGTTAATAAGTTCTCTTCAGACTCTGTAAACTGTAATGACACAACCTTTGGTGTGCACTGATGATGTGAAAGCATATAAGTTTTATGTTTTTTATTTTGCTTATATGTGTATGTCCTTGTTGGTTTATGGCTTGGTGGGGATTTGCATGGCATTATTGTGTTACGGTGGTAGATTTTTTTGATGGGTTTTCAGAGCTGTTATCTGACTTAACAGACATATCAGTTAGCATTCTCCTCCAAGCATGTTGAGCTGTCTGTTCATTAGTGGAAGTGAAGCTTCAGAGCTTCAGAGGAAGGCTATGCTAGCCTTCACCCTCCTAGCTTGGTCACGTAAGCAGACATAGCTAGCTGGTGGAATTAGTCACAACTAAAATGAGGAACAGGTCAACCTTTGCTGATTTATATCCCAAAAACTGAGAAATTAATATAAAAGCTTTTTACATGATCTTTTATTTTTGTTTAATTGATAAAGACAGTACCCAAAGATTTATTAGCCTCTTTAGCGTCAGTGCCGGGTTAGGCCTGAATTAGTTTCTCAGGATAAGAAAACATCAGGATCTTTGAATTCTTGGACACTTTCTTGAAGGGTTTTTCATGACTAAGATGCTAACAGTATAGTGTAAGCATGAACATGCTGCGATCTTTGCTTGTGGCTAATCAGACTTGTCCGTTAGCTGTACTGCCTGTCTTTCTGTTTGTTCATGGTCTTTCTGTCTGTCCTTACTTGAAGATCGTGATTGGTCACGATATGTCTGTCTGGCTCAATGGCATGTTTTTTTTGCATGTAAACATTGTTTATGTTCTTTCGTTTGTCGCCTTTCTCTTTATCCAGCTGGGTGTTTTTCTCTTGCTGTTTTCTCGCTTTTTCTCTAGGACCCGGACATCCTTTTCTTTCGTGGTTTCAGCTGAAGTCTGATGGGAGGACGGCCACTTGCCTCTTCTGTAACTAACAGAAAATTTAACATGGAAAATATGATTATGAAACATGTATTGTAGATTATCCAGAAGTTTTCTTAATGGTGCTCATTTATCCTGAAATTGGATCTGCAGCCTGACAAATGTCTTTATGACTTCATGTGGTTATTTATTTTTATTATTTTATTTTAATTGATATGGTGTATTTTTGCTGATGCCTTTTTAAGCACTCTTTACTCCCTCTGTGTATTTCCCAAATGAAAACAGTGCACACATTGGGAGTAAGGGGGACCATTTTTTTGTGGGAAGCAGTATAAAAAACAAGATCAGACAGCTATTGATGTTGCCAGGCATTAACAATGAAACTTGATGTCACTTGTCGGATAAAAACGCACATAAAAAAAGTATCGTAGCTAAACTGCAGAGATTATTTTTCTACCAAAATATGTCGTTTCTGGTTATTTTGAAAACTCTTAGCTAAGTGTGTCAGACACCACATAAACAAGTCAGTTAGAGGTGAGCATTAGACATCAACTGAGTATGAAGTAAATGTAATATTAGGTGTAGGTGTGATAATTCACAAATTTCCTTCACAGTCCAGATTCTGGGTGCTTGTAATAACAACTGTCTGTCATTCCAGTTGTATGGTGCTATGAACAGTGTTTCCCTGGAGTAACTCAATATGCCCTACACATTTTAGTTTTTTTTGCTGGAAGTGCGATGCACTCTGGTGTAACAGGACAGCCCTATTGATTAGCACAGTATATTATATAGTATGTAATGTAGTAGTTATGTAGTAATGTAGGACGCAGCCCGGGAAACTTTGGTGTGAAGATGCAAATACATGGCAAGACCAAGAAGGCCTAGAGAATGGCTGTTTATCCGTTTAACTCTAAAGCGATTCAACTTGACCTACAATGGTGCTTGTGTGCAGATTTAATTTGTTGTGGTGTTCAGAAGAGGATACTGAAAGGGCCTTATATTTAATCTTCTGAGGTCAGATCCCCAAGCTCAGTTGGGGCAGATCAAATGTGGACTGTGTTTTTAGTCTGACTGGATTGCACTGCACTGACTGTAAGTAGTCTCTGTTAAGAATGTTAAATGTGTTGATGCTCTCAGTCTAGTCTAAGCACAGATAACACTCAAACTGTGCCTCAGAAATAAACACAAATAAACAGCAGGTTGTGTTTGTGTGTTATTGTTAGTTTTAGGGAGAAGTAACCTTACAGAGTGAGAATACTGTGTGGGACCACAGGCTGATATTGGTCACTTAGTTTCCCATCTAAATGTCTAATTTCTTCATATTTTGTTTCCAAAGAGAGCCAGACTCTTTTATGTTTTTAAGTAGTTCTTGAGGAACAGTTCTCCAGACCTTCTGAAGGACTTTCAAAGGCTCTCATTTTCAAGGTTCAAGGTTTTTATATTGTCATCAGCAGCTGTGTGCTTGTACATAGTGAGGTGAGAAAATGTTTCTCTACACACCACATTGCAACATATAACATTTAAAAAAAAAAGTTATGGCAGAAACAATACAAACAACAGAGAAAGTAGATACCACAACAATGTACAGTAATTTTATGGAAAATTGTAGTGTGGATGCTAAGTAAACCTTCCAGAATTACTAGTTTTGACTAGTATTGCTCCATAACTATGATTATTGCACATGAGGCAGTTAGAAGCAAGGAATGACAGAAACAATACAATAAACAGACAATATAGCAATGTGAATCTGGGATTTCAATAAATCTTCCCTGAACTTGACCAGTTTGACCAGAGGAATGTTTTTGTTTGTTTAGCCACACAGTGACGTACGTATGAATCATTCAAGCAGAACAAAGCATATCTATCCTAAGTCCTGAACCAGTGAAGAAACAGGTGCAGATGATTCCAGATGATCAGGCGATGATCAGTATACTGGTGGTGCTGAATGCCGAATGGTTGGAACTACTTTATCTACTACAAGGAGCCTTCCTTTTATCTTTAGGCACTTTGCAGCCTGTCACAGTGAAACATTTGTCCCCATTTCTTTAATTTAAACTGTTCAATATGTCAAAGATAAGACAGTTTGATGGGCAGAAAATACCAACAAGGTGATTCAAGTAAAAGATAAAAAATAAAAAGACTTTTGCACAGTGCTGTGTGTGTGTGTGTATAAATATATAATCTTCAGAGAACTGAATATTTAAGCGTTATTCTAGGTCTAGGTCAAGGGAATCTTCCATTTACCGCTGTTCTGTCCTTTTAAACTACACTGAAATGGATTAGATGGCCACTATAATCGTCTTACTGTCTCCATTTCTCTCTCATGATATTTTCAACCATCTGCCATGCTCCCAAAGCATTAGTAGCATAGTCAGACTCCTCCTGGTTGCTTATTATGATTATATAGATTGATATGAAAACATATTTTCTCAATAACTTCTGTAACCAAAAAAAGATTACTTAGGAACTACATACCAGTGTGTATATATACTGTATATGTATGTGTGTGTA
>JBBIGA010000146.1:20359085-20374371 GCA_037576975.1 Alestes dentex
ACATATATATATATATATGTGTGTTATACATACATACATATACATATATATTTTCTCCCATCACTCTTGCTTCTCTCTCCCTCAGATATCTGAATCATGTGAGAACGTCGACGCCGCAGGATCTGGCAGGTGGTTACACATCAGGGCTGGCCTGCCACCGAGCACTGCAGGACGCTTTCAGTGGACTCTTCCCATCGTTATTATAACGCACACATTCTTACACCAGAGGTGTAAGAGAACCCATTTTTGCGTCTTTATTTTAGAGTGTATTGAATGAGAAGTCAGTTAAAGTGTAAGTTTTACAAAAAGTCTAATTTCCCCAGTCCACCCCCCACGTAACTGAGCAGTCGAGACATGCTTAGTTTCTAAAGTCTTCTGTAGTTTTAGTACAACAGCCATGAGGCTAATATAGCTAAGATGTAATGGAAGCCTATATCCCACCAGTTAGCACGGTGCGTTCCTAAATCGCCACACATTCACCTCAAACACGGGGCTTTTTATTCACCTCTAATACATTTGCTTATGTGGGTTATGATACTGAATGACATTGTTAACATGGACTTAAGTATGCTAGCAAGAATTTTGTGCTATTCATGTATGACGTATGTGCTGTGATGCGTTCACATATGACAAATGGTCACTTTACACTAGTTAGCACCATGCTAATAGGTGGGGTATAAGCATCCATTACTTGTTAGCTACATTAGCACTGTAACACCACACATCTTGCACTGTAAAATCTGTGGAAATTAGATTTTTGACCATACTGTCACTCTAATCATACAACTCTTGGCTCAATTACAGGAGAGTAACAAGGATTAAGTTTAACACTGTGACGAATGAATCCTGATGCTGAAAGTCTTTTATAATTGAGAGTAAAATTATGGGTTTGCTGGACCACGTTGTAAAGATATTTTTGCAGTGTCTGTGACCGTTTTTTGAATGTTTTGTTGATTTTGAATAAATGGCTAAAAACAAACTTATTTGGGTTATATTGGGTCTTTAGCTGCTTTAGTCACAGTTATCACCAGTGATAGTTTTGCTGTAGTTTAAATAAAAGTAATATTTGGTAGTCACTGAGGACTATTCAACTATTCTCTGATAATCACCACCCATCACCCCTCAGAATGTGCAGAAAGACCCGTTCATGCATAGCTCATGATCCCTGAGTTTAAAATTTATTTTATACATTAATTTTGACTCATAACTGGAAACTAGTGGAGAAAGTGTGTGGTAACAACAGATTATACACTTTCACTCCAAACCACATTAGTGTCTATAAAGAGCAGCAGAGATATTTTATTTAAATTTGATAAAAAACCTTTTCTAGAAATTTCTTCGGCATTGCTTTTTGCCATCAAAACTGTCCATCCAGAATGGAAGTCAACTGTAATTAATTCTGACTAATTACTTGTTTAATTACATTGTAGTACAGAATATATTTCAAAACCACAGTAATGACTCTAATGACTCTTCTCAGGGTTCATTTGTAGTGCTGGTAAACTCATTTACAGATCCAAGCAGAACTTAAACACAGTGTGGAACATGAGAACGGTTTATTAAAAAACAAAATATTAAAAGAAAATTCAGATCATAGACAGGTGTTTTTTCATTCAGTTTCATCACATTTCTGTCTCTTTGGAGATGGTTCTGAGGAATCTGCAATAAAAGAGAGACAGAAAACGGTTACATTGACTAACAGAACGGGACGTCCTGGAGCAGCCTCTAGTGCCTTGGTCTGAGGGATGTAAAGCCCCCGGCACAGGGACGTGGACCTCTCAGGAAATTTGAAAGAAAATATAAATTCTTTTTTAGACTAAAATAAAATTCATAAGGTTTTTATTTTAAGAAAAAACACCCTAGAGTAAGTGTGTGTATTCAGCTGTTCTGAGCTCAGGGTCTGCGAACGCTAACTCACCTTTCTCTTTTGAGTCATTTCTGTACAGAACCTCTGTGGGCACCGTGAAGCTCACACACATCATCTCTTTATTGGGCGCTACGTTCCTCACCAAGTGCACCGCACAGCGCCCCTGCAAGGACGCCCCTAAAGCAGCCTCTGCCTGCTCCAGCACGTCCTTTCCAGGGTCGTCCTCCTTTGAGAAGCCGTAACAGTGCACCTGCGGCATAGTGTTAAAGATAATAGGACGGCAGATAGTGCCAGTGGGTCATCAAAAACAAATGACACCTGAGGCCCTAATGATCAATATTTTGATGAATGTCTTATGTCATATCTACAATATTTTGAACACAGCCTTCAATATCATTTTAGATATTTTAGACACACTCCTGTGGAATATAGATATTTTAGACACACCCTTGTGGATATTCTGAATGCATCCCAGTTGATATTCTGAACATATGCCCTTGGGATACTATAGGTAATTTTTTCACGCGTCCAAAACTACGATTAAAAAGACTATAAAGTAGACTAACTATCGAATGTTTTAAACATAGCCGTATTAAATATGAGCAACATCAGCATAAGAAATATTAGAGATAGTTAAACACAGCTCTATGTAGCAGTGCACCTGTACCTCAGTTTTAGATTTTATAATGTCAGTATGTCATACATTGTCATAAACTGAACACCATATTGTTCAGCGTACCTGTGGCAGGGTCACTATGCTGGAATGCTCCTGGTCCGGTTCAGGCCCCAACAGGCCTCTGAAAGCGTCCAGGAATTCCAGCGCTAGAGCCGGAAGGTTCATTATCACATGGATGGCGGCCGAGCCTTTCATCAGTTCGGGCAGGCGCTCTCGCACCGGACCCCTGATGAATTCTCGTCCGTCCAGGTTGAAGGTGGTGACCTTTGCCTCCACCTTGTTGAGTTTGGTGTTGTGCTGAAGCCAGCGGTGGGACTCGGGGTTGAGGTCATTGGCGAAAACGATGCACCCCCGACGAGCGGCCGGGACGGCAAATGGCCCGACTCCAGCAAACACGTCAAAAACCACGTCTCCACGGTGGAGCAGAGAGACGATCCGCTCATGCTCCGTACTGAGCCGAGGGTTCCAGTACACACGAGAAAAATCAAACTCATATAACACTCCGTTCTCTCTCACCTGGAATAGTAAGGGAGAAAGGAAGAAATGAAGAGGAAAAAATGGCAAGGGTAATCAAGGTAACACCAGTATTACCATTCCATCTACATATATTATGAAAGTATTTCAAATAGACAATACCTAAACAAAGTACCAAATAGAACTATAAAATGTGTAACATTTTATAAATATATAAATATTCAATTATAAACAATCATAGTTTATAATTATATAATTATATTATTATTGTAATATTTAGCTTATATTTCCTCATCCCCACAACACACCTGAAGAAATAACTGGTTTGTGTTAGACCTGTTACTGGTAGAACATGCACCAGAATTACATTGAATCAGTTTGTATGTTTTTAATCATTTTAAGGGGTAACGAGTAATTTTATAATTTTACAGTTTTATTAGAATTAGCATTGAATGAACTAGTCCTTTAAATTGATGGTTTTTAAGTTTTTAAGACCACTGAATACCTGTTACAGGTGTGTTGGGAGCTGGGCTAGAACAAAACTGAACCGTTCCAGTTTATGTCCAGCTGTACATGAGAACTGCTGCTTTAACTAATCTGTATATGCTGGCTCTCACCTTGGCCACCATGTTGCTCTCTCCTGCCAGAACCTCCATCTGGAAGTTTCTGTAAGTGGAGTCGATGGTGTTGATCTTGTTGACCACACAGGTAACACCTGGGTTTTTATCCATGATCACCTGACCTGCAGACATAAAATGCATTTTTATGAATACGTGTTAATGACCAAGCAGTACAGAATGGCACAATGTTGATTTTGCTCCCTCTTTCTCATTTTATTATGAAATATACTTCAACCAAAATTCAACCAACAGTTTTCCTCCCTACTCCAAATACAGTCAATCAGCCAAGACATGTTTGGTGTCTGCTGCTGTACTTCTAGTTTAGCACTCCAGGACTATGGAGCAACACAAGAACAAAAACGCCACAAGACTACAAGTGCGAACAGGACAATATACACAAAGTGCAAAGAGAGCAAGAAAAACACAAGAGCAACAAAACAACAAGACAAGATGACATTTAGTGCAGTCAGCATTTGAATGAATACAGTATTACGACAAATACTGTATTCTAGCAGTGGTGTTTTAGCCGTGCAGAAATGCAGATAAAGGTAGACAAAGATAAATAATAACTGCAAATAACAGCAGCTGCAGGACAGAGAACGTGCACAGTTTTACAGGGGCAGTTCACAATAGTTGAGTGTGTGTACATATTGTGTAAGGAGAGGAAGTAGTTCAGTTCAGGGATATGTGTGTGTGTGGGGGGGTACAATTTATGATTTAGTTCAATTTATCTCACCTATGAGGTTTTTAAAGGGCAGCTGGTGCTCTCGGAGGTTCATGTGAGCGATGTGGCCCACTCTGCTGAAACCTGACGTCACATCCTGGCCTTCAGGGAGCACGGCCCGCAGCACCTCCTCACTTTTCAGGTTGTCATAGGTTAGCTTCAGTTCATACTGCTGTATTTCTGGCTTCACGCCAAAGGCCTTGAGTGCCGCTGCCTCCTCTTGGCCAAAATTCTCAGCTGATGACACATTCTGAGGGTCCAGCAGGAGCAGTCGATGCTCTTTGCCACTGCAGTCTGTTTGGTTTTGGTTGCCGTCCACGACTCGTTTGAGCCCCGGTCGCTGTAGGGACACTTTCTTCAGGCTTTTCACCACTTTGTTGAGGACGCTGGTGGGGATGCAGATGGCTGGGACACGGATGGTTTGGGTGAAAGCTTCTCGGTCCAGTGTTGTCATCCCTCGCACTGCAGGAGGGGGCGTGTAAAGGCCATTATCAGTGACAGGCAGCTGGGGGTCCGACATGGTCCTCTGCACATGGAAAACTTTTGGAATGGGAATGCTGCAAGATAGATGGCGAGAAGCGCCCTGACAGTAGTGAATATCCAAGAGAGCCAGCAGTCTGTGAACAGTCCTATAATGATAGAGAAACAGGAAAAGCCTTTATTAGGGGTGCTCAAAACATAAGCGGCTATTATTAACAAATAAACTACTATCCAAACCCACCTGTGAACCTACAAGTGTCCTCTGAAAGTTTATGGAGTGGTAAAATAGAGGCAATCCTAAACATAATATTTTTTCCTAAGGGAAAAAGCTTCTCAGAACTGTGGTAAAACAATGTCTCAGGGATCAGGCAGCCCATTCATAACCATGTCATGTAATAACTTTATGTGAGGGCCTCTGCTGTCTCGGGTAACTAACAAACACATAAACACACACACACACACACATACAGACAAGATATCTAGATGATCTAGATGTACGTCACAAAATCTCTTAGCCAGCAAGAGCTTGTTTTAAAATATAAACAAACAAACGTGTGTGAGCAGCCTGGTCCTGTAACTTAAATAAGATATTCTTCCAGATCTTTGGTAGTTACAGTTCCACCTTCAACAGTGCAGCAAGGTGACTGGCTCCAGAATGTAACTGGTGCACAATTTAAAGTAAAACAAAAAAATTGTATAAATAGCTGGCGTAAACCAAAAGTGATGTGTATTTGAAAGCATGGTTTGTACAGATTTAGTATAAAATGCGAATTAAATTTGAACGAAAACTCTGGCTAACAGAGATAGCTCTGACCAAGAACAAGACTTGGAGACAGACATAAAGTGACAGACAGTGTTTATCGTAAATACGTATAGCACTGACCACTAATTAAGACACAGTAACCTCTATAACACGTTTTAATTGTTTTTATTCATAATTAAGAACATATAATTTGTGTCTGTGAGCTCTTACCTCACCATCACACCGGCCATGCGTATTCCGGTCTACGGCATCTTCAGGGGACCCGACGACTCTCTCTGATTGGTCCACTCCAGCCGCCCGGCCTCTGATTGGACAAGCAGCGTGCTACGTCTGAAAGAATGGCCCTGTAAACATGTCACATGATGAAGAGCAGCAGTGAGCGATGAGCAGAGGGAGGGTGATGAGGAGTCACAGACGAGAGGCTGACAAAGAGAGAAGTTAGAGAGGACACACTGAGAGAGAGACAGACGTCAGAGAGGAGGAACGAAGAGAAAAGAGCAGCATAATCAGATATGAACACTGTAAATGTGAGAGAGTGAGTGGTAACTGAGGTGCAAATTGCAGGAGAGAGAAAGAAAGGAAAGAAACAAGGAAGAGCGAGAGGATCAGAGAGGAGGAAGAAACAGAGAGAGAGAGAAGGGAAGGAAAAGGCAGGAGAAAAGGGAAGAAAAATCAAGAAAAAGACAAAAAGGAGAAAGAGACAGAGAGAGAGAGAGACAGACGGACTGAAAGAAATAGATATAGAAGGAGGTAAAGTGAAAGAAGGCTAATGAGTAAGGATAAATCAAACATCTCCATTCAAGCTGGGAATGGGGATCAGCCCAACAGAAAAAAGGAGGAGGAGGAGGAAGGTGATGATAATGAAACTACACCTCTGCTGTCTCGGGTAACACATACACGCACACATACACACAAGACACGGGGATCTAGATATATGTCAAAAAATCAGTTAGCCAGCAAGAGCTTGTGTCTCCATAACTGTTCATTCTCCATAATGCACTTTCAGTGCACCTGTACTTATGCTTCTGAAGCTAAGTCATGTGGGTGTATCACAATAAGTAGGATTTAGCATGATAACTTAAGGCCAGAGTTAATGATTGCCCTATAGGTATGTGCTTTAGTGTCTTTCCCATTTGGAGAAACTTGACTTTCAAATGACCTAACTAACTAACCAAATCCTACTTTGTGGAATATCCCCTTTGTTAAACACAAACCTGAAGTTCTCATGATGCTCTTCACATCAAGGAGACACTATGAAGAGCACAAAGTTTGTTTGAGACGAAGCAGTATTTCTCATCAGCTAAACCTCAGTAGGGATTTTTTTTTCACGCTTGAAAAACAGGTATTATTCTGAAAGTTTCAATAGAAGCCCCACTGTCCCCAGATGTCTATGTTCCTCTCAGTGTGCAGGGATTCATTTAGAGGTGTGTGTGTGTGTGTGTGTGTGTGTGTGTGGTATGTGATCACATGTTTGTCTTGCGCTCTTCTGCTGAGTGTTTCACTTTTCTTGTCACGCCTTGGTGAAGAAACACCATGTTCTTGAGGACTTTTTTAATTTATTCACAGCTCCCTCATTGCTTTGGTTCATGCACTCTTCTCTTGGTTGCCAAGTGTGATAGTGTAAACCAGCCATTGTATGTTAATGCCAAAAAAGTTTTGGCCTAATTAAGGGACTCTTCTTTTGACATATCTATAAGCTAGTTTTATCAAATTGCTTTATAAATAAAATAAAGTACATTACAAAAAACACATGGCAAATAAAAATGGAAAGAAATGTACTGTGTCCACATTGTACTCACTACCCTATTGTTGCTCTGAAGCACCAAAAATACATATTTTAGATGTTCTGGACACCAGAAAATGGCAAATCTGTTTCTCTGCACTTTAGGATTTAGTGGTCAAATACATGTTAAAGCATAGAACAATGTCTGGTTCTTAAGCTAAAAATAAATGAGGTCACACCTACTTTTAAAGCCTATATCTCAAGAAAATGTGTATTAAATCTGTTTCCAATCTCTCTCTCTCTCTCTCTCTTTCAGGGTGTGCAGGGGTCCAGAGGAGCCTCGTTTTCCTCCTCCGTCTTTAATCTGATGAATGCCATCATGGGCAGTGGTATTCTGGGGCTGGCGTATGCCATGGCCAACACAGGAATCATCGGCTTCAGGTAAGACACGAAAGTCCTGTCTTTATTTTTAAAAGCAATAATTTGAAAAGATGCAATGGTAGAAAATCTGTGCGTGTCAAACTTTTGACTGGTAGCGTACATTCAAATGTGGCTGATCAGCTGACACATGTTTGGTGTCTAGCACTTGCTAGATTTAAACTAAGGTGGAAAACTGTTGACATCTGATTTTAAACTGAACTATTGCTTTGAAAGACCCCCCAGCCTTATGGATAGAAAAGGTGCACATTAGTCTTGTCACAATACCTACACTTGCAACTTCACTACAATACTTTGATAGCAAAAGTGGATGAACAGCTGGTCTTTTCTTAACATAAACACAAGATTTCCTTTCTTGTTCAAAAGCCCAGGCGAAGGAATTTAAAAGTCTGTGGCTTAAACACAGTATGATGACCGTCTGGCCACAGAACATACTTTTTACAATTATAAAAAATTCCTAGTGAAGTCTGGGGTACACGAAGCATGGGAAACTACAAAAACACACAATGGTCCAGGCGATGACAAGAACAGGAGCACCACAGAAACAAAAGACAAAGTAAACAGGTTAAAGAAAAACACAAGACAACCAACACAGCTAGAAATTACCATGAGTTCCGAAAGCAAGTTTTACAATGAGCAGCATGACAAGAGGTTTTGCAAAGAATGCACAAACACAGATTTAAATACAGTACAAGGGGTATTATACTAACTAAGGAAAAGAGAACACCTGGCAGGGGCAGAGACATTAACTGAACACAGGTGAACAGGATAACCATGGGGCTGAGCTGAAGGCGGAGCTAAAAGCAAAACATACTCATATGGAACAGACACATGGAGAATGTAAACACACCAGACAAGATAGCAGGGAGAAGACAGAACAGGGAAAGGACAGGGAGAACGTTACATTGTCCAGTCAAAAGTGAGTCTCAAGTTAACACGAGCATCGGAGACACAGCGACATGAGAGAGACAACCTTAATAACCCAATGCATTATTATAAAAGTTCGACAGGAGCATTGACTTGTTAAGATCTGGCAGGGGAGATGATGGTCAGGAAGGTGCTTCATCCTGGGTGAGGCTCACACATTGCATTCTGGTTGTGCTGACCACTGCGACTTCCCCAAATGAAATCTCCACTTTATCACTTCTGGTAGTGGGGGACTGTGTTAACACTCTCCCCTGATTTTTGGAGCGGCTAGTGGCCTGGTGGTTAGGGAGTTGCCCCTGCTATCAGAAGGCAGTGGGTTTGAATCTCAGGATGGCCAGTGGCACCACTGAGGTACCCTTGAGCAAGGTACCGTCCCCACACACTGCTCCCCGGGCGCTGTGTTCCTGGCTGCCCACTGCTTCACTTTCTTGTATGGGTTAAATACAGAGAAAGAATTACGGTAATTCAAGTCAGCTTGGCTGTCATTAGCCCTCACAGCTCCTAGCCTAAGAGAACTGGAGAACTGGCCGCACCCCCGACACTACACATGTTTAGCATTATGGTGCAGAAGTCTGTGTGTGTCAAAGAAAGTAGTTAGCAGGACAGTGTATTTTAAATGAATAGTATGAACATTGTACCAATTTTAGTATTGATATGTATCAGTGTATTGACCTCACACTCCCTGTATTAACCTGTGCTTGTCTGGTGTAGTGTTCTGTTGTTGCTGGTGTCCAGTTTGGCTGCCTACTCCATCCACCTCCTCCTCACCCTGTGTGATCAGACAGGTACCTTTACCTTAACACTCTTCCTTTTACCTCACTGACCCCTAAACCCTGTCATTTTCGTCTTTAGGGTTGATTCTAAAGCTCTTTCCTTATTTAAACAAGGCAAGACCTTGTCTGTCACCATTTTTTCCTTTTGTTTAATTTCTTGTCCTCTGTGTCATTTGTGTACCCTTTTATTAAAGAGACTGTGTCATGAAAAAAACTATTCTTTTTTTTTATGAACAAGTAGTATTACTATGTTATTATTATTACGTTAATATTTATTTTCAACAGAAAACTTGAGTGTTACATGTGGAAATAAATTAAAAGTGTTGCCTCATGGAAAACTTTTCCTTCCATTTTTTAACAAACAATTTGTATTACATGTTATTAAAACATATTGTGTACTTTATAGACTCTGTCAATAGAAACTTTACCAAACAGATGCAGTTTAGAATTCATTGTCTTTGTGATGCCAGAACCATGAAGGTATTTTCATATCTGCTTATCCAGCACACATCAGCTGAACTACGTATTCACGTCCAACTTTTGAGTGTTCCAACCAAGCAACAATATAGGACAACCAATCCAATCCAAAGTTTTTACATAGGTCTTAGTAAAACGTGTCTTATTAACATGAAAAGCCATTCATTCTTCCTGGACTGTAATCTTACCTACTAATAAAATTGGATTAAAAAAAAATTACAAGTACTTTTTTTTTTTTTTTACCCGTGAACTGTATTTGATTTCTAAGCACTAATTCACTTTTCTGTATCACGTATGTCTTCATTTAACTACATTTTCAGTTTCTAATTTGTTGAACTAGTATCAAATATGCAACAACTGTAGTGCAAAAACTCAAGTCAAGTCAAGTCAGTTTTAGTCAGCTCAGTAGTTTTGACTGTAGATGAAATCCTCCAGATCACCATCCTTTTATTATCTGCCTCATTCTGACGGCTTCAAAGGCACCGCACAGACCGTTTGGTCTGAATTCACAGCGGTTTTCTAAAGAATGAAAAACAGTGTGTGATCAGGATTCTCCTCGGCCTCTGCTGCTTCTGCGGTGAAGGAACAGAGTTTAGAATGTTTTAATGAATGTATTGTTTGAATTATATTTTGTGTGTGTGTGTGTGTGTGTGTGTGTGTGTTACAGGCTTGAACTCATATGAAGGTCTGGGAGAGAAGGCCTTTAACAAAGGTGGAAAGGTGAGGCTGTCAGTCATTCTTTACTGAACCGGTGAATAAATTATTAAGACACTCTTTAAAAGTGTAGAATTGCATATTATGTCATTATATAATAATATATGCTGTAACAACCTAATAACAAACATAATAACATTTGTTATAATTACGTTTATGTAAATAATGTATTTTTGTCCACTTATCTAAAAAAAAAAAAAAAAAATTGTTCACCACTTTTGAAATACCACAGATGTACACTTAAATATCACACACACACACACACACACACACACATATTATATATATATATATATATATATATATAATGTATATGTATAAATCAAATCTTTGAGGCATGTATTTGGACAGAAATACATTATTTTATTTACATGGACATTTTTACTCCATTTCATCTAGATAAACATTCAATTAAGCATCTGTTAAATTCAGAGTATTTATTATACTATAATATATAACAAATACTATAATATGTGCCATAAAAAGTGAGACAGATATCTTAATTTATTGACTTGGTATTATATAAGTGAAATGAACTGTGACTTAGGGTGAGTAATTTATTTGAGTTAAAATGTCTTTTTCTCTCTGCAAGGTCCTGGTGGCTTGTACGATTCTTATCCAGAATATTGGTGGTAAGGCCCATTTTTCTCACCAAGTAACTAAAAAAGAGCATTGCAAACTTTCATACTTCAGATTTGTTCAAACACACATGCGAGCGCACACACACACACACACACACACACACACACACACAAATGTTTTTCTGTCTAGCTAAGATATCCTTTTAGCCCACACCACTTCCTCTAGGCTGAAGTTATTTCACACTTTCATATTTTATTACATATTTCATTTATGAACTGACATTTTGAAAGAAACACAACCAGGTGAAGCTGGCGGGTCACTGTGGTTCTAGAGCTCCCTCGACACTTCTTTAGAACATTTTGTTCTCCACATTTCATCCCAGCTTTCTGTCCAACACAGTTACAGTAGCTGTGAAAGAATACGTTTGTGTCTGGGGCATGACAATAACGTTTTACATCCTCCTACATACCTGTGTATTTCTGTAGATAGGTGGTGTTTATAGTCCTGTTGCTGTATGTGGGCATGGCCTGTGTGTGTGTGTGTGTGTGTGTGTGTTTATTCTGTGTTCTCTCTCATGTTTTCTACAGCCATGGCTTCCTACTTGTTTATATTAAAGTGTGAACTTCCGGCCACCGTTCGTAGCTTCCTGAGAACAGATACTTCAGAGTGAGTTCCTGTCTTCCTCCAGAACAGACCCGCTGTTCCAGATCTCTCTGCACTCCATTTTAGAACTCCTGGAACGATCCACACACTGTTCTAGAGTTCTCTCCATTATTTTCTCTACTTGTTTTTGAACCACATGCTTTTTTTTTTTTTTTTTTTAAGAACTTTGTGCATACTGTTCTGTTCCACCCTCTGCCCTGGTCTGGAACTCTACACTCTGTTCCGAAACTCTCTTCTTGAATCCTTACTGTTTCATTCTGTACCTTTCTCTTGTTCTTCTGTTCTTAATTCCGAACTTCATTCTGTCTTGAAACTCTGGAGTCGTATTCCAGAACACTGCACTCTGTTCTCAAACTCTGTAGTCTTTCCTAGAGTTTTTTCCACGTGCTGTTTTAGAACTGCATACTCATCTTAAAGTCTCCACACTGTTCTGGAACTCTCTACATACCATTCTAGAACTCTATTCGTTCTGTTCTAGAATTCTCTTTATTTCATCCTGGAACTTGATGCTCTCATGCACTCTGTCCAACAATTGCATACTGCTTTGGAACTCTTTGCATTCTAATCTGTGACTTTATGTTCTGTTCTAGACCTCTGTGCATGATATCTTAGTCACAACCTTAAACACGGTTCTAGAGGTCTCTGCATTCCAATCTAGAACGTTGTAAAATTCTCCCTCTATTCTAGAACATAATGCTGCTTTGGATCCCTTTGCTCTCCATTGTAGAACTCTGCTGAATATTTTTTTCTAGAACTCTGTACTTTCTATTTTAGAACATTCCATTCTTTGACTTTCTACATTGCATTCTTGAAGTCTTTACCCTCTGTTTTAAAACCCACTGTACTTAATTCTAGAACTCAATGCAGTGTATTTTATAATTCTCAACATTTATTTAATTTGATGGAAATAGAAATGTGACAGTTTAGCCTCAGTCTAAACGGATTCGTAGATAAGAGAGGTGCATTTGTTAACCTCCTAGGTATTGAAAAGGTTATTTCATTGATTTTAATTTATTTATGTATTTGTGTTTTTGTCTGTTTTCTTATTTTTGTATAAGTTGGGAATATTTACAGCGTTAGCCTGCTTGCTGTTTGACCAAAGAAAACTAATATCATAACATATATGAAATGGTTTAGTTGAGTGCTCGGATTTTAGTGTCTCCAAACTGTCTCACTACAACATCTCGTGATGACAAACCAGGATAGGTAGAGCTAGGGCTTAAGTTTGGGCCTAAATGTCAAAATTTTGACTAAAAGAGAACTCCACCATATACATTCAGGTTCTAAAAATATGTTACTAAGCTATCACTGGTGCACATTAACATGTTTTGGCTCCTCTAGATTAAACACAGACATCTGAATCCCGTAAAAGATTCCATATGTTTGATTTGAAGCTTGGAACAGACATTGACGTACATGACCAGCCACCATGTTAAAAAGTGAATAGCACTGATTATCTCGTTATAATAGCACCTGTCAAGAGGGATATTTTAGGCTGTTCTTAAAGTTGATGTTGAAGAAAGGAAAAATGGGCAAGCATCACTGGCGTGCATGCGGAGCAAAGGATACTGGTGAAAAAGTTAATGCTGGCTATGATACATAGGCATCAGAACGCTGATGGGTCTGGGGTTCTGTAACTGCAGACCGTTCAGAGTGCCCATCCTGGCTGCTGTACACCGTTGAAAGCGGCTTCAATGGGTGCAAGAGTATCATGATGATTCTGTTAAATACAAAAGTGCAGAAGCATGTTCTTTTAATTCCAAGTAATCATTAGACCCTCTCTGAAGGCCTGGAAGGCCCCGAGGGATCCCTGATTAAGCATTAGGATGGGCTCTGCAAACCCCCATAACTACCACTGCTTTGATCCTGGCTAATCTGCATATGGAAGACATGCTGCACGGTTTGGGAGACATTAGTGGTCACATCAATTAGGAAACAGTTTATGCAGCCAAGAGTGGTGGTTATGTGGGAGGAGGAGAATACACACACACAAACAAATTATTTTGCCAATACATCATCCAATCAAAATAACCACTGGCTGTGCCTAATTGCTCCATGGTGAAGAAGATGGGGGATTGTTTTTTCTTTATTTATTTTCCGTAGAAAGAGGATCGCAAAATTGTTTTGGTTAGAGAGTTAAGGTCTGTGACTCACTGGAGAACTCCACATGAGAGGGCTGTGCTGTCTGCATGAGACACACACACACACACACACATATTGGCAAAGAATGTGAGACTTCCCCTAGCCCTCAGGGTACAAAAATAATCCAGAACAGATCCAACCTGTATGTATGTATGTATAACATACAGACATGTGCTGTAATGTAATTCTATTGAAATGACACACATATACAGTAGCCTATTAAAGAGGGATTTTGTTGGGTTTTTTTTACACTGGAGCAACAAAACTATTGTAGCTAAGTAATTCAAACCTACCCTGGCATGGGGCTAACTGTTGCTAGTGTTGTCTCTGACACTGTATGACACACTTTTCCACAAAAAAATTTAAAATTACATTAAAAAAACAGGAGCAGCAGTGTATAGCATTAAAGATGATAATGTACTGACGCCCGACATTTATGCCACACTATTTAGCGTTCAGATTTTATCAAGGCACGTTGCTTCATGCCTGAAATTTGCTTCTTTTATTTTCACTGGGGCTGATTGAGCTAATTGAAACTTGGATCTGCTAGGATTGCATGGTGCAAACTGCATGCCTAAATCATCACACACTCACTTCAGTGTGGAGATGTTCAGTAATCTCTAGTAGACTTGCTTTCTGACACTGTATGACACCCTCTTATCTAGAAACATGGATTAAATACACACTGCTCTTGTTTTTAGCCATGGTAACGTGGTAACAGAAACTGTCAGAAACTGCATAAGCAAATCTATACAACCAGAAAAACCTAAGCCTTCATGACATAAGAAGTGTGATCAGTGGCTGAAGCTTGCTGTTGTTTAACAACAGAAATAGACTTTTTTTTTATTTGTCCTGCAGGGTGTGGTATGAACACGGTGAAATTCTGTTGATTCTGGTCACGGTGTGTGTAGTGCTTCCCCTGGCCCTCCTGCCAAAGATAGGTAAGTTGTCTAAGAGAAAGATTTAATATGACTTCATGGGTGAAGGTAGCCTGTAATAGAGCAGCATTTGTAGCATTTAACAAGAATAACAATGCAAGTATATATCTGTTCTTTTTCTTCTTCCTTCCATCCTCTGCATCTTCTTCTCTCACACCAACTGCCTGCTTGTCCTCCCTCACCACATCCATAAACACACCCATAAACCTCCTCTTCTCCTCTTTCCTGCAACTCTGTCCTCAGCATCCTTCTCCCAACACACTCAGAGTCTCTCCTCAGCATCCTTCTCCCAACACACTCAGAGT
>JBBIGA010000146.1:20411126-20422275 GCA_037576975.1 Alestes dentex
GTGGGTGTGACAAAGGGAGGAGTTATAGAGTCTGATGGGTGTGTGACAGGGGGAGGAGTTATAGAGTCTGATGGGTGTGGGTGTGACAAAGGGAGGAGTTATAGAGTCTGATGGGTGTGTGACAGGGGGAGGAGTTATAGAGTCTGATGGGTGTGGGTGTGACAAAGGGAGGAGTTATAGAGTCTGATGGGTGTGTGACAGGGGGAGGAGTTATAGAGTCTGATGGGTGGGGGTGTGGCAAGGAGAGGAGTTATAGAGTCTGATGGGTGGGGGTGTGGCAAGGAGAGGAGTTATAGAGCCTCATAGCAGTGGGGAGGAAGGATTTTCTGTGGTGTTCAGTGAAGCACTTGATGCTGTTGAGTCTGTGGCTCGAAGTGCATCTCAGTTCAGCCGCAACGCTGTGGAGGGGTGATCAGCACTGTCCATGACGGACTGAAGTCTAGACAGTGTTCTTCTTTAAGCCAACAGTTTCCACGTTGTCAAGTGCCTCATCCACCACTGAGCCACTTTCTTGATCAGTTTGTTGAGTCTCTTGGTGTCTGCCACTTTCACGATGCCACCCCAGCATACCACAGCATAGAAAATGGGGCTGGCCACTACAGACGTCCCAAAGACTCTTATTGGTGTAGTGTGGTTTGATTGCCTGGACTGAGAATGGAACCAAAGGCTGCTCGGTGAAGGACAGTGGTGTTACTCATCAAACCACATTAACCTATACCTACCTGTGGGCAGAAGCCAGACAGGGAAAAATCACACTGCCTTTACAGCAGCAGCTATGCTAGCAGACCCTTTCTAACAGACACATTTTTATCTATTAAAATGGACTAAAACTGATAAACTCCAGTTTACCACCCAGACTATGACTGGGTTAAGGGGGCTTGTAAGAATTCTATGTGAAGTATCGCTCTAAAAGGAACATTTAGCAGTTTTAGAGTCAAAAGCACCAGGCTTCCTAGCTTATAGCTTCATGCAAAATTTCAAGCAAAGAGGTCTTAAGGACCCAAGCAGAATGAGAACATTGTTTTCCATTCGTGCCATGCTCCAAACTTAAGACGGTTTCTGAGTGATGTTAATTGGTCCGCTTTCTTATTTTCCAATTTGTTGCCTTGGAGATAAAAATTCACGTCTTATATTTACAGATGAAGCAACAGAGTCAAAGCTTGTTCGGCTCAAACATTTTAAACAAATCTAAATTTAGCATATTCTGATACCCTGTTTTGGATCCAGGGAGGTTATATGCTATGAATTAGGCCTACATGACAGATCCAGATGGGGAATTACAGTTCCACTGCTTTGTGTGCAGCTCCCTGTCAGCGCGAGAGTAACCGAGAAACTGGACATTTACAGCTTACCTCAGGGTTTCACTTTCAGGAGCCAAAGAACCTCAGGATTGCTGACTGTGATTTGTAACAGCAGTCTAGAGGGACTGAGGTGATCATGAATGTATTGTTGCTGTTGCTGCATTTTCAGAGCCAGGCAGAAAGTGACTATTCATGATTATTTGTTGTCAGGCCTTTGTCCATAGCTATGTAACGGCCAAAATGATCTCAAAGCCATAGCAGTTCAGAGAAGAAGTTACATTTACAAAGCCCCACCCCCCCCCAACTAAATGGAGTCAACGGGTCAAGACACGTTTGGTGCCTGGAGTTCGCTTCTTTAGTTTTGCCCTGGAACTACGAGGCTAGTAATGGGAGCTAATACTTCACTGATTAGCATGGTGCTAACTGCCAAAATCATCACACAGTCGCCGCAAACCATGTAGAGGTGTTCAGTATTCTCAAACAGACTTGATTATGTGGTTTCTGGCACTGTTCAACATGCTGTTATCTTTTACCTAAGCTAAAATGAGTCATTCAATGTCACAAACCACATAAGCAAATCTGTTTTGTGCAAATAATCATGCAAATTAAGTTGTTTTTTTTTTATTTTTTTTTTTAACTGAACTATACTCTTATAAAGCAAAAGAGCAAAAGAGCTCACTGCATAAACAGTCAGAGGCTAAGTTTAAAAACCGTTACCTGTTCTCCAACACCTGTTCCACAGCCGTCTTCCACCACCACCCTGGGGTCTTTTGCAACAGGTCCTCGTAAACAAAGTGCTGAAAATCTCCCAGGGGGTTTGACTGCTTTTATGAGCCATTATCATGATGAATTTATCAAAGCTGTACTGGAGGCTCTGTGGACCTTTACAGGCTCATAAATTAGTGCAGGCACCACCGGGGAATGCAGAAGGCCGTGCGGTATACACGATGCTCAAACTGGGGACGGGTCTAGGGCACAATGGCCAAAACTGGTCTGTTCTGTAAGTAGAAAAAAACAAAACCACACTCATCTGGCCAAACGTCTATTTTCTTTTTCAGCGTGGCCACATGATACTCCATTATGTATGAAAAAACTCTTTTAGGCCCTTAACGTCTCCTTTGTTGCCATTCCGAGTCGAACGTGTTAGACAGACTCAAACTTATGTCACGTCCCTTGAAAATGACTATGGCATCTGTAATGGGGACGGTAATGGAAAAACGTCTGCGGATCTGGAACCTCACAGGCCGAAGTGAGAAAATCCAAGCTTTCTCCACGTCTGGATTAGAGCTGGTTCATGATTTAGAGCCATTCTGTAAATGAGACAGCTACTCATTTGGTGGGCAGATGTCTGACATGAACAAAGCGAAGACAATTAAACACAGTGTACTTTCTGACGATCAGAAAATGGGTCCCAAAAAAAACCCCCCAAAACTCCTTTGCTCATGAAAACAAGTTCCGCATGTGCTGCATAAGGGAAAAGAGAATATGTTTACCAAGCTCCATGGCTGTTGATAAGATGTCCAGCCGAATTTTTTGTTTGTGTTTGTATTCCACAGCTGTTGTTTTTATAGCTATATGAAGAGGGTCTTGTAAATGTGGTGTATAAACTGGTACTTATGGCACTAAATAGGTTCAGATTTGACTCAAAAACAAACTCCGGAGGAAGAAAATGCCTGCCAGAGGCCTGATAGCATGCTTGATAATCAAACAGTAGATGTATAAGCAAACGAGTCATTGCAAACTTTCAAACATTAACTGAGATGTTTTGTTTACTTTCTTGTATTTTCACAGCTGGAAGAATGTTTAAAATTGTAAAATGGAATTTTGCATCGCCCCAGTTTATGGTTAAAATGTGGATCATGAACAAGAGCAGAAATACACATTCATGCACACACACAAAAATAATGGAAAATGTATTCTAACAAATGCAATTTTAATATTACCTATTGGACGTTGAAGCAGTGCCAAGACCATTTTCCATCTGGGGGTGTAAAATCCAAATGAGGGTGGGGTGTGGTGCTTGTAATATGACAAAGTAGTTTTTAAAAGTTGTAAAGTAAGACCCATTTTTACAGCATTTAAGAAAAAAAAAAACACATAACTGTTAATGTTTAAAAAAGGTAAAGCTTTATGCAAAAAAATAAATAAATAAAAAAATTAGATATAGTTTAGTGATGTTTATTTAAACAACAACCTGACATTTTAAGTTAGCGGGCTAATACGTAAACCTTAACCTTCTGGTCATGAGTCTTTTTTTTTGTTGTAGCAATTATTATCACAAATGAGTCCTGCAGGATTCACTCAAAAAACACGGTAGCTTTTCTCTATGCAGGCTAGATTACGGCACTTTTAGTAGAGTTAAAAATGAAAAGTGAAACATCAACCACGTTCGTAATTAAAGCGACGGATGGTGCCCAAGTTGATCTAGGACCGGAAACCAATTAGCAGCTTTGGTGCAGGAGCACCTGTGGTGGCCAATTAAATTCCTGGGAGGCTTGCTTTAGAAGCCGGGTGTCAAAACATCGCCTATACACTTTCTTATCCAGGACAGGACATGACGAGTGATGTAGCCCATTTGTAGTGCTTATGAGGTCAGCGATACTAGATGGCAATAAATGCAGCAGTGGATAATTCCCCGTTCCCCGCCAGCTCCTGAGGCCTAAGTCCGCGGCTATCCTGGAGTTTTCGGCTGTCAGAGTTCTATCATTCTTCAGAGGCGCTGAGATAAGAATCACATGAGTACGGCCCAGCTGCTGGCAGTAAATGCTTGGAGAGTGAAGGAAGGTATTAGCTGAGGCGCTTTGAGAACGGGCAATGATTCAGCCTCGTAAAAACGGGCCGTCTAATGGAAAATGCATTGTTTATGTTTTTAGCAAAACAGGTGCAGGGGGTGAAAAATGCCTCTTGTTAAACAACAGCAGTGAGGGTGAATTTTCCACCATAATCAACTATTATTAGTCTCAAATCTCTATCACACATACACAAACACACACACACACACACACACACAGACCTCTGTCTGACAGCCGTGCTACTTCACACCGAGCCAAAAAAGCGGTTATTTTAGCCTTTCAGCCTTCTTTTATCCTTAAATAGCAAGATTTCTTGATGCTGTCGCACATATTTTGATAGAAACTTCCATTCTAAACAAGCAAAGGTTTTCACACACCAGAGATCTTGCATCGTTATCAGGTGAAACTAATTAATGATGATCATTTCCATATAAGTTGTCGTGAATTTGTTCTCTTGGAAATTGCACACCCAACAACAAAGGCAGCATGGAGCGGTCATTCATACAGTGATAGAAAACGTAGTAGCACACAGAAATCTCCAACTCCATATGCCAATCCACTTTACTATGACAAATGTGGCTCAGACACGCACGCACGTGAACACACACACGCACACACACACACACACACACACACACACACACACACACACACACACACACACTCACACTGCTTTGGGGCACCAATGAGATGGCCTGAGAGAGTTAATGCAGCACTGACACTTCATATTTCACAGCACTCCGATCCTCTGAGTCATTGGCGGCTCATGCGATTGTAAAGTGTTGCTAAATCTCTGTTGAATGCCGGTACTGTGCCATGTTGGCACCTCCTCATCTTCCCAGTGGGTTTTTTGGGCAAGAATGGCAGGGGCATCGCACCTGGGCCTCCAGAAGACCCACAGAAGGTGTTAAAACAGCGGGAGGCCCCTAGTCTGCCAGGGAGAATAAGGGAGGGAAAGACGGAGGGAGGGTAGAAAGAGAAGAAGCCATTAATGAACAGGTGCAAAACTTCAAATTAAAGTGAGGAGTAATGTGTCCCTTGTAAAGTCTTTTATAGGCAGGCATCTGCAACACGACTGCCTCTCAGGGGCCTGACCACATTCAGAGCTTTGCTTGTTTATACAGCACCAGTCAAAAGTGTGGACACACCACATTCATGATCTATAAGATAGCATAAAGTCAAATTGCCGCAGTTAACCCTGGTGATGCCATTTGTGGGCATACTTTTTTGTCTTGCTAGGTGGGTTTTATATCCCTTTCGCTTCCCCATCAGCCATCACAATGCAAGGCAATGTTTTTTTTTAAACTGATTTACGAACAGAATTAGTAATTCTCCTCCAAGCGTGTTGAGTGATTCATCACTGCATCAACAGGAGTTCAAAAAGATGTAGTGGAGCTTCACATGTCTCAGACGAAGCATATGCTATTTTTCACCCTCCTTGGTAGAATCATGCGGCGGGATGAGAGCTAATGTGTGGCCATTAGCTATGTTTTAGTTGAGGAACTGGAAAGTTAAGCTGGCAGTGTACTTTAGACAATGAAAGAACTAACGAATTAATGAATAACTACCACCAAACATGCTGTCATATGCATGCTTAAAAAGAAATTATGTACATCTTATTGGTTATGTGCAAGTTTTGGGGCAGCTGGTGTCCTGGTGATTAGAGAGTTCCCTCTGCAATCAGAAGGTAATGGGTTCGAATCCTAAGACTGCCAATTGCTGCCAAAGACTGCCAAAGGGTACTGAGGTACCGTCCCCACACACTGCCCCCTGTGTGCTGCATCGTCGGCTGCCCACTGCTTCACTTGGGTGAAAGGGATAAATGCAGGGGACAAATTTCACACTGTATGCTGTGGTGTTCATATCTACATTCATTCATTCATTCATTCATTTTATGTAACCGCTTAATCCTTACTAGGGTTGCGGGTACCCGGAGCCTATCCCAACGGACCAATGGGCGTGAGGCAGGGACTCACTGCAGCATTAATTCATTTCTTTCATATATGTTGCGTATATCTGGTACAGACAACAATGTGATTTGTGGACCAGTCGCAATCAAGATGAGGTCTCAGAACAAATGATGCGTTAGTAACTGACCACAAAATCTTCACTTTCAAAATGTCCTTTGAAGCATACAGCTGTCTTTACATTGCTAACCACAATAGTAGCAGCCATCTTGAAGCCTGAGCATTGTCTATGTCCCACCCAGTCATGGGGAGAGAATGCAAACTCCACACAGAAAGCACCCAGGACACCACAACTGGACCTTCTAGATGTGAGGCAACAGCGCTTTTGTAAAATTTGCATTTAAGAAACAGTTTAAATTAAAAATCCAATAAGTAGTTTGTTTCTGTGTTGGTGTATTGTCAGCTTAAGTGTATGTTCTTCAGTACTTGCTGGAAAAGCATCCCAGGTGGCTCCTCATGAGCCTGCTTGAGAGAACGCCAAAAATAAGGCTTCAAGGAAAAGATGGCTACTTTGAGAAATCTAAAATAAGAGGACTGATTTCTTTAACATGTTTTGGTTATTGCACAACGCCTTATTTGTTAGTTTATTAGGTCTTCACTGTTACTGGAAAAGTTGGAAAACGTGGAAAACCCTTTTAGGACTAGGTGTGTCCAAAAGTCGACTGGTTCTATAAATCAAAGCAGTTGTAAGATTTGAAAAATGTGAAAAATATTCAACAAGTATTGGCTTATTTACTTTCAGGTTCACTTTCCATGTGATTAATGATCTCCTTTGCGTTTCTAAACCTCCATGTAAATGTGGGAGTAGATTTTCATACGGGGTTTTCAGTATTGGCGCACCATTCTCATCCATAAAGCGAGACTAAGTAGTCCAGAAAAAAAAAGCCTGATCCAAACTCAAGCACATGTACAGTATCCAATAACAACTCTGTCATATATTATGCATGCCTGCCCCCTACACACAAAAGTTTGCTCATTCAATAAACAATAATATCATTTCCCACCGGTCAAAAACTCCATCTCTGCGCACTATTGATTTTTGTCAGTAATGCTCAGGCCGCTAATGTGAAACTCAGACGCTTGGAGCAGATGGCCGCTCAGCATGTGAGTGCAAGGAGCCAGTAAATGGACTTGTCTGAAAGACGGAGTGTAGGGCTTTATACCTGCGTCACCACCTGCAGAGCGTCCACGGTAAGAGCCAGAATCCCTCTCATGAGCCGCGTCTCCGCTGCTGGAAACGCACCATTTGTCACGGCTGTACTGGAGACTGCATGGGGGAATAACAGAGAGTTTTCCTGCTCATGCTACCGTTGGATGAAACAGTTTCAACCTGTCAGCTAACCTGAACTACAGAGACTGCAAGAACTTTTAAAACCCACCAGAACAACCCTGAGTTTGTTGAATGACTGGAGAGGCAGCAGCAGGGGCGGTTAAGGAATGCTTGATCAAAAAATCAAGTTTGTGCTGTAGCCAAAATGTACTTCGTGTCTGTAGCTGGGTTTAGACACATTGTTTTAGGACTACAGTCAGATCATAAAGTTCTGTGGAACTACAGTTTTTGAGCAGCGAAAGTTGAATTTGGAAAGAATTTAGTCTAGAATAGAAGAGTCAGTCAGTATAGAATTTTGCTGGCTACACAGATTTATACAGATTTTGTGGGGATACGATTGGTTTCAGACAGAATTTTGTTCAGAATGAATTTTGTATGACTGCAGTTAAATTCAGGTGGACTTCAGATAGATTCACAATTCAGTCAGGATAGAATTTCTGGAGGCTACAGTTTACTTAAGACAGTTTTGTCAGCTACGCTCAGCTTCAAAGAGAATTTTGTGGGACTACAGTCAAAGTTAGACAGTTTTGTCGCTGTACTCGGCTTAAGAGAGAATTTTGTGGGGCTTTTTTGCGGTTCAGACAGAACTCAATCAGCTACAGTCCAGATTCACGCTGAGTTTTTGGGGGCTACGGTGCAAACAAAATGATGAAATTGTTGTAAGACTAATTCAGCTTTTTTTTTTTTTTTACCATTTAGGTCATTTTATTTGAAAGAAAGAAATAAAGTGTGTTTGGAACAAGTAAAATGATCCACCTGTTGAATAAAATCAGTAAAAAAAATGTAAAAAAGGCAGTCTGTACCACACACACTGACACAGCAGAAATGCAGCCCGTTTGGAAGTTAGATCAATGCCCCCGTCCCAGAATATTCACCCAGTGTGCGATTTCAGATTAATTGGAAGCTCACTGAATCACTTCCCTCTGTCTGACTTTTTATTGCAGTGCAGGCAGGAAGGCTATAAAAAGTCAACACATGCATCAGATCAGATCTTTTAATATCAGAGCCTTCTGCTCTAATATGTATCACAGAACAAGTGGAGCAGAGCTGGCATGACTTTCCTTGGCATGAATGTGTGTCCCTGCATTCACGCGATCGTCTTAGCTACAGAGGTGTCAGGTTGCGTGACACAACATGCTAAATTCATTCGTTTCACCTCAACGGAAATACAGCCAAACTCGCATTGATACTGCAAACACAGCTCTGTTTAAGTGGCAGTTTATTCAGTTTTGCCTCAAGTGAGCGTAAGTGTAAAGTGACATTTGTCATGCGTAAATAGGACAAAACTTTTCTCTGTATTTACCCCATTAACCAAGTGAAGCAGAGGGCAGCCAGGAACACAGTGCCCAGTTTGCAGTGCGTGGGGACCGTACCTTGCTCAAGGGAATCTCAGTGGTGCCACTGGCAGTCCTGGGATTCAAACCCACAACCTTCTGATCACAGGGCCAACTCCCAGCTGCCACCAGCTGCAATCTAAATGTAGCCAATCAGCCAAGACTTGGTGCTTGGTGTCAGAAGTTTGTTGGAGCTCTAGGGCTAATGTAGCTAATGGGAACTAATGCCTTACTCGTTAGCATGCTGCTAGCTTCATTCCTAAACCACCACACACTCTCCTCAAAGCACTGGGTGTTCAGTAATCGCTAAAAGACTTGCTTATGTGGTTCTAGACACTGTACGACACACGGTTGCTAACAAACATGGCTAAAAATAGGTTAGCATAGCTAAAAACAGGAACAACATGAATGTCAGGACTACAAACACTACTAGTAGTGTCACTGTTGTACTGAGAACAGTCACTCAGTTAAATAATACAGTTAATTATTTAGGTTCAGTGGACTGTTCAGTTTAGCATGGGGTGAGTTTTTGTCACCCTGTGGTTAAAGGGGTGGACATGAGGTGGGGGGGCACAGAATTTTCCATTTTTGTCAATGGATCCTGTGGGTGGGGGTGGTTGTCAAGAGGGTGGGATTTGGCATGAGATTAAGACTGGAAGTGGGAGCGTTATGCCACATGGCAGACTTGATAATAATCTAGTCAGTTGCAGTCCTGAGGTCAGACACTGATCAGTGAGTGCTGGGGGCTGATAAACTGTACTGCTACAAATGGACCACAGGCTACAGGCTGTACAATAGAGCTATAAGGGAGGTGTTTCTAATAAAGTGGCCAGTGAGTGGAAGCACAAGGGAGGTGTTTCTAATGAAGTGGCCATTGAGTGGAGGTACAGGGGAGGTGTTTCTAATAAAGTGGTCATTGTGGCAAACTTCAACGTTGGTGTTTCTAATGAAGTAGCCAATGAGTGAAAACACAAGGGGGTGTTTCCAATAATGCAGCCAATGATGGGACACACAAGGTAGGTGTTTCAAATAAAGTGGCGAGTGAGTGGAACCGCAAGGTTGTTTTTTTTTTTTCCAATAAAGTGGCCAGTGAGTGGACACAAGTTTAAAGGCCTACAAAGACTGCAGTTTTGGAATGTCCACTGGAGGGTGCTATTATATAATCCACACTTAAAAGGCATCCTAACGCCTCAGCACATCGTAAATATTACAGATCCACCTCCTCTAAAGCTCGCAGTGAGAGAGAGGGAGAGAGGGATATCTGGGAAAGCCATAAATGAAACACACTGTGTGCAAAAATGCAAAACACCTGCAAGCAATGTGCTGCAACCTGCCAGGACTCCATCAAACGTGGCAACCTACTATGAGCTAACTGTAAGATGTAACAGACGAGGAAAAAAAACACACTCTTTTTCTCTTTCTCTTTTTTTTCTTCTTTTTTTACGAGAGCTGAAGCTGAGAGTGTCCAAAAACGTTAAACCTCCGCAAACACTTTCACAGCGAAGTGAAGGTTATTTATGTCCTGTATGAGGTCATTGATTATTATTATTGCACTCTTTCTCTCACTCTTCTGTTTTAAAGTATCGACTCTGTTTGACTGGAGACAGAACGAATAAACAAACCCTCAAAACAGAGCGACGGGACGATGATGTGAACATTGCTGTAGATCACAGGACCAGCGGCCCATGGCTGTTCAGTTACCCAAGGCTCTCAATTGACTGCTGGTAGAGACATCAGTGCTGAAAGGATGCGAAGAGAGAGAAAGAATGAGTGAGAGGAGAAGTAGAGAAAGGAAAAAAGAGGAAAGGAAATAAAAGACGCCTGGAATGTATCTTTCATAAAAATTTCTGCCTCCTTCTTCTTTCTATGGCTCAATTTTCTTGTTTTGTCCTCTTTCTTTCTCTTTTTCTTTCCTCCTTTACTTCTCTGCCTCCTCTTCTTCCAATTCTCTCTCTCACTCTCTCTCTCTCTCTCTCTCTCTCTCTCTCTCTCGCTCTCTCTCTCTGAGGGACTTCCCCAGTCCTCCTTCGGTAACAGTGGCCGAAAGAGATGAAGGCAGATGAAGTGAATGTACTAATCCTTCAAAAATAAGGATATAAAAAAGATTTCTTTCAAATTATATTTCCTTATTTTTTCTATGTGTGTGTGTGTGTGTGTATGCATGCGTCTCCGTATGGGTGCATGTGTGTGTGGATATGTGCATGTGTGGAAGCGTGTGAGTGTGTATGTGAGTGTATGTATAGGTGTGTGTGTGTGTGTATGGGTGTGTGTGTGTGTGTGTGTGTGTGTGAGTGGATGTGTGGATGTGTGGATGTGTGGATGTGTGTGTGTGTGTGTGTGTGTGTATATGTGTGAGTGTGTGTGTGTGTGTGAGAGAGAGAGAGAGAGAGAGAGAGAGAGAGAGAGAGAGAGAGAGAGAGAGAGA
>JBBIGA010000146.1:20432511-20443378 GCA_037576975.1 Alestes dentex
CGACCCCGAGTACGGGACAAAGGGGTAGACGATATTTGGATGGATGGATGGAAGATCATTGATTAGCTAATGAAATCAGATTTTAGCAAGTTGTCTTCCACATGCTCTTTCAGGTGAATTCACCGGGCACTATCACATCATGAGCTCCTCATGGTCCACCACTTTCTGTTCTCTCACAGATTCCAACACACCTGAATCAAGTAATTAAGAACATTGAATACCTGCTACAGGTACGTTACCTGATACACCATCTATAGGGCCTGAGGACCAGATTTGGAACACTCAGGATCAGAATCAGTTATTAATCCCACAGGAAATTGCTTTTGTTATGACTGCAGACACCAAAACACAGAGACAAGAACAATATGAAATATAAAGTCTAAGTAAAACCAAAAGAAATCTGCTAGAAATGGTAGTTACGCTGCCACTGTTAGCACGTACAGTAACACTTCCCCTCAAAAGTGAATTGTGACACCCTTGGATGTGCAGCATGACCAAACTTTGTAACTCCCTGTTTTTTAAAGTAAGCTTCACCTTGGGAAGAGGAACATTACAGTTAGGCTGAAGTCAGCATGGCCCTGACACCCTGAGCGACGCTGGTTAATCACTCTCGCCTGTCCGCAGCACGCGCTGCGTTGCTAAGGCATGAAGTCATCAGGAGGGACGCTCTTTAAAAGCATCCCATAATCGCTCCCCGCCCTGCTGCTCTCTACGGATCCGGCGGCGCTGAAGAGTTCAAATGAAGCAATCCCGCATCTACAGTTCGGAATGAGTCGGTGTGGACATATTTGTGTGATTGCTGAAGATTACTGGGGTTTAAATCACAGGTCAGGACCAAAGCAGCCAGTCCCCCAAGGGTGGAAGAATAACATCTCACCCAGACACTCACACGTACACACACACACACACACACACACACACGCCCACCCCCTCAAAGCACTCAAGAACAACAACATCTCCAGGTTTCTTCACTTGCAGCTCCCAGCGGAGGAGGTTGGAGGTCGTCTCTGTGGCTACGGGCTCACACTGAGCCGAGGGCGGCACATTTCGGAGGCGTTGAGATGTACAGCTCTCCAGGGAGCAATTTCCAATCGCTAGCTTCGGCCAGGCAGCTGGCACCAAGCTGGGATCGAACGAGACGTACAGCTACGATAGGAGTCGCGCCAGGTTCGAGACTTACGGCCATGATAAGGCTCATTCCAAGATGAGACAATGCAGGAGCTGTGGGCCAAAAGCGTGCTATGCTAACATTGCACGGCTCACTAGCTCACTGATATGTTTGTTTGCTCACGGACTGAAAGTGAAGCAACAGGTTCTCCGGGCAGAAATGATTATGTGTGAAATATCGAGCTCCCAGGGCACTGCTGTTGGGGAGAAGTTAGATGACTTTACAGAAAATGTCACTGCAAGTCAGAGCCTCAGATCAGTGAGCTTAGACACCACTGAACTTGAACAGAACTGGGGGGGTTGAGTGTAATGGAATTATTTCATTAAAAGGTTACAGTGTCTACAGGCCACTTTATCAGATCCAGCTTTTCAGTATGTTACACTGGGGTGTATAAGGCAGACCTGGGTTTTTTTACACACATCAGTGTCACTGCTGATTTCAGGGAGGGACCACCGCCCAAAACTATCCAGCCATCAGTGGCTTTGTGGTTAGAAAGTGGCCATTTTTTAAGGGTTAGATCAGGAGTGGAGCACAGTCCAGCACAGTTGTGAGCTGGATCATTTATCTTTGAGCAGGATAATCCCTAAAATGTGCTGGCTTGTGGCCCCTGAGGACCTGTGGAGGGCTAGAGGAAGGCTAAAACAAGCTGTGCATCAGCAAAAGGGCTACATTCTCTAACTGTACACCAAGGTGGAGGTACAAAGGAAGGGTTTCTGATAAAGTGGCCCATGAAGGTAGATGGTAATACAAGAACCAGAGCTTAAAGGGCTTGCAGCATGGAAAACTGTGATTTCTTCCTTTTTTCAATAAATGAGCTTGCTGTAGTATGTAACTGTTTCAAAAGTCCAAACAGTGCATTTATGGAAACTAGACTGCACAGTTTTGCATTAATTGCTTTTGTGATATCACAAAAATGGGTATATTTACATATATCTACTTGTTTAACCAATCGATTTATTCATTTTATATTCAGTGATGAGGAACATTTCCACCTCGACTGCTCTCTAAATGCGGGACAGCCTATCAGAGCAGAGCTCATCAGTCTTAACGGCACAGTCTGTTGAATTGTATGGGATAAAGGGAGGTCATGTAAAAAAAGGGAAGACTGTGTTTGCTGCATAAGACTGAACATATGTGGTGGGACTCAGGGAAAAAGGAAAGGAATAAAATAGATGAAAGATGTAGGATGTGGGCCCTTTTGTACACCAAACACAGTTTGTGCTGGAAAACGACTCGGAACCATAAGTTCATACATAACACTTTACTAATGAGCTTTTAAATGTGATCCAGCCTTTGCCCCAGTGTTTTCCTGGCAGTTGAGCATCAGGTCTTTGGCGTTCACTGTGCCAGCGCCCGTGGGCCTGTAGTTCATTTGCACCAGTAGTTTTCGACCCCTTCACCACCTCAGTCGGGAATAATCAAATAACGCACGGCCGCTTTTATAGCACGCTAATCTAATGAATTAATCACATTCCCCGGGCCCACTTCCTGCGCTGTGTTTTTCTTGGAGGCACATTCATCTCAGGCCTTTACACATGCTAAACTGTGGCTATGAGCAGGGGCTGGAAACAAAAAAAAATCTGTTTCAGAAAAAAACATGTAATGTGTTATCAGGAGATTTCAATTGTGTCGTGAGGTTTCGGTTCGCTGCGGAGCGATGGCAGCGCAGCAGGGTTTGTGATTGCAAGCTTTAATCATGAAGCTGACTGCTTCTTCCTTTTCTGCTCGCCAGTACGTGCTGATTGTAAACATATCCATGCGAGAAAATTAATATCACATTTTTCCAGCCTCCCAGGCAGTATGGATATGTATTTGTGGTGCAGGTCAGGTATTCCATCTTCGCTACGCCTGTAAATCTGCTCGCGAGGCCTTCTAACAGGGTTCTACCTACAGCGCTAACTACCCCGACCTTCAGGTGTGCGGTTTTCTCACTAGACAGACGATTATGAATGAGGCTACGGGCAAAACATTGTGACCTCAGTTTCAAAAGAGAAGCGTTCCGAACAACCTCGACATCTTGAGCGACGGCGGAAAAGTTTAGGGCTCAGCCAGTCGCAAGTAATTTACAGCGAACCGCAGAAGAGGAAAAGGACGTAAAAGCTGCGCACAGTACATCAGAGTTCAATCCTGATGATATTAGTCCTCCTATAATATCTCCTGGGGAGCGTTCAACCCGGGTGTTCCCTGCTTATCCTAAAATGAATAAATGCGTCTTCGGGGAGACAAACATTTCAGCTAGCTTCTAATTTAAGGACCCCACCGTAAATTACTCCCTTTAACCGGCGAAGGAGCGTTATCTTACAGGCGTTTTGAAATACTATCAAGTGCAGGTTCCAGGGTATTGTTTCTCAGGATAGAGGGGAATCCCGCTGAGGGATGCGGAGAGAGATGCCGGCAGATCCAGGACTTGTAGATTGTACAACCTCCCTGAGTGGAAACAGATGTGGTGTCCATGCCGCAGGCCTGATGGGCAAATCCAAATAGCGCGCTGTAATCTGGATGTCCAACATTGCTCATCCCACGCCTTGACATCTGGCTTGGCAGCTCTGCACCACTCCGTTCGGAAGACACAGACACACGGCCCTCCGTTACAGATTAGCTGTAAGTCTGCAGCGTAAACTTTTATAGCTCTGTTTGTCTTTTGGGACAATCCCTGAAGCGCCATTCCCCCTGACCGTAAAAGTTTCCGCTCAAGAAGTTCCACGTTCTGACTCTGATTCTTTAGTTCTGCACTAGAGCTAAGTGGCCAGTGTGGCTAATATAAACACCATGGGGCAAACTGCATAACTAAATGTCGGTAGTTCAGTAATCTCTAATAGACTTGCTTATGTGGTTTCAGATACATTGTCATCTATAACCATGGACTATAGCACATTAGAACTGCTAAAAACAGGAGCAGCTAACTTGAACTTCAGTTTTGTCATTTTTAGCTAAGTGGGTGAGTAAGTTCCATCACTCATTAGTTATTTCAGCCTCATAGTTTCAGTGTTAACCAAGAAGGCCAGGCTGATAGGCCCCATTTAGAGGAATGGGAGAAAATCAAGTAAATCTGATTTTTTTTTTATTCCACTAAAACAAGAATTTGTCATTTCATGGCTGCCTGTAGCATCGTGCTTGACCTTTGCTATCCCAAACAGCTTCCATGTCATACAGAGCTTCCTTAAGAGGAAGAGAGCAAAGAGCAGAGCTAGAAGGAGGCTGCCCCAGGGGGATAATTATCGAACTGCGCTGGTATTACAAACACAACTGGCTTGTGATTTGTTCAGAAACTACCACTGCACAGGGAAAGGGGTGACTGAGGCCAGCCAGAAAACAAATGTCTTAGATTAGCTCCAGCCAAACAGAGACAAGGACAGGGGACAAATCGGCGGTCAAGAGTGCACTCTGTTTCCAAAGGGAATACACCCTGTTACTGAGGGCTCTCGGTGCTTAGGCTAGTCATTTAAAATGTAAAAATGGAAGTCTAATATTTCCCAAATGGGATAAGCCTAATATACTGATCAGCCATAACATTAAAACCCCACTTGATGTTATGTAGGTCCTCCTCATGCTGCCCAAAAAGGCATGGACTCCACAAGACCTCTGAAGGTGTTCTGTAGTATCCGGCACTAAGACATTCACAACAGATCTTTTAAGTCCCAAGATGGGGCCTCCATGGATCAGAATAGTTTGTCCAGCACATCCTAAAGATGCAATTTGGAGCCCAAGTCAACACCTTGAGCTCTTTGTCATGTTCCTCAAACCATTTCTAAACTTTGTTATCCTGCTGAAAGACGTCACTGCCATTCGAGAATACAGTTTACCTTCTTCCCATGGTTCCTCCTGTGGCCATCTTTTTTAAGGTAAGGAATGCACACACACACAGCCACCCACATGATGTACAAAATAATATGATTCTTTGCTAGATGGTCTAGTTCTGATGCTAACATGTCCTTTGTTGACTCTTTCTTGGTGGAGGGTGGTCATGTTAAGGGTGTTTCTGAGTATGTCAAGTTGTGACCTAGCAATTTCAGTGTGGGAGTCGAGACTCCTGAGAACAGGACAAAGCAATACAGCCCATTTACATTTGGAAAATGCATTAGTTGGGTGAGAGTCTCAAAGTGTACATCAGGAAAGTACTAAGCAACGGGGAGTGATTTCTGAAAAGGCGGTCCACAAGGGTATTAACACAAAGTGATCTTTCATCTAACCCTTCAGTGGGGGAGTTTTGTTAATAGTTAACAGGTAACAGTGAACTGGTGGGGGTGGAAAAATATTTAAACAAGACGGTTTATAAAGGTTTGTAAAAAAACAACAGATTGGCAGTGTGATTGCTGGTATGAAGTTGCCGCATGTCAAGTAAACTCAATAGTTACTCAAAATGTAAAGATTTCTTATATAGTGCTGCTTCTTCATTGTGTGTGTTGTGCTCTTGAGTGTCCTGCACGGCACTCACTACGTCCATCAACTGGTTAGTTATGGATTGATTGTTAAATGTGAAAAAGTATAATTATTATGCTTGAAATGTGTAAAAATGATGGCATATCAGCTGTAATCTTGAATTGTTGTTAAGTTGCATTGTCACCAGTTCAAACACGTTATAAGGTTTGCTGCTGAATGGTGTGCTGGTATGCTTTAACGGAAGGTGGTCACTGGCGCAACCGTGTAACACTTAGTGCTGAAGGGTTAAAGACTGTGTTGATAAAGGTGTCTTTCAACCTCGTAAGTGCTTGGACACCTAGTTCATATTTACCAGAGAAGGATTGTTGTCTTTGGACCTGCTTTGGTTTGTCATTATGGTTAACAGTATAAAGCAAAGTGGCCCAATGAGGGATGTCCAGGGAGCAGTGTGTGGGGACAGTGCCTTGATCAAGGGTACCTCAGTGGTGCCACTAGCAGTCCTGGGATTTTAACCCACAACCTTCTTATCGCAGAGGTAACTCCCTAAACTCTTGGCCATCAGCTGCCCCAGGTACTGGATAATCTGATCATGACTTGAACTACCATTACATAATTGTGTAATTTTAAACTACCTGTGAGAACAATGCTCATGAATTCGCTGGATCAGCTGGATCCCAGTAGCATGACATACATAAATACATGTTCAGCAGTGATTATTTACATCATTGCATGGAACTACAATAGAATACACTGTTGTAACCACATGAGTAGCTGATAAACATGGAATTAGTGTGATTGCATCAGTGATCAGACAACTGTTCTTTTAACTTTAACTTTTTAAAAAAACTATTATTATTCTTTTTATTGCTGGATTTTGGCTCCGCTTATATGGGCATGGTTCCAACGTCAATACATCTGTTAACATAGCACTTGTACATAGCTTATAAATCAATCAATTTTTGTGGCCCAGTCCTCTCTGTAATATATGAGGAGAGAGAGGATGGTCGAGTCCCCATTAAATGTGTGTCGGAGAAAGAAAGTGACCATTCTGTCATACGTGATCACACCACAGCACACAGTGTGAACAGCACGAAATTCTTCCTCTGCATTAAACCCATTCACCAAGTGAAGCAGCGGGCAGCCAGGAACACGGCGTCTGGAGAGCAGTGTGTGGGGACGGTAACTTGCTCAGAGGTGCTTAGCAGTCTTGGGAATCGAACCCACGGCTTCCTGATCACACGGCGAACGCCTGAACTACGAGGCTACCAGCTGCCCCAAAGAGTTTGTGATGTCACAGGTATGGAGACCAGAAAAGGACAAAACACGGAGAAAAAAACGCACAGCAAAACACACAGCGGAGACATAAATGGATTTCAAGACACTAAAGCTCAGGTCACAAGGTGTGTTTGAGACGTGTCACTGTTCACACCCCCTAATGGTACAGCTGTAAGGTACTGGCCTCTCACTCAGAACAATGGTGTGAATCCGTGGTGTGATTTTTTTTATGCAAACTTTTTTCCCCATAAAACCAGTGTTTGGGTGTCTCCAAACATGCAGTCACACTTCACATTTTCTTGAGGAAATGCATCTAATTACATAAACTGCACTACTGTAATCCAGCTGTAACAGTTAAAAATTCACCAAGTAGCTACATTGTTATTACATACATTATTAATGTACAACTACACAGTTATTAGAGACACATATGAAATAGGGCCAAAAGCTTTTTTTTTAAATCTACTATAAATGACAAGCCTTTAAGTGTAAAGCGGTCAGTTTGGCTGTTTCTGGGCCACTGCGGAGGGACCGGCTGACCTCTCCAGTTTCGGGGAGGTGTACGTTTGGACAGCAGAGGCATTGTGGGAGCTTGTGAGCGACACCTCCGGGCCTGCCCCTCCACCCCGGGCTCATTTCTCTGGGACTGCGCTCCATCAGCACATTTCAACACCACTGTCACCCCGTCATGCCTGATGGATTACCAAAGCGAGCTTTATCTGATGATGTGAAAGATGAAAAACACTCGGCTTTTCCTTCAAGATCCACTTGATTCCATTGACCTTTGCGCTTTAATGAAGGTTTATAAAAGTTTTCCTGTCAGGAAGTAAAGGATACAGCCTTTCACATCATGTACCAGTAACCCTCAGAACCACACTCATGACAAAAGCATGTTAGGATCAACCTATATGAATTATTTCCCACTTGTAGCTCATTTGAAAAATAAAATCTGAATACATTGCAGATGCTACTTATTTTTGGTTAGATTTAATGGCTAAAGATGCAATATTTTGCTTGTATAAGGCTTTGCTATGCATACAAAAGGGGAATATATCTTTTTTTGGTTTGTTTTTGTCAACTTTTGCAACAAAAGGTCAAATAAAGGTCATCAGTGACTAATATATGGTAAGAAATAAGAAATGTTTTTTTTTAAAGTAAGTTGTTATGGGATGCTGAAGTTTTCCAAAACTTTCACCGCACCATTAGCTTGTCCTATCTTAGTCATGGTAAAAGGCCGCACCTTGATTTGAGTCCGTGATGCATTTTAAGATGATTCTTGGCCATGTTATGCATCAGGTGGACGGTTAACCGCGAGCTTGACAGATTGGAGTGGACAGGTGGCATCTGCTACAAATTTTCCCAGCAAGAAACTGTTCGTGCAAGGTTGCCTGGAAGCTCAGAGCCTGTGTGTTTTGACTGTGCGCCAGTGGTCTAAATGGACAGGGTTAACACTGTGCTCTCTGAATGCTGTGCAGCTGTTCGCAGGTGAGAGATGGTGTGAACGAGAACCAAACGTTCAGGCCCTGAAATGCCGGCCATCAGATGGACCTGGCATGTAGCGCCTTGTGATGTAAATTAAATGCTTGGAACACTAGTTCACGATCAGCAGCTGTTTGTTTTTGTTGGACCTGCTCCGGCTTTTAACATGGAAAACAACAACAACATAGAGCAATATGGAGGGAATAGAATAGAATAGAATAGAAAAGAACAGAATAGAATAAAATAGAACCTAATAGAATAGAACAGAACAGATGAGAAGAGAACAGAGCAGAATAGAACAGAATAGAATAAAATAAAGGCTAGAAAACTTTCATAAAACATAAAAGAGTAGAAAAGAAAAGAAGTGAGATGATTAGATTAGAGTAGAATTGAACAAAATAAAACAGTTTTCATAAAGTAGAATATAATTACAGACTAACAGAACGTGACAAATCTGAGTAGAAAAAATAGAATGTGTTTGTGTCGTACAACAGAATACAGAGTAGAATAAAATATCTTGAAAAAATATAACTGATTAAGACAGAGGTGAAGAGAAGACCGCCATAGAGTAAAACATAATGACTTGGTAGAATATAATGTTGTAGAATATAATATTTTTATAGAATGTGATAGAGCCAAATACCTTTACAGAATAGAATAGAATAAAATGCAGTTATGAAACAGAATTATCAAAACAGAAAGAACAGTATATCTTTATAGAATAGAATTGAATAGAACAGAATAAAAAAGAATAGGATAGAATACAATTGGAATATAATTGTATAGAATAGAATAAAGTAGAATGAATATAAGTGAATAGAATAAGATACATGGATAGAATATATTATTGAATAAAATAGAATGTTTTCATTGGATAGAATATAATGGCTAAATTGCTTTAGAAAATAGAATAGATTAGATTAGATTAGAATAGAATCTAAATGAATAAGTTTAAAGAATAGAATAGAATAGAATAGCATAGAATAGAACAGAACAGAACAGAACAGAACAGAACAGAATAGAATAGAGTAGAATAGAATAGAATAGAACATCTTTATGGAATATAATTGTATAGAACAAAATAACCTGACTAAAATATCATGAATAAATAATGCTGTATTTATTAGCACTGAATACAGAATAAATCACAGTACGACGTTCAGTCACTGTTTGAGTTTCTGCACACTTCATCACTGAACTGCAGGTCTGAGACCAGACTCTTCAGTACTCGCCTGTTCTCCTCAATAAATGTGGAATCGTTTGCTAAAGAGAATCTGACCACTCTGAACAGGTGGCTGAGAGCTTCTCCAGAGCTCTTTACAATGAACCAGTGTGTCCAATGTACATTTCGCCCAGCGTCGCTTTGCATTCATATCTCAGCAATTTACAGTAAAAGTAAAAAAAAAAAGAAAAGTGCGGGCCTAACGTCACACTGCCGCAGACAATTTAACTAGCACTTGACCCCTGACCTTAGGATGAAATACATACTGTTCTTTTCCGTCAGTGACCCACATACACTCTACGGGTTGGGATAATTTCATAATTGGCTGAAATGATGCGTGTCACAAGATGCGGTCGCTGTTTTTCTGCTCCTCAAACGGCTCTCAGTCACAATCGGGGATTTGAGGAGAACAAAGTGGCACTGAATACCCTACAGCACCGAAGGAAGGAATTAAAAACGCGCAGCACTCCTTAAACACACATGCAGCGCTCCGAAACCAAACACCATCCATCATATAGAGCCACATTAAAAAAAAACTCTAATGCTTTTAGCCAAAAATCCTTCCAATTTCAGGTGATGTCTACATTTTTGTCCTGAATCAAGCAGCATTAAGCCCACTATAAGTTCACTTCACCGCAGCTTAAATGTACACATGAACTACAGCTGAACTGTCATTCCTGCGTTTACGATCATGTGATCTTCGGACGTTCTGGTTAGCATGCGGAAATATGCCATTTTTAAGGCATAAAAAAGACAAAATCTCAGCTAATCAAATCAGTGGTTCTTTAAAAAGCATATATCTTTACTGGGATTGAATAATGCAAGAATGTTCTCACATGAAACATACATTGTGCTGCTCAAGTAGCCCAAGATTTCATTAAAAAACAAAATGAAATTGACTGAGACACATGGAAACAGCAACGGCTGAGATGCCTTTAGCTACTGTTGCTACTTCTTTGATAAAGCACCAAATCATTATACACTCTCTGTCGAAATGTATCTAGACAGGACTTCTATGGAGTGAGATTAGGTACTGTAAGGAGTCCTCACTGTTAGGTCGCCGCCCCCTGTCAATACTTTTCGGCAGCCCCTGTGTGAAAGTCATTCTCATGGCTATCAGCTCTGGATCGACACATAAGCCTAAGTGTGAATGTTTACATTTATGTCTACTTGCACACATACTACAATACTTGCACAAATCTCCACATTTGCACATCTAGAACTGTTTACAACAGTTTACATTGAAGGTACTCTCTTCAGTATATTTGCAATGTTTTTCTTCTTCTGTTGTTGTAGTCTTTAGTCTATTGTATTATAACTCTATGGTTATATTGTACACAGCA
>JBBIGA010000146.1:20457985-20468546 GCA_037576975.1 Alestes dentex
CTCTCTCTCTCTCTCTCTCTCTCTCTCTCTCTCTCACACACACACACACACACACACACACACACACACACAAACACTTCTTTCTCTCTCTCTTCATTCTTTTTCCTTCTACTCCTAAATAATTCCCTGGTTTGATCTATATAAGCATGATCTCCAAAATCCTTATTTGGAGTTTAAATTACTTTACTTTTTTTTTTTTTTAAATGTACGCCTCTGAGGCGCACATGTTTTCCTGCAGATTTTTTATCTGTCTGCAAAAGTGCTATAGATGGTACAAGGTGTTGCTTGATGAATGTAGCAGCAGCAACTAAAAGTCACAAAAAAGTGCACATGAACAGCAAAAGGAATATATAGACACTATCCCTTATCGCAAAATAGGATTCTAAATTAGGAGACTCAAAATAGTGTCCATGTATTAGGAATTGCACAGACAAATCAAATAAAAAGTCCTCTAGTGGGCGCTGTGGACACAATTGACTAGTCACGGTCAAAGCTTGAAACACAGCAGCAGCAAAAACTGCAGCATGTACTAAGGAGGACAGTTTTTCTTTCAGTTTTTTTGACAAATACACACACAAAGAACTTTGCTAATATGGAAATGCTACACAAGATGAAACCAATTTCCCTCAAAGCTGTAAAACCACCCTGAAAAAGACCTTCCAGACCAGACCAAGTAGGTTTCCTGCTTTCACAGAAACTTGCAAACAAACCACAGAGCGTTTTGCATGACCACAACAAATTCTCAAGGCGTACCAATTGATTAACTCATGAGTGTTGTTTATTTATGACTAAAGCTTTCACACTGGATTCATAAAGGTGGATTCATAAAGGTGGTGCACAGAAGCGTGGAAAATGGAAATTCTGAAATGTGTGGTGATTTTAGCCTGTGCTATACATTGGGGGGCTATGTAACATTGTAAAGAGATTCCAAGAATAACTGAAATTGAACAACTCTCATGTAGTGCCACTAGAGCCCACTAACCTTTTTTTTTTACTTCCTCTCTACATTTTTTTTTTATAACGTAACTATGACTAGTTAACTTTAGTTGCTTTAGTTGCTGCTAATCTTACAATGCAAATGTATCAGGTCATTATCAAATGAGTCATGAAATACAGTGAGCACTAAACTAAAAAAGTCCAAAAAGAATTCAAAACTAAAAAAAGAAAAATAAACTAAATTAAAAAAGTCAATATGTATATATATTTGGTGCAAAGTCCAGTGGCAGCACCAGCCCTAACAGTGATAGACATGGAGGTTGGTGTTTTCCCATGATTTTTGCTGCAGCTGAAGGAAAGCCCACTCTCCATGGCCTGAAAAGCATTACTGTTTTCTCCTAGAACATTTGAAAAAGTCGCACATACTTAAGTTTCTACCCTGTCACTTTTACCCAGAGTGCACCGCGTTTCCCAGCACCTCTCTCAGGGGTGTCAGGTCCGCTCTGCAGTCCAGCTGCATTATGGGGCGAAAATGGGCCTCTGGAGAAAGTCTTGCGAGCGGCTGAAAAAAAAGAAAAGAAAGAAAGAATCTCTCCCTGCGTTTTGATCTTCATGCAATATCTGCCACATATGGTTCGATTTAAGAGGCTGGGGTGGTCCCGTAGATATATTTTTATTCTAATTCGCTGTAAGTAATTGTAAATTAAAGTATTGCTGGGCGCCTATGTGCTCCAGGTGGCCACAGGGGCCTCCGCATAACTCAGAATATAATAAGCTTTCAGCGCCTGCAATTTGCACAACTGTACAGAGAGAAAATAATGGAAATTTAATATTTGTATAGGGGCAGTTTCTAATGCCCACTGCAATAAAGCCCGGCCAGAAATTGTCAGATTATGTTACAATTTGAACCACCTGCAAATCGCAAATTGAGTTTGGGATACAGTTAGGAGCTATCAAAAAAATTAATAAAAAATGAAATCTTTCTGTAAACTTCATGTCATTTTTGTTTCTACAGAGTTGAAAATGATCCAGACCAATATGCATCGATACAGCCCTGATCACACCATGGTTACGATTTCAGTAGCTCTGATATACTTTCAGCTAAAGTTGCGGTTGGGCAAAATCATTCAGTTGCTATTAAAAATCAGTCATGTTCTTCATAAGGATCTCCATTTAATGTAATCTTCAATCAAATCTAAGCTAGCTGACCTTAGCACAGCAGATATTAGAATAGCATTTAAGTGACATCTAAGCGTCACTTCAGTGCTGAAGCTTAGTCGAATTAAAAATAGAATATTACACAGTATTACATTTCAGTCTTCAAGAAAGTCTCATTGGAATGTGGAGCTTCCTAATTACCCAGATATACATGGCTGATATTAGCATTTAGCTACTTTGTACATACTTCCTGTTATCTGTTGCTGTGCTAATGTTGGACTCAAATAATGATAAGGGTTAGAATTATTAAATACAATTCATATTCTGCCTAATAATTTAATTCTTTATAATTGAAATTCCTCCAAATGCATGGGGAAACCTCAGGGCCTTCCAGGCCGGAGAAGATACAATCATTTTTGGGAACTAAAAAGTCTGCAAGTTTTAGTTCATATTTAGTCAATAGAATTATGTTTGTGTTAAAACCCCACAAGCATTGCAACAATGCTCTTACTTCATTTTTATGTTGGAATAGGAAACATGGGATAACAAAACGTTCTCCAGTCAGGATCATCCTCTTCAATGGTATCTACAGTATGCGGACAAAAGTACTGGAATGCACCTGTTCTGGGTTTGGGCTGGGCCCCTTACTTCCAGTGAAGGGCAATCTTACTGCTTCAGCAGACCAAGACATTTTGGATGACGCCATGCTTCCAACTCCGTGGACCCAGTCTGGGGAAGAACCTTTTCTATTCCAGCATGACTGTGTCTCAGTGCACAAAGCGAGCTCCATAAAGACTTGGCTGGATGAGTTCAGTGTGGAAGAAGTTGACTAGCCCACATAGAGCCCTGACTTCAACCCCATCCAGCACCTTTGGGATGAACTGGAACGGAGAATGAATGAGCACAAGTTCCCAAAGAAACTCCAAAATCTTGTGGAAAGTCTTCCAAGAAGAGTGGAAGCTGTTATAGCTGCGAATGAGGGGGGGAATTCCCTATTAAATACTATGTATTTGAATGTCATCAAAGTCACCGTTGATGTGATTGTCAGGTCAAAATATATCTACCTATATTTTGTCCATATAGGTAGATGTAGTTAAACAAGCTCCCCAGTTGGTGAGGCCTTCAAGAGCTGGACTAAAGTGTCAGGTGGTAAAAAGCAGCTCTTTGCCAGGACTCTTTACTAAAGGAGTCACACTAGAAATACAGCTTACAAAGTACAACCTGAAAAATGAATTTGTGCGGAAGTGGAAATTATACAAAATGAAAGGGTGGTCTATGCCTTTTACACGGCACTGCATTTCCACACATCAGTATAGTGGTATGTATTCAAATATATAAAAAAGGGCCCCTTTAACCCATACCTATTAGGACATTATATACACTGACATATGTTTTACATTTATTTTATTATGAACATATATTTAAATAATTAGTCCCCCTAGAAAAAAAAGTGTAAGGTCTCTTACAAAAAACAGTGAACAGGAAAAAGAGCACAGGCTGCAGACTTACTGCCCCAGAGTCAATTTACTGCCCTCTGTTCCTTCTTCGTCTTCTTTTTTTCTCTTTTTCCAGGTCATGTTTGGAGATGATCCGTATGATTTGTGCAAGCTACTGTTCCGGCATTCCTCAGGCCGGATAAAAATATCAAAGCCCTTGACTTGCGTACAAGTCTCTTTGCTTTGAACCGCAGGAATACATCACATAAAAGTCTCATCAAACCTAATTTATGGCTTTATTCAATCTGCGTACCTTCTCCTGGACTGAGATGAAGCCTGGTGATAAAAAAGCAGCTTGAAAAGAAGCTCTGCAGCTGACTTCTCCTGATTGATACGGCAACGTCAAGATGAGCGCTGTTTGATGTGCAGCCTGGCATAGCCAAAGGTGATAAACATTATGGCATTCATATCGACGGACAACCGTGGAGTCCATCACGCTGGCTGAGCCCCGAATCAGAACGTTAAAGTGTAACTCATATAGGCTCTGACAAAACATCACGTCAAAAAGCATCCAGCTCAAACATCAACAAGTTCTCTTCAGAGCATCGCTGCTGCTGCTGTAAGCGTTTTTTTGGGGGGGTTTTTTCACTGAAATTTGAAATACTAGAATTTGATCAAACTATCTTGGAAATGACTTATAGAAAAAGAAACATTTCTTGTAACTTTACTGAGCTTGTTTTTGGGCATGGAATATAATAATGTTTGCCGAGATCGTTTATGAACTAATATATCTTAGTCTAGCCTATAGGAGTACTGAGATTGGTGATGGTCTAATGTCTCCTATTCCTATTTTAACTCAGATGAGTATTCATTTAGGTCATTCATAGACTAATATCTCTCATTCTAGTATATAGGAGCACTCTGAGGTCATTCATGGACTAACATCTCCTATTGAGATTGTTCATGGATTAAAATATTGTATTCTATTATATAGGAGCATTCATTTGGGTACTTTATGGACTAATATCTTATTTTCTAATAGATAGGAGCATTTATTGTGGTGTTTATGGACTAATATATCCTAATCTAGTGGATAGGAGCATTTATTGAGGTATTTGCGGACTAATAGCTACTTTTCGAGAGTATAGGGGCATTTACTTAGGTGTTTATGGACTAATATGTCCTGTTGTAGTTTAGAAGAATTTGTAAATGGTTGCTTATGTATTAATTCTGTATTAATGTATTAAATGTATTAAAGCAATTATGTATTAATATGTATTAAAGCATTGTTTTTGTGCAGTAACACAAAGGCTTTAGGTCAAAAACCAAAAATGGTCAAACACACACAACACATCAGTCGCCTTAGTGTGATTTTGTTTGGTAACATAAAATCCTTCCATTGTCCTCCTGCATTGGAAATTATTCATATATTAGATTATTTGCCTGAGCACACGTTTGTTGTGTAAGGGAATTAGGGATGATGTCATGCTGTTTTGTGACTGGCAGTAAGAAAAATTCCATCGACAGGGGACTCTCGAGGAGATATGGAAGTGATTAAATATCTGGCTTCCTCTTGCCTTCGTCGACTCCTGGATGTTTCGCCGTTGCAATTCGTTCTTTTTCCCTCCCCCCAAATCGCCCCCCCCCGTCCCTCAGTAAGGCCTATGTTTCTCAAGGACAGAAACATAACTTGTAGGAATAATATTTTGGCAGCATAGCAACAGTCAAAAGGAAAATGAAGAACGAGACGTGAAGTGTTGCAGTCAACACAGCATCAAACCTTGTACTGATGTGACTGTGGGGTTTTCTCTTCCTCACCCATGAAGGAATACATTTATTGAAGATGTGCAGCCACAATCTGAATGCCATCCCTTTCCTGTAGCAGCTGCTTGTAAATGCATTGCTGAGATGATTCCCATATTCCACTGATTCATAAGATTACAGCTGATGTCATGTGATGCTTATTTGATAGAGCTGATTCCCACTGATTTCTAATCGAGCTCCAGTGTAAAGGCCTCAGCCATCAAACATATATGGGCTGATCAACTGCAACTGGGGTAAAGGAGGGCCAAATATGTCAATTACATTTTTTACTTCAATACAAACGACTTTCTGAAGGCTTGACACAATAGGCCCCATCCTTAGGGTTTCAGACACTGATGACTAGCCAAGCTCTCATCATTTTTATAAGATCCTGACTTAACGCCTAGTCAGCGAAGCTCCGCCCGCTTTTTTTTGCCAAAGTTCGGCCTAATGCTGCAAAAGTGTTCAGCCCCATTGTCAAGCCAAATGTAGAAATCCATCCAAAAAAACCCTGAAGTAGTCTTTAAAGCACGTTCCTGCTTTCTATGCGACTCAGAGGGCTTGAGGCGAGCTCTTGAGAGCAAATGCCTGGAACGGGTAATTATAAGGTCATTGTCTCTTCGGCGAGCGCCTTTCCCCCACGGAGGAGATATGGACAGCCGTAAAGGAAATTATGTCATCAGTCAGCCATTACGAGCTTTGAGAAAACATATAAGCATGTCCTGCCTTAGCGGGCTTAGAAAAGGTGAAAATCCCAGAAAAGATTCAATCAGATGTCCAAGGAGTTGCAATAATAAAGGTCACTTTGACAGTTCTTCCCATACATGCTGAGCTAAAACCAACATTTCTGACAGAGAGTAAACAATAAAGAATTAAAGAGGAAATTAGACCAAAGTGTGTGTGTACATGCGTGTGTGTGTGTGTGTGTGTGTGTGTGCGCGCGTGTGTGTGTGTGTGTATGTAGGCCTCCTCTCAGCTGAGATCACACTATTCTCCCTACACAGTAGCAATGAATAGTTTAAAATAGGACTGGCCGAATACTCATCGATGCATAGCTGAATATTCTCAAAATCATCCTTAAAAACAAATTATTTGCATAATTTAAGTATACTGCAACTACAGTTCAATTCAAATCATTTCAGTTTTAATTAAATAGGATTTTTTTTTTGTTTACAACCGATGTTGTCACAAAGCACATTTACAGTTCAAAATATCAGATTTTGTTCTGCAATTAAACAGTGTCATGTTTGAAGTCTTATGTCAAATTTACGTTTATTAAGTTTTTTTCTGTAGGCCAGCATTCATAAGACTACATGACAACGACACAAGATATATACCTGTGTAAATATTTATAAAGGCTTATTCCAATTAAGGGCAATTATTCAAAATAAATATTTTTAAAGACATTCCAGCAAGATCAGTTGTAATAAGGCTTACCGGTGTGAAACTGACTAAAGTAACCACTTTGACAAACACTCCTTAGAGAAATAAGCCTCTATAAATGCTAAAATGGGTTTCTGTCTATTGTCATAGAAGGCTCTCATGTAACTTCACAAATGCTACAGTAAAGACATATTTTTAGCATTTCATTATGACAGCTAGTAATGGAAATGGAAACTATTAAACTATTAAATTACTGGATAAAACTCATGCCATGGCATGCTTAGGGCACAATTATGCCAGCGTTATGTTGCAGCATTCAATCAAAGTGTGTGTGTAGGAGTGTGTTTAACTGTGCTCTGTTCCACCTAACCCAGCTCTAACCTTTCAGATTTTTTTTGTTCAAAATAAAAGAAACGACATTAATGAGTGGAAGAAACAAAGCTAAAAGATGGTGTTACACTAGAAAGCTTAAATTATATTTAAACGTCAGAGATGGTGGATCACATTCAGAGGGAATCTCAGATGTTCTTCCACCAATTGCTTACAGGGTCTTTTTTTTTTTTTTTTTTTTACCAGACAGGGCTCCGAATCCCCAAATCTGTGAAGGAACCAGACAAAACAAAAGATAATTTGGGGTTCTTTTACTTTTTCTAGTAAAAGCTGTGTTTTGGGGTGGAGGGGTGGGGGTGGTAGCCTAATTTTCAGCCAAATATCTCCTTAATGACAATGTGTTTTCATCATAATGGAGTCATTTGGTTCCCAAAAAGAGTTACGCCAGGGGTGCACAACTCTGGCCCTGGAGGGTTCGGTGTCCAGCACAGTTTGATAGTTTCCCTACTCAAACACACCTCAGCAAAAAAAAAAACCTGAGTTGAATCAGGAGTGTTTGAACAGGGGCTCCGCAGAACCTGAGATGTGCATCGCATGAGCTAAACACACACACACACACACACACACACACACACACACGCACACAAACACACGCACACACACACACACACACACACACACACTAAAGACTGGCACTGGAAACTCGTTTCTTGCTGCACTGTCCAAGTCCAAGTGGTGGAATTCTTATAAAACCAGCCTCCTAGAATCTGTAAATCTGTACGTCTCCAAGGCCCAGGGGTGGGAACAATCTGTCATCATGGGCAAAAGGGAGTCGATTTATCAGTCTGTGTCTCTCTCTGTACTGCCATGCTGACGGATTAAAGCTGATAGAGCTAACGGCTGATAAAAGGTGCTCTCTCTCCTCCCTGGCAGAAGATGTTTCTCCTTCCATTTACATTAGCTGACAGAAGGTTGAGAAGGTGGAAGAAGGTGGAAGAAGACTGAAAGAGTATCAGAATAACACTGTTATTCTGTCTTAGGATCAGGTGGACATGTGCGAGAAGATACAGAACGTGCCATGATACCATAATAAGAGCGTGCAGTCCATGTTCTCATTTCACTCTCGCTGTTTTCTGAGCTGCAGAAGAATTACACCCCTGTAGAACGTTCTGGCCAAAGGGGTTCATTTCACCACCTCATCACTGAATTTGTTTTCTGATTTGTTCACAACACTGTTATTTCACTGATGTTGAAAAGTGTTGAAAATTTACAGTCTGTCCATTTGCCACTTTCCTTCTGTCCATAAGCGAAGGCATTCGAAGTTGAGACTTACTTCTTTCACTTTACTGAAAAACTTAGTCTTGTTATTTCATGTAAAGTAAATGCAATGAATTTTATTCACACTACGTTCACACTATGTATGAGCAGGTCTGCAATATTCTGACTTTGTTTTGGCTTGTTTTGATGATAAATGTGGACAAAAACAGCACAGATGTGATGGATGAGCTACAAGTCAGAAATACTTAATACAAAACTACAAAAAGATTTTTTTTTTACTAACAACAACTGCAACATGATAGGGTTATTACACATTATAAAAAAATAATCTTTTTTAAAATATAAAATCTGAATGTTTGATGTTGACTCTAATCACATCCTACTGAAGTGTGCGCATGCTGACTGGTGTATGTGATAATGGAAAAGTGTGGTGTAATTTCATTTGGCCTCCCATGATGAACATGCCTCTGCTTACATTCGGGTTAATGCTTCCTGACACTGGAACGAGTGGAGGAACTGTGTGGAAAACGCAGATTGTAAACTTTCACTCCAGACCACGTTAGTGTGTGTGAGTAGACGATCTGAATTTGATGTATTGCCGTTGTCGGTGCACAGTCCTGTTTTGCGATAAGAAAAGGGAAGAAGTCCGATCGAAAGATTTTAAATGTGATCCCTTGTGCGATTATTATGTAAAGCTATAATTAGATGAAACGTTTTAGCGTAGTAAAGGTTCTTGTCACGTTAATGGCTGAAACCGTATGAATAAACAGGTTATCTTTTGAACAAGAGGAGCAGTGCGGTTCCTTGAATAAAAAGAGATTTATAACCACACGTCCCACTCAGCGGCGGATTCCGAAGCCGCTGGATCCTGTAATGGGTACTTTTCTTATCCTTCTTTCAGCTAAGTGATAATAGGTTTTCCGCTGTGCTGCTATATGTGGAATGGAGATAGCAGAAGTTTGGGGCCGTCGGCTTCAGGGAGACGGACTTAGTGGGTCTGGACAAAGCATTAGCGTAGCGTGGCCAGAGCGCACCCCTATAGCCCCCTGCCTGATGGATGTGCTACATGGTGGTTATTTGTTGAAGGCAGGCCGCTGCGCACAGGTTTGGACTGGGATGAAAAGTCCCGCTCGGATGCCAACATGCAGGGAAGGCCCAAGCAAAACAAACACACGTGCGTCCAAACAAAATCACTTAACATGATATGTGGACGGTGGAGCAATGCTAAGCTACGCAGGTCTTCAGCGTGATGAAGCGCTTTCGAAAACCAGTGATTCGAAATGCATGTGCGGCTGCACAGTAAATATTGCGAGGAGCGTTTTTAATTCTTTGCGCGCTTGCAGCACATTCAACTTATGAGAGGCTCTGAGGTAGGTCCTCATCAGCCTCATCTGGTTTTCTCCACGTAGGTGGTACACCAGCAGTTCAGCACGAAGCTGAGCGACAGGCAGTGGTGGACGGTGTCATTACGCGAGACCCCGGAGGTTTGTCCATTTCTGAGAATGTTCAAGTACGAAATCTGGCTTTTCTTCTGTTCCGTTTCGGTCCCGCTCAGCATGCGTGTGCTGGGTCAGGTCATGGACTGCTCTTCTGTCGCTCACGGCTCTCACCACAGAGCTTCAGCACTTTATTTTAGACCAAGACGATTCCAAAAGAGAAGATGTAAGCTGTGTACATTTCAGTCCCTGAGCCGATAGATGTACCATCGAAGTTCTACAGGAGGAACTCTGCTCAGGTTTGCAGAGTTCCTCCTTTCATTGTTATTGTACTTGAATTATTATTTAATTCAAACACCTTTACTAATTTACTAGTTTTTTGGAGGTTTTTTTTCTCCAAATTTAGCAACGCGTGGCTTATCTTCAACAGCCGCACAATACCACCAGCACTGAGGGGGTGAAGGTGAGCACATGGTTTGTCAGAGACATGAGAAAGTCCCCCATATCTTTTCAAACTGCTGCTAATGCAACTGACAGCTCAACACACTCAGAGGACAACTCTAACCGCTAATTCTGTTAGGTCAAATAACAGATACCCCACTGGCTAGCATCACGCTGAGTGCGGGGGGAGAGGGGGGACCCTCCCACCTAGAGAGGGAGAGGACATTACTGGGAATCAAACTAATGAGCTCTCGATGATAGTTCAGCCTGTTCTGTTCATACTCCCAAGTGAAATATCAATATATTACTATATTATACTTTATATAGAATTTATTGTAATATATTAACAATAATAGTAAT
>JBBIGA010000146.1:20479791-20498305 GCA_037576975.1 Alestes dentex
GGAATAAAGATGAAACCCCCTTCTCTTTAACACACACACACACACACACACACACACACACACACATACATACATACACACGCACACACACACACACACACACGGCGCAGGCCGGGAGAGAAATCTGGAATTCTTTTTCCCACGAAAAGGACTGGAGAAAAGCTGTTTCTCATAAAGAGAGGCTTCACACTAGAAAAACATACAGGAATAGTCATCATTGGAATAAAGTGGGACTGTATGGGGTCGACCTGTTATGGGTGGCAGATGTCACCAGCTGCCAGTAGACCTTCTACTGTCACCAAGCTTCGCCAGTGCATTTTGTACAAAAAAATCTTCAAAGCTGACCTAAAAAAAGCGGAGACTTCGCAGATTCTTCCGTTCTTCTACTGTGATGCTTAAAGACGGAAAACCAAAATTACCTAACGCTGTTTGAAATTGTACCATTCACTCTTCAGTCCATGCAAAAACAGCCTGTTTTGGATTCTGTTTTTGTAATGTCACAAAAACACTTAAGTTCTATGGATCTGGTCTACTGTTTTGAATCGGGCACAATACATGGCAGTCAATCAGCTCATTTACATATATCAGATTTAAAGGCACAGTAACAAAAGCAGCCTGTTTAACTGTAAGGGATAAATAGGGTTGGAAAAAGGTCATGTAGAAATAAATTAGGATTCTTTTCGGTTCACAAACCCTCACAAGCATCAGAAGTACAGCTCAGGAAACAAAAAATAATAATGTGAGGTCAAGATATGGACCCAGTGCTTTATGTAGGCCAACAACTATTAAAAAGATTCATTAAAAGAATACTTTAGTCAGAAATACTAGTGTTGCTAGTATCATGCAAATGACATAATGCTAATTAGTGTTACTAGCTTCCTGGCTATTCACTTTTAGAAACATTTATGCACCCAAATGAAAAAGCAATGCTTAGCCTGCATGAAGTGCAAGAGCACATCTGTGTACATCTCAGCTGCAACAAGTGTAACAACAATCAGTGTGATCGCAAAATTTCCTTGTTCGTCAGTGTTCCTTTGACAGAAATAAAGAATCTGGATAATTCAGTATATAATTGGTCCCGTTCTGCTTTAACTGTAATCTAAACTTCCTTTTCGCATTCAGCCTGTGAGGTTCAATCTCTTTTTGACCGTGAGATCAGCAGTTCAGCTAATCATAAAGATGTGCATATTCCAGACCAAAAACACACTGCGTGCGTAATTCTTTCCTAAATCAGCAATTACCAGCTCTCAATTTCCCCTCCGTATGAAAGCAGGGTTAATATAGTCCCGTGTGATTCCAAGAGTGTATGATCTATATGCAATAGTATGTTCAAATATCATTCACTGTGAACTGAAATGAGGGGGGGGGGGACCAGGGTGAAGGAACAAGCGCACAAGGACCAGAAAAAGACAGAAAGAAAGAGAGGGAGGGTGAAAAAAAAGGGCGAAGGAAAAGAAAAGAAACTTGGCACTTCAGCCACACACTGTCATGTAGGCCGGCTGACATCATCATTGTAAAATTAGGAGGCCGGTTTCGTCTTTCCTGCAGATGTGGAAGCTTGAAATCGCATTCCATGAGCCCGTGCCACTTTTCATCAACATCCCCCCCCAGCCGCCCCTCCTTTACACACTCCCTTCAGAGAGGACGCCAGTGGAGAGCTCACTGCAAAAGGGAAGAGAGGGAGAGAGAAAGAGAGAGAAGGGGAATGAGAAAGAAAGAGAGTGACAGAGTATGTGTGAGCATGGAAAGGAGGGAAGAGGGGGAGTTTGACTTTGTTCAAGAGAAAAAGAAGGATAAGGTGAGCATGTGATGGCATGGCTGCACACATCTTTGCATATGCCTTTCAGCATGCTGCCGTCCCTCAGGGCTCCATTCTGGGCCCTCTGGCGTTTTACTGTTTCAGTCCTTTGGCCTGATCTGGTGTCCAGCGCAGGGCTCCTAATCCCTGGGCTTGGCCCCAGCTCTGCTCCCTGGGCCTCCACCTGGAGCTGATTGGATCCTGCTGCTGCACAAAGGCTTGATTTACGAGAGCAAAGCGCCAGGCCTCAGACACACAGCTGTATATCGGCAGGAAAGGGAAGTTGTTCATCACACAGAGTGTGTTTTACCAACGAGAGTCACGCCCTGATGAGCTGATGTTTACAGGCTGAGATCTTGGTTGATTGACAGGTGTCAGGACAACATTTGACAATTTTACCATGGGGATCTCGTCGGTGTGGTCGCATTGAAATGTCGCATTGGAAGATGATCGGAAATAAAATTGGACGAGGACACATCGATGCACCCTTTGCATATTTTTTCAGACCCTTGTGGACAGGTCTTCACTGTAGCTAAAACCTTTCTGGACATTTCCCAAATTGCAACATTTGTAACACAGTATAATGGTATGTGAATATACTGCTGCTATACGCACACTTGCGACTAATTAGCACTGACCTGTATATCTTCAAGGAAAGCCCATTTCACTTTTAGGAGTGGTTGACACACTAAGCTTTTCAGCACATGGAAGCTTGGACCAGAAAGTGAAAGGGACGCAGGTCCACCAGAACGAATCCACTTGGTCAGGCCTTTTAAGAACCATTTCCTACTGCCATGTCTTACAGTCTCGAAATATGCCCAGCTCACAAGGCCTGACGTGATGGCTCCTTAAGCCAGGCTGCGCTACTCATCACACATATACCTCACAGTGATTTATGCCCGGTGCTTGTGTCAATGTACTTAGGATATTACGGCGGTCCTGCATCCTAGCATGGCAAATTTAGCATTTGTCCAATTTGGTGTGGAATTTCTGGGGCCAATTGAGTGCACTGGACAGACATTGGGGGAAATTTCTGAATAATAGCGCCATCATGTCACACTGCCAGAGAAATATATGCTAACATCAAGAGGGCGTTATGCGGAAAACATATGGATGTGCGCAGCTTTGCTTCTCTTTCCTGCAATAAAATCAATTAGACGTACATCATAAATCTAAAGATTGACACAATATGCAGTCGTAATTCTTCCATGCACATGGGTCCCCAAACATTTTGCTGCTATTTGGAACATGCTTCGATCCCTGAAGGTAAAAGAGTGAGCCGGTCCTAAATGGACCTGTAAAGAGATACAGAATAAAAACTTTGGTTAGATACTAGATTTTTTCTGGCCTTGCCTTAAGAATGGACATCCCCAGTTGAGAATAGAAGTTTGTATCACATACTTTTCCCCAAATGTAGATCTTCCTGATCGTATATGGATGAGTTTGCTTCTTTAGTTTTAGCACTGAAGCTGCAAGATGCCTATACCTCACCACTTAACATGGCATAGACTTTCTGCTTTCTGATGCTGTATGACACTATTGGAGAACAAATGCGTCACCCAGCCAAATAGAGGTCTGAATTTTGTCTATTTTTCTTCAATACTTGCTACATTAGCCACGTACCTCCACTGTAAAACTGAAGAAGCTAACGTTGGCTAACAGATGTATCTCGGCTGATTGATTACATTTGGGGTGAAGAACTACGTAAATTAGATTTCTCATTGAGCTGGCGCTTTAAACTAAAGGTTATAAGTTAAGGCCTCTTTAGACTGTGACAGTACTCAGTAACAGGATTTGCCCCCAGTGGGCTTTCCCAGCTTCCTCCTGTCTCTCCTCCACAGTATTTACAGGCTCCGATGTGAAGTAATTGGACAGACCGAAGAAATAGAGAGTGAATTTCAGACAAACTGGCTTTTATGGAGAGGAGACGCTTTCAGGACGACGGCGGTTGGAAAATGTCAGCAATTTATCAGTTTAACCAATATTATAATGATTTTACAGAGACCAGATTCTGCACTTCCTCCTTCGTTCTGTGCAAGGAACATAATACAGTACAAGCCTTGAACCTCAGTGAGCCAGGCGAAAGTGAGAATGGGCCTTCATTTCTGGCAGATCCCACAGTCTGTCCTCTAGAGTCCAATTCAGGCATATTAATCCACATTCTTCAACGACTGAAGCATCATTCTAGCGTTCAGCTGGCAAATCCTGAGTAGAATGGTAATATGTGATGCCAAACTGGCTACGTCTGGTTATGTTTAACCAACACAAGTTCTGACCACACAATCAGACTGAAAAACATCGGGAACAGTGTTAGGGACTTTCTTCCCTTTCCTTTTTTCTTTCCTTTGTAAAACGACTGGGCGTGTGTCTTGGTGAGTAATACCAAGGCTGTGATGATCTAGGGCCGTTCGCCATAACACCATTCTCAAAAGTCATGCCCTGATTATCCAGTGTTTACAGGAATCAAAGATAGTTGATTGACAATATTTGACGAGTTTTATGGTTTTATTTCTTAAGGATAAAGAAAGGTGATCGTGTAAGAATTATGATTGTACATAAAAACATGCAACTTTTAGAAGTAGTACAAGAAAGATGATTATCAAACATTCCAATGTTTAACTATGTTTCTTTCTTTATTAAGTTTTATTTGAAAAACAATACGCTGAATTTCTTGAAGGAAAATGATCGAGTCAGGATCTTTATCTCTGTGGTATCTGGGTAGCTGAGAAAGCTTTCATTGGTTAGGCCCTCAGGAGATGGACTATAGTCCCACCATGTATGTTAACCACCAACATAAATAAGAAGAGCAAATAAACCAGTCATGATTACAACAGGTGAGATCAATGTGAGAGGAGAACATCACTCTAGGACTTCTGGAAATTCTATATATATCACTGACTATGAAGTCGAGCAGCAGTCTCACCAGTGTGTTTGTGTCAGGTCATAAACAGCATAAACAGTTCTGTGCTAGGACTCTTCACTGAAGGAGTCACTCACGAAATGCAACATACAAGCTCACATATGTTCATATGACTGTTGTAAACTTTACATACCACATGGAACGTCTTCTACAAACTTCAAGTACAAGTGTAATTTAGAGAAGGCAAAAAAATGGTGTGCAATGCTGTTATCTTAGCACAAATGCTGTTATCTTAGCACCATGAATTTAATAGAAGAATGAGCACTGTAAGTAAACAGTAAATTACTGGGGAAAACACACATTTTTAATGTGACTGAAATTAAACCCCACAGATCCCATTTACACGTCATCAGTTTTTTTTTTTAAATCTTTGAACCAGTAACTTTATCAGAGGAAGAAAAATATTCCTCGCCAAACATCTGTTAATGTAACTTAAAAGTCATTTTGGACGGCTTGACCACTTGAAATGTTCACGCGACATAAAAATGTGGCTGTTTGTGAGTTATGAGGTTTTCTTATTGAAGCAACGATGTGTAAATAAATTGTGGATGTTTCCAGGGTCCTCAGTGCAGGGTCTATCTGTCGGATCAGGTTAGCCACGGGGGCAGAGCAAGTAGGAATCTCCTTGCAGTTGTCAGCTGCATCCTCTGCTGGGAGACAGTAACAAGTTCAAGATCGCACCGTGACCACTTTTTTCGCCCTCGGACATTTCTCGGCGAAACGCTGCTGTTGTCGTGCGAGCCATTTTTCAAGGAGCACCCGGCCAGCTGGGGGGAAACTGGAAAATCATCTCTGCTATTCCACTCTTCGCTATTTCATCCACGTAAACACCAGTACGTAATACAAACACAAATCTGGGGAGGGAAGCCTGTCACATAGTTTGGATCTGCAAAGTCCATAAACAAGTCCTGGTTAGTGCTGTCTGAGGCACACTGAGAGAGGCTCTGCTGAAACATACAGTAATAAGCGTGAATGGTTCTGGCACTATGCGTGTACATGTATCAAATGGATATTTCAGAAGGGCGCTATTTAGAAATGTCGTGGCAACACTGTCGCAACATGTGTGCTTCTCCATTTATTTTCCGATTTCAGTGACAACCAGCTCCGTCCAGCGTTAACTGCACACAGAGAGTGTGTACTGAGACACAGCACGTTGCCGCTGTTAATGTGTGTTAGGAAAACACATCTGGCTGTCTTTGTATGGGGAAGAGCCTTGTTTGCAGACCAGGCCTTCAAACCGAATGGCTGTTTAATCGGGTATAAATCTCTGCTGAACAGAGTGTGGGGGATTTCCAACCATCCAACAATCCAACCCATCCCGAATAATTGAGAGTAGGTACTGTGTAATTCATATTAGATAATGAATAATTCATACTGGATATTGAGTAATTCATAGTAGATCCTGAACAACTCATAGAAGATGAATAATTCATACAACGTATCAAATGATTAATAGTAATTGCTGAAAAATCAATAGTAGCTGCTGAATAGTTCATATTAGATAGTGATCATTTATGGCAGCTGTGGGTAGGAAGGCTGTGGGTTCGAATCCCAGGACTGCCAGTGGCACCACTGAGGTTCCATCCTCATACACTGCTCCTTAGACATTGTGTTCCTGGCTGCCCGCTGCTTCCCTTGGTGAATGGGTTAAATACAGAGAAAGAATCGATGCTCTCAACGTGTGCTGTGCTGTGGTGTGTTCACGTATGACAAACGTATACTTTAATTTCACAGCAGATCCTAAGTAATTCATAGAAGATACTGAATAATTCATTGAAGTTTCTGAATTGTTTGTTACAGATACAAAACACTTTGTTGTAGATCCTGAATAATTCATAGCAGCAACTAAATAATTCAGAATTGCTAGTGAATAATACAACATTAAGGTGTGGTGTAGTATAGCGGTTAATACGGTCCCCTTCCACCTTCCTGGCAGACTGGACGTCTCCCAGACCATGATACACCAACACATTTGTCAATATCTGCAGCATGATTTTTAAAAATATTATGTACACTGTGTATGTAAATTGCAGAAGTGATGAAAGTGGTGAAAGCCACTGCAAACAGGCTCCGCCCCCCCAGTTGTTCCCCTGTGTATTCTCCTCTGATCACGCCCTGCAAAGCTGGCACTTCTTTACAACTGTGCAGGTGTTTAATAATCTCTAATGGACTTGCTTATGTGGTTTCTACATTGTATGACGCCACTGTCTATAAACATTAACTAAATTTAAGTAAAGTGGCCCTTTACAGTCACACAACTTCTTCTTCTGCATTTAACCCATTCACCAAGTCAAGCAGTGGCCAGCCACGCATGCAATGCCCAGGGTGCAATGTGATCACAGGGGTAACTCTCGAACCACCAGGACACTAGCTGCCCCGAATAGTTTACTAGCACCATGGTCTCGAACCGGCAGCCTTCTGATTCCGTGCCTGGTGTCTTAACCCTGAACCACAGAGAGGGCACAGCTTAGGCGCAAAGTTTAAGGTTCTGGATGCCTGCTTTTACCATTTTACCAGTGCAAAGTACATTTGCTCTTTTTATAGCTAATATCCCTGGAAGACTGAATTGTCACAGATATTTCGGCATTCTTCTCAGCTTTCGTTCATTCCCGGCCATTATCTCGGGGCATTCCTGTTTTAGATTTGGTCACAAATCCCTTCCAGTGCCCTGTGCTGCTGCTGTTGGTGGAAGGGGAGCACAGCTGGTGCTAAGGACCCGGCTGCATTCTCCGCAAGCCCCTTTTCACATGCATGCTTCAGCCCTGACGCTCTACAGCCCGGTGCCACCTGCAGACCCTAACCAAACCCAGCCTGCATCAACACGCCGAGATGCTAATCGATACGAAACAAATGCGCTTACGAATGAGCCATGTTTTCCAGTGAGCGTCCAGGGGCTTTCTGAGCTCTCACTGGCGCTGACATAAACCGCTACATGTCCACTTCAATCCATCACACTGGGAAATCAGTTTTGTAATGTTTTTTTTTTTTGTTGTTCTGCAAAAAGCTGTCTGCTCCTTGTTGAATTATGTAAAAGAACTGAATACTTTGTAAAACATCTCAATATCACAGAACACAAAGATTTTCAATTCAGTTCAATTTAATTTTATTTATATAGCGCTTTTTACAACCAGGTTGTCACAAAGCAGCTTTACAAAGTCCAGGTCCGAGCCCCTCGTGAGTAAGCCAAAGGTGACCGAGGCGATTTTAACTCTGTCATTTCATTTTGTTACACTAAATAACATTCTGGATATGGATCTGGACTGCAGCACCACAAGCCAATCAAACTGAGCCCACTCAGGGTCACGGCAGTTCTTCATCATGTTCTTAAAAAGTTACTATGTTTGAACCTCGGTTTCTACTCTTGGGTAATCTCTCCTTTTGAGTCCTGATTAAGCTCTAGTCAAGTGTTAAGCTCTAGTGTAGGATTAAGATGTAGTCTAGCATTTAGCTGTAGTGTACCATTAAGCTCTAGTCTAAAGTTAACCTTGAGTCCAGAATTAAGTTTAGTATATCTCTTGTCTACCAGTACCTTGTAGTTTACCTTTAAGCTCTAGTGTAGCATTAAGCTATATCTAAGTCTTGTCCAGCATTACGCCCTAGTCTAGCATTAAGCTCTACTCTACCACTGTGCTCTAGCTGGGCATTAAGATCTAGTCTAGTATTAACTCAAGTCTAACATTAAGCTCTAGTCTACTGGCAAGCTCTAGTCTAGAGGTAAGCTCTAGTCTAGTGGTAAGCTCTAGTCTAGCATTAAGACCGAGTCTAGCATTAAGACAGAGTCTAGCATTAAGACAGAGTCTAGCGTTAAGCTCTATTTAGCATTAAACTCTAGTCTAACATTAAGCACTGTTTAGATTTAAGCTCTAGTCTAACGTTAAACTCTGTTTGGCATTAAGCTTTAGTCAGCATTAAGCTCTAGTCTAGCCTTAAGATCAAGTCTAGCATTATTTAGACTTTATATTTTATATTGTTCTTGTCTCTGAGTCTCTGTGTGTCTGTGCAGTCATAAAATAAGATATTTCCTCTGGGATCAATAAAGTTTTCTTATTCTGATGCTCTTGTGAGGCATAAAGCTGTAGTCAGAAATAAAGCTTTAGTGGAATGTTAAGTTCCAATTTTTGGGCATTAAGTTCTGCTCCTCATGTGCTAAGCTATTTTTTTGTGCGTTCCACTCATCTTGAGTCTTGGTTCTCTTGGGAGTGTTTCTCATCTTGAGTCTTGTTTCCACTCCTTGTTCCTCCTTCTACTCATGGGGAGTTCCATCTTTTGAGTTTTGGTTCTTCTCAGTAGTTCTCAGTAGTTCATGCTCTTGGAATATTTTTCCTTTCGAGTCTTGGTTCCACTCCGTGGTTCTCCCCCGTGTTCTTAAGGAATTTCTTTATTGAACATTAGCTCCTCTCAGTGATTCTTTTTCATGTTCTTAGGTGATTTTCCATCAGTACTTTTTTTTTAAAAGTCTGTGCTATTAAACACTTTCTTCTTTTGAGTCTTGGTTCCTTGCTGTGTTTCTTTCCCATGCTCTCAGGAAGTTTTCTTTTCCTGACATCTAGCCTATTTATACTTAGTCACTTCATGTGTCTTGGGCTGATTGGAATGCTAGCCAAAATGCATTGGCGACATTGCTCTCTGATTGCTCAAACCAATTCGGGAGAAGGTTTGAGACGCAGTTGAGCCAAGTGTAAACATATCTGTTTCTTCAAGATAAATACATAACCTTTACTCCTCCCAGATGGAACTGCAACAGTACTGAAATTAAGCTTCATCTGGTGGAGATGAATATTTGAAGGCAAATATTCTACGGTAGTCAGTCAGTCACTGTAGAAGCATCAAACATCCTCTTCGCTACAGTTCATTCTTTACTCTCAGCCATTAAATTAATTAGTGATGACAAAAAGCTCCATAAGACTTTCTTATTAATGTATCTTGACACAATGTCTCTTGTAGACAGTGATATAACATTTACTGTATCATATTATTTTACAAGGCACTAAATCAAAATGAAACTAAACTGAATTTAACTGAATTGAATTAACTTAATTGAATTGAACTGAACCGGACTGAACTGAACTGAACTGACCTGAACAGAATTGATCTGTACTGTGATGAACTGAACTGAACTCAACTGAAATTTAATGAAGGTGAAACTTCTCTATCACTGAGAACCTTAAATGCAAAAAAAATAATAATAATAATTAATTAATGCAAAGTCTTGACCTGTGCTGTAAAACTCCTGTAGTAAAAGCAGTTTTAATGCACTATATCTGTTTATAGCGCCTGTCATCCAACATTTCTATTGAAATTTGTCTTTTTGTCTACCATTTTCAAATATATTTTTTTTGTGAACTGACAAAGAATTCATGCTCATTTTTACTAGAACATTTGAGAAAAGCCAGGTTCCCTCTGAAACGCTGATGGGCAGTTTATTAAGGGGAACCGAATGCGTGTAACACCCGAGGCCATGTTAGCTGAAGCCTCATCGTTCTCACCGGAGCGTATCTGGCCTGAATCAGGCTGGACCCTGATAGAGACGATGGATTCTCCTGACAGTTAACAGCTCCGGAGAAGCTGGCCCTCGTGTTCTTTTCTCCTGCAGCACACTCTGTGCTTCCAGGGAACTTTGCCTTAAATCACTTATAAGAAGCTGCCTGCAGCTGTCCTTTGACATAATATCCAGCCGCACTAATTTCTCTTCAGGGTGCGGGATTAGTTTTCAGGCCTGAGGAGGCCTCAGTGAACCGGGCCCCTGAGGGGGAGATGGGCTGGGCGAGAGAGGCAGCAGATGCCTTACAGTGATGGAGCTTCTGTTTTGGCCGGACAAGGCCAGTTTGTCTGTCCGCAGCTCATGGCTCAACGCCAGACGCAGGCAGTGGGCATCTGCGCAGCCGGCCCCTTTAAAATGAGACTATTCATCCTGCTTTAAAGGAGCAGTCCGGCGTTTCCAGTGTCTCTCTGATGTATCTGTGGTATACGGTCATTTGCAATGAACTATAATTTTGACACGTTGCCCTGTCCTTAAAAAAAAAACATACAAATCCCTCTTGAGTGATGTGTTCATAACAGAAGCCAATGGGCAGCTGCTTCATTAAGAATGACCTCATTAATGATCGGCGTTTGGGGAATTGTGTTGGGAATTGTGTTGTAAGTATTGTCCGTAGCAATTAGCCTGGAGCTACACATGCAGCAGATACAGATGGAGTATTCCTAATAACCCCCTACGGGTTCTACTACTTACACACACTAATGTGGTCTGGAGTGAGAGTTTAGAATCTGCACTTCCCACAAAGAAAGTGAGTCAGAAGTCATTCATATTAAACTAAGCAAAATGTTGATGACGATGATGTCATCATAGAACCACTTTTTGAAAAAGTTCTTCACACTTACACATTTCATATATAATTTACTCTACTGAAACGTATCCAACAGTCCTTTAGGTGACAGAAGGAAACTATAAAATTCTTCTATTATTCACTCTTCACTTGTTAAATATTCTCTATAGTATCAAAATGGTACTAGAAGGTGGAACCCTTTGGAGTGCTATTTAGAATCATTATTTAAAGTATCAAAAAAGTTCTAACAACAGTGGTACCGCATTTGGGTGCTATATAGAACCTCTTGAAAAAAGTTCTATAATGATCTGTAGCAGTTTCTTCATAACAGAATGGTTCAAATGGTTCCTATCATAGGTCTTTACTTATAAAAAGGGTCTTTAAGTGTTCTTTAGTAAAGCCAGTGTTCATAAAGACAACCATGATAACTCAAAGAAGCATTTGCTTGGATCTTTACCTTGTTTAATGGTTCTACTCTAGACCTTGTATATGGTTATTTAAAGAACCTTTTGCAAATGGCTCCATATAGAACAGAAAAGGGTTCTACTATTTATGTGCGTAAAGAACCTATTTTAATATTTTATAGGAGCATTTTTATACCAGTAGTGTCTGTAACAGTTGTTTTTACTAAAGAACCTGTGAAGAACCCCTTCTGGGCATATGACACCCAGCGAGCCCTTTCTGGCATCATTGTTTTGAGGAGTTATAACTCTGACTTCTAGGGGTTAAACAATGGTGAACTACTTCCTTTATCATATTACTCTGAGAGCAGCATGGTGTGAGGACTCTCAGGAGGCACGTCAGGTCTCGACCCAAAAATAGTTCATTTATTTCATCATTTTCTTGGAGCTCAAGTCCTCGAGCATGTCAGAATGGTCCCCGCAGGCCTGCGGGACGTTAGCTTCGTGAGAAACAGCTTCAGTGGTGCTTCTGTTGGTGCGGACGGGGGATGAAAAATCACACACTCAAGATGCGAGAGGGGAAAAGACGTTCTAAGAGCTGTTATTTTTCAGATCAAAGAGGGTGTAACAAATTCTGCCATCTATCAGAGCGCTGCGATACTAAATGAATCGCAGTCGGCAGGCTTTAACGGATGAGCTGCTCTTGCAGTCTGCACTCTTCTTCTTCTTCTTCTTCTTCTACTTCTTCTACTTCTTCTCCTGTCTTTTCTTTCTTTCTCTCTTTCCGTACAGAAGGTTTCCCTCGGCCACGGCGTGCCAGCTAACCTTCTCAATTCAACATGCTTTTCTGCACTGCATCTTTTCTCCCCATCACTGCTGGAAGAGTTATTACTGATGTATGTGATGGTCCGCACTTCCAAAACACACCTCCCGGCGGTGGCAGGAAAAACAGAAACGGGGGAGGACACCATAACTCACGCAGGAACAACAGGAGAGCGCCATGGAACAGGGATCGACTCCAGGGCTTATTTTTATTAATATGTCGCAGACAAATGTGCGCGGGGAAGGTTTTTCATAGCTTTCAGGTTACTAATGTACCCGAGGAGTTCAGGGGTATAAATCCAGCGACCTTCTGTGTTGCTGAGAAGCTCCTCGGAGAACAGCACCTTCTTCACCAGAACTAAATACATCAGCATGCTCTCTGGTGATAGAGGAATAATTTGGCAAAAACAAAAAAACAACTGAATTGAAACAATGTGTTTTCTGACATATGTGGTTTCTGACGCTCTGTGACATGCTGTCATATATAAACATACACAAAAATACACTAGCATACATAAAACACTTGCCATAGCTGTCTTGAAACCTAAATGTGTTCCATGTTTATATATTACAGTGTTATACAGTGTCATAAACCTCATAAGTAAGTATTCCAGTAAGTTTCTGGAGAAACTTACGGAGTCAGAATTGTCCACAGTGGTGGTAAATGGAACCAGATGTCTTCCTTTAAAAACTCCCTCACAGAAAGTTATTACATGAACTGTTTATTAATATGTTTTCTGATGCCTGAGACATTGTAATTTTGCTTTTTTCTTTTTTCATTAGGTTCATCTATATCTGAATGAGGTTAGATCTAATCTCCAAGCTGATAGCCACACTATTATATATGATATCTGAAATCACCTGGTGTTTGACTAAATGTAACACTTACTTTTACAGTTCCTTATGTATTAAGGAAGGATCCCCAGGACCTTCGTAGGTCTTCGTAGGAGTATAAATGAGTTTTGGAAACTGAAAAGATTGTCTCTGTGGTATCTAAGTAGATGGAGCTAAGTGATCTTCAGGAGTTAGGTCTTATCAGGTCTTCAGGTGTCAGATAAACCACCAACACAATTAGGAAGAGGAATCAACCAACCACACTCAAAGGGCTGGACCAGTTTTGTGCAGGGGAACATCACTCAAGGCCTTCAGGAAATTCAAGATACATGAACACACGAATACGAGCAGCAGCTTATTCTAGCTACAGAATAAGTGCAGAATTTTGTGTGTGCAGATCTTTGCATCAAGTGGGAGCTTTTCTGCTTCAGCCTTTATCAATAAGGCTCTTTCTACTGAAGTGCATACATGAGCTTTGTTTAGTGTTCCTATGTCACACAGATCCAAAGTTATTCTAATTTAAAAACCATGTAATTGTTACTAGGGTTTATAAACAGCATCACATGCAAATATCCATAAAGAACAAAACATTTTATTAGAAAAAACACAAGATCTTTGAATCCGGGAGAACTTTCAGGATAGTCTCTGCCCACGAGTGGGTGGGGAAAACCTGCAGAGCAGGGGGGTCTGGAGGGGGGTCAGGAGTGGGGTCCGGAGTGTGGCCGAGTGGAGAAAGAGCAGCAAACAGCGAGCGCGTAGGAGAACAAACACCGGTTTTAGACTGTTTTACACCATTTTGCTGAAACCAGATTTTACTAATACGCAGTTCTAAGGGATAAAAAGGTCACCCACACACCCCCTAAGAAGGCTTGATCATTTTTTATTGATTTATTTACTTATCTACAATATTTATATCCACCTCTCTTAATGACCACGACTTTTTGTGTGTACAGCATAGTGTATTTAGTACAGAGTATTTTCTGGAGAGTTTTATTCATACTTTATGCTATATTTTACAGCAGTTTCCTCCGGGATCAATAAAGTTTTCTTATTTGGATTCTGATTCAGAAAAAAGCAAACTTCAGACACCGAACATGTGTGATTGACTACATGCAGGGTAAGCTGGGGAAACGGTAAAAGTTGATTCTTCGCTGAACTCTGGCTGCGTCTCGGAGTGGTGGTGCTGTAATGGGAACAGGAGGGATGTCTCTGCGCGGGTAGGTGATGATAGGCCAGGAACATGACTCAAACCGAGGCAGAGCACGGAATGTAAACTTGTGAAGGAGGGGGGCCGGAGATGATTAGTGATTGATGTAAGGTAACCTGACCACCTAAGGGTGTTTCTCTTTCCACCTTTATTAATAACATTATGAGATATTAATGAGCATTAATCAAAAGCTCATTTTGCCGGTTCAGATGTGGGTTTTCTTTTTTGTTTTTTTCTCACCGAACCTGCGTCGCTTTCAGCCTCTGATGGTTTGTTTGAATGTTTTTCTTATGCTCTTTCTCACACAGGCGCTGATTTTGGCACGGATGCTGCTGTGCTCCTCTCCGATGCGAGATGAGTGAAGGCTTATTTAAAGTATTGGTTTCGTGTTAAGCAAGCTCGGGGAGCAGAGGAGGCCCCCGCAGACCGCCACCAGCCCGGGAATCCGCACTGTCAGATTATTTTATAAACTGTGGATGATTCCTGAACGGCCACAAATCCCTGGCAATTCCTGCGGTAAGAACACATCAAACAGAATTCCCAGATCGGAAGCTTATACGAAGCAGCCACTACAGCTGCGGAGAGGGAAAGTCTATACAGCTCTGTGGAATTAATGAGATTTCAACTGCTAAAACAGACAAGGGAACACACACATACACACAGAGTACTTGTTTGGTCAGGATGTAGGGTCAAACAGATGCTCATGTGCATTATATAAATATGTAAGTATCTATAACACAGCTAAACAGCTGAAACACACCTGGTTCCGTTCACCTGTTAGTGCTGGGTTCAGTGAGGTTCAGGAGATCCCTGTAGTAAATGCAGCTTCACCATTTCCTGACCTCTCCTCATTACAGCATCCTCCACTAGTTCTGGTAGTTACTCTTTAATACCCGCTTCGGCTCGATCAGCATTTCATTGAATTAAATCAGGAGCTGCTAATTTAACAAATCCAAGCAATGGCTGGAGGAAACGAGGAGAAATTTGGACCCAAACCTGTGTTCTCCCCACTAGCTCACAAAATATCAACTACTTTTACAAACAAAACAAATCTTCATACTTTTTTCTTGTTTATTTTGATACACACTATTTCTTATCGGTGTCAAGTATCATTTTATAGATATGTATAGGTACTAACAAATTTGAAATTATGATCAGCCGCGGGCGTGTAATAAAAACAAACAAAAAAAAAAAACCAACGAGGAGTAACAGCAGAAACACAACACAGATCAAAAACTCACAAATGGATTGACATTAAAAGTGACCATAAACAAACAAAAAATGTATTAACCTCGAAGGGTTCTTGAAAGGTTCACTTCTCCATTACTGTTTCATTATTATCCTTAAAAACAGCCTTCATTTGAACTTACTTAAAATATTTTTTATTTGTACTGTTTTCAAATATTTTAGATTGGAAGAACTATGTTATTTTAAATATTAAATCGTTGTAAAAATGTGAAATTAAATACACACATTACTATTACTATTATTATTATTATTATTAGGAATAGTCATACTATTAGTACTATTAGTAGTAGTAATATTAGTATAATAATAATAATAATAATAATAATAATAATATTTTAGGTCATGTTTGCATTAACAACAAAAAAAAAGCAATTCATCTGTTCTTTCACTGTTTTCTTCTTTCTTTTTCTGAGCTTTGCACAGCGGCCTTTCTTTGTACTATATAAAGATATCAGGTCTCTAGGGTGCTGTTCAGAGGGCGTTACCCTAGGGACCTGATATAAAATATGCTTTAATACTTGGTGAATGTTTTTGAAATAATGTAAAATAATCTGAAGAGGATCTTTGCTACACATAAGGGACTGCAACTGCGGTTTGGTCAGTCAGAATCCCACCCTGATCTACTGTATTCCTGCTGCAAATGTCTTTGATAAAACGGACTTTAGTTCCCATTTAAAGTGCATAGCACTGGTTTTCCATTTTGTAGCTTAAATCATACAACCTTTACTTCAGCGTTTTTGGGAGAAAACAGAAAAGGCCCACTCATTCTGAAGGCCGAGGGAGCCTTCAGACGCTCAAGCTCTCACTCCATCTGTCTCAAGTTACCCCAATTTCTTTAATTGGCCCAATTGAAGGGCATTCCATGATTGGAGCTATTTGGGAGCGGGTTCAAACATCTCAACCCCGTCCGTTATTAACTCATTGATTACAGTAATGCGGGAAATTGCCCATTGAAGGGCCGCATGTTAACTTAACCACCTGGCCTGGCTCCGCAGCCACTCCGATACAGAAGTGTTGGGACGCAACGAGAGGAGCTCTGTCCTGCGTTAAATTAGAGTTGACAGTAGCGGAGCAGTGAAGGAGGCAGTTAATCCTGGCCCATCCGACCACTTGTGGGAGCTTTTTTAATTTTAGACCAGTTACTTGAAGGTGATGCCTTGTCAAGGTTTTCTTTTTTTCTTCTTGAATCGGCACACAGGAGTAAACTAACATCTAGGCATTTATTATCATGTCTAGTGTTTATCCTGAAATTGAGGGCATTAATAGGGGAGGTTGTCCTGCTTTGCTTCAGTAACAGCTAGATGCTGGAACACTGCTGTAAGGATTTGATTGCATTCAGCAATGAGAGTGAGGTCAGGTACTGATGTTGAATGCTCTGTTACACTGCTGTTACACAGCTGGATTGTCTACATTTTGTATTGTCTCAGATTTACATCCCGTTCACACTATACTGTTACACTGCTGTATTGTGTATTCACTGTATTGCTACTGTAATTCCTTTCACTGTGTTCAGTGCTGCTTACTGCCTCCTGTGCAATCTCATACTTATGGTGCAATACTACTCACTTTGGAAGTTTTATGTCCTGTTCATACTATACTGTTACATTACATTACTGTCACATTGTTGTTGTGTCTACATATTGTATTGTTTCTGCCATAACTTGCAGTATATTAAATGTTGCTATATGTTGCTCTGTGACCCACGGAGAAATGGCTCATTCCACTATGTACGTATACAAAAATGCTAATGACAATAAAGTTCACTTGAACCAGTCCTGGATCATGAATGTCACTCTTACACATCCCAAAGGAGCTCCATTACTCACAGCCCAACCCCGGGGGCTTTAGACCCCTCTAGTCTACCCTTAAATGGGTTCTTCACTGACTGGTACCAGCTCAGTTCGGTTCAGTTCGGTTCTACTCTGTTCAGTTTGGTTTCGGACCCACAGTTTTCCACTACAATTAAAGTATTGCCTTTATGTAACTGGTTGCTATAGCGGCCAAACATTCTGAGAAGCATCTCACTTTGAACATTCAAGCTGAGGTAAACAAACTGGCATCATTACAATCGAATGACGATTAAGTTTCCTGATGCTAACACTCACTGTCAGAGCGCCGAGGCAGAGAAAGTAGTATCCTCAGGTACTTTAAAATATCCAGACGGCTTGTCTGGGTTCAGTCAACAACACTGACATAACAATCAATAGCGACCACCAATCAGTAACCTCCAATATGTACATGTCATCATTTAGTATCGGTTCAGCACGCTTGGAACCTCAGCCAAGGCGGTACCAAGAATGGTACCGGGTACCAGATTTTAGTTATGGAAAAGCAAAAAAAGCGAGTAGAGTTGAACCGAACCGAGCTGGTACCAGTCAGTGGAGAACCCCCAATAGAGTCTGGACCTAGGCCCATGTTTATCAAGCATTTTAGAGTGAAAACAATCAGCAGCACTTTACTAACACCTGCAAAAGCTTTTACTGACAACTAACAAACTTTTATTAAGGCTTATTCCAGAACACAGCTGTCCATTTTGATGTCTCTTCACCTTAGCAAGTGTTAGGACTCTGATGCTTGATAGAAAATGCCTTTATAGCTGTTTAACAGGTTTATGTCAGTTGTCATAGAAGCCTTACCCAGTTAATGTTCTAACATTGGCGAACATTAGAACAAACCTGTACCTCAGTAAATACACTGTATGGCCAAAAGTATTGGGACGCCTGACCATTACACCATCACACACTTTAATGACACTACATTCAAACAGACTTTTAATATGGCGTTGACACCCCTTTGCAGCTATAACAGCTTCCATTCTTCCTGGAAGGCTTTCTGCAAGATTTTGGAGTTTCTGTGGGAATTTGTGCCCATTCAGGTCACTGGCTCTGTGCGGCCAGTCAAGTTCTTCCACACTGAACTCCTCCAGCCACGTCTTTATGGAGCTCGCTTTGTGCACTG
>JBBIGA010000146.1:20507911-20529487 GCA_037576975.1 Alestes dentex
AGAGAGAGAGAGAGAGAGAGAGAGAGAGAGAGAGAGAGAGAGAGAGAGAAACAGAATAAGAAAAAGTTAGAGGGACTTAGCGAGAATTAGAGAGAGAGAGAGACAGACAGAGAGAAAGACGGACAGAGAGAGAAAGACAAAATAAGAAAGAGTTAGAGAGAGCTAGAGAGAATTAGAGAGAGAGTGTCAAAGGGAGATAGAAAGATACATTTATAAAAAGATAAAGATAGAGGATGATAGAGAAACAGAAAACCAAAGAAAATTAAAAAGAGAGGGAAAAAGCAAGGAACAGAGATGGAGAGAGAATAATGAAAGACAGAGAGTTAAAGAGAGTAAGAGACAGAGTTAGAGGGTTAGATAGAGAAAGAGAAAGAGAGTTTGAGAGAGCTTTAGAAAGAGTTAGGGTTAGAGAGAAATATATATATATATATATATAGAGAGAGAGAGAGAGAGTGAGAGAGAGAGAGTTTTGGATACATTTGTTTTATGCTCTGATGCGTGGCTGTGTTGGAATGCTTTAGGCCAGAATACTGTTCTCCAGGGTTGGGCTATATCGGAGGAATGTTTCGGAGCATAGCTACACTCATCCGTCATCGCTCCAAATCCCTCCCTCCATCGCTCTGTTTACGTTAGCGGCTACTTATTGCGTTGGCATTAGGAGCGAATTGGAGTTCACAGATAATAAATAACTCGGCCTTCAATTATTTTCATTCCCATATTTCAGACTGATAAGTTCGCCTGTGGCACTTAAAGTAAACAGTGAGAGAGAGAGAGAGTGAGAGAGAGAGAGAGAGAGAGAGAGAGAGAGAGAGATTCTGAAACTCTCACCAGTAGCCGGGTGTGTTTTTGCACTGCTGGACTTTATGAAGTTTATGTGACTGCACTGTATACTGTCACTTTTATGATCCATGAATTCTGCCCCAATGTAAACTCATAAAACCCACCGGTCTGAGAACCTAAAAGGTTGTGAAAAAATGAGGGACAAAATGAATAAAACTGCTTGAGGAAACACATAAGTATGAAAAGCTTAGGATCTCCCACTTAAAGGGGAATTCCACCAATCTTTTTAAAATTTTTACAAAATTTGAGGTTGAGATGTAAACGAATTCATTCGGAGTTGGTTTGGTGTGAAATGCTCTGTTCTAGGGGAACTGAGTCAGAATTGTTCACAGTGGTTTTGAATGCAACCAGACACCTGCCTCTAAAAGCTCCCTTAAGGAAAGTTATTACATGAAATGTTCATGAATGCACTACAAAGTAAAGTGAAGTGGAAAACTAAAGTGACTGCATTTAACCCATTCACCAAGTGAAGCAGCAAGCAGTCAGGAACACAGCGCCCGGGGAGCAGTGTGTGGGGATGGTATCTTGCTCAAAGTTACCTCAGTGGTGCCACTGTAAGTCTTGGGATTCGAACCCATGACTTTCTGATCGCAGGTGCCCCACTGACATGAATTTTGATACACTTTTGGACAAAAAGTAAATCCATTCATGGTGGAGGGACAAAAATAGTCCTCACAAAACTTGTTTTGTTTAGATTTGATGCTATTTTACCATCATCAACATTACATTGGGTTTGGAAAGTAAATAAAATGGCTATATTGTGCTGGAGACATGGCCCCTCGTTCAAGTCACCACTGCTGTAAAGACACCCCATTAGCCAAGTTTCTCTACAATAAATCATTTCAATGACTTTCAGGTTGCCTGTCAGAATCATCAGTAAAACCAGACCTTAACTGACGGTCAGGACCAGGACCACTACCTGCCAGCAGGTTCTAACAGTGAAGATATTAAATGTGGCCTGCACTCATTCCAAGAATACACGGCACTGGCCTGGAGTTGCAGAAACACAGCTTGCGAAATACAACTCAATTTCTCCATTCAGTCATGAAAGGGGGGAGAAATAATGAAATGATTTCAAGTTTGTGCAAGCAAGTCTATAAAAATACCTGTCTCGTCTCCCATCTCTGACCCTGCCCGTCCTTAACCTCTGAGAAAATTCGATTTTTGCGTCAAGCTTCTGAATCAGACTTCATAAGATTGCATCAGATCTTCTGAGAGGCTGATACCAGATCCAGACTGCAAGAAGGAAGGTGCTACCAGTGTTCCACGTTCCCCCCCTTACTGCTGTTGATTAGCCAAGACGCTGGGGAAGCTGTGTTCTCAGGGCCCTCATGGTTTTTATTACTGACTGTTATTGCCTTTCAAAAGAGAATTTTTACTGGTGTTAGCGTTTGTCTTCCTTTAGGGCTACTCCTGTTTTTGCATCCCAACTCGGTTCGCATTAGATTTAGACACGAAAATCATACACGGACAGTACAAACTGTTACGGTGTAGACGCAACACAACATTGCACGTTAACAAGCTAATTTTGTTTATTTTCAAAACAAAAAAGAAACAAATTTGTCTTGCTCAAAGAGCACATGAACACGGACATCAAACCTCACTTTTCAGTTCATGTGTTATTGTTAGAGTTCTAGAGTATGTGCTGGACTCACTAGACCATGATTCATCCCTGTTGGCCGGGTGGTGCTTTATTTGTTAGCTGCATTAGCTCCAGGGCAGAACTAAGGTCAGCAAACATGTCATGGCTGTTTATGATGACAGGGTTGAAATTTTGTAAATTAGCATTAAATTCACCAAACAACTCTTTTAAAAGAGACATATTATGCAAAACTCACTTTTTGCATCCTTTTGTATTTCCATTTGGGTCTCTACTGCTCCTATAAACACCCCAAAAAAACATCCATCTGTTTTCTGTGAGTCAATTGAAAGATTTTGGTGTCAGGAATCATGTGCTTCTACGAGCCGTTTGGATGGCTCCCTTATCCTGTCGTCCAGATGAGGAAATTTGCATAGAACCGCCCCTCACCTGTCGAGCCCCACCCACTAGATTAGCTGAAGATCCGCCATTTTTGTCTGCTGATTTTACGAGCACGCATAAGATGCCGAGCGCTACGGCTACAGGCAAAGGCAAGTCACTCATAAAGTGTTGTGTTCATTTCTCTCTGGGTCCGACTCGGGGTCCAACATATAGGGCTGGATAGCGTCTCTTTTTTCTGCCATTTTTACGTGTGTTTAACGCGCAGCGTAAGCATGGGATGGGTGGGGCGTGGCCAGCAACAGCTTATTTGCATAAATGTGACAGAGCTCTTAAATGGCTTGTTTTGAAAGGGACTGAAACTGGTGATATCTCTTTTTGTGCAAAGAACTTCATGAACATGTTTTGTAGCCCATATACCTATTATAGCTTGTTTAAAAAGAGGTATAATATGTCCCCTTTAAAAAATAATCTTCAAGAAGATACATTTCAAAACATAGAAAAGAGATGTTCCTGAAGAAAATGCAAAGTGACAGCAGTTCTGTGGCATTGCTAGGGTGTTGCTAGCTGGTTGTTACGTGGTTGCTAGACTGTTGCTATAGTAATGCAAGATGGCTGCTGTTGTATTTCAAGGGCTTGCTAAGATGTGGCTTAGAGGATGCGAAGGTATCCAAGTTGGATGCTGTAATGTTTCAGGTGGTTGTTAGGGTTTGCCCAGGCAGTTGTTATGCTATCCTAGTTGCTAAGCACTTTATATGTTACTCCAGGCAGTTGATTTGGTCTTATGTGGGTTTTAGGGGACTGCTAGTTGGAGGAGGGCATAGTTAGTTGGTTGCTATGATATCCCATGCTGTAGCTGGAGTGTTGCTAATACACTGCAAGGTGAGAAAAGAAACACAAACTTTTGCACACCAGTTGGGCATTAAGGCCCTACCTCACACATTTTCTTCATAAGCTTGTTGTGGTTTCCCAAAAAATATGCCATTGTGAGATGCTATCACTGAGCTGCATGATAACTAGCCAACAGTCATGCCTCAAACATTCAGCCTGCTTTCCCATAACCAACTGCAAAGCAATTGCTCCTGCCCTTATTGCCCATTCTGTCTTCTCTTGCTCCAAGAACCAGTTCTATAATGCAGTCTGTTTTCCACGTTCCAAATTAGACTGGATGCGAGATATTGTAGAGAAGCTGGAGGCTGTCATGAAAGGGATGCTTCAGGATGCTTCAGAAAAGGGGGAGCAGAAACATCTCCGCTGGATACAGAAGGAATTACTTAGGCATGAGAAATGGTACAATCAGATCAAACGATCAAAGTGAAAAGAAATACTGCAGCATCGGCCTGAGTGACCTGCGTACGCTGGTATGTTGGACGAGCTCTCCATTATGTTCGCCAAGGTCAACACACTGAAATACACCGAGGTCTGTGTGAACCTGTTACGAAAGCGTAACACACACTGACTCCCGAAGGCCCATTTTTAATCCTTGGGGAGCCATTATTGTCATTTTGCTGTACGTTTGAAATAAAATTATGCAAGCATATATTTAATTAAATAGCATGTCTTACAATGAATTACATTTAGATTTCATCCATGTTTTCAAAAATCATGAATGTTATTTCTTTCAGCAAAATAGTAATTTTCCATCCAATTCAGATCAACATTTTCTACAGTTTCTCCACTTGTTTCAGTGAAGCTATGAGTCTGTTGTTGGGCTTGGTGACAGCTGCAACTTCTGAAGGTTAAATTCATAATGCCATAGTAGGGAACTCTTGATGATGCCATAGGCATGCTGTCTGGCCTCATCTTGGGATTGCTCTCTCTCTCTCTCTCTCTCTCTATCACTCTCTCCCTCTCTTGCCCTGCTGCCCTGAGACTGTCATTACTCAGTGTTTCTGTGAGCTTTAGCTCAAGTGCCGCTTCACCCAGACAGCCAGCGCTTAATATACACTGCATATGACCTGTTTATACTGGCTCAGCTACTGTAACTCTTATTTCACACCATGCACACCATGGAATTCCCATCCAAATAGCAAGATCTAACACTTCCCAGCACCAAAACTCCATCATGATGCAGCTTTTGCCTATTCGGGTACACAATTTATATATATATGTGTGTGTGTGTGTGTGTGTGTGTGTGTGTGTCGTTGCATGCGTGCGTGTGAGCATGTGTGTGTATTCATAATGAATCAACTAGTACAAACAGCCCAAAATTACTTTTACTTTTGATGCTGCTATATACTTGCTATTTCATTAATTAAATATATAGTTAAGTAATTTTGGACTATTTTTACTATTTGATTAATTATGAATTGCTCACACAATTTTACAAATGGCTTTTTCAAGCATAGGATAAAGTGACAAAAACTGACTTTTTGGATTGGGTATAGATACATTCTTATTTATACATATATAGATTCAGTACACATGCGCTTTTCGTATAAGTGGATTATTATTAATACTTATTTTTCACTCTTTTACTTCTTCCAGCTGCAGCGCTAGAACGGGTAGCTATTCATCATTGCTGCAACTGGAACTCAAATGTAAAAGTTGAACAGTTTTTCGCAGTGTAATTTATTACTTGTTAATATTTCCAAGCTTTGTAACCTGAGTTTGAGGAGAAAGCCCCGTTATCTGTCAGGACAGCGTGGCAGCCCGGGCCGAGCCGAACCGAGGGCCGAGCGGATGGAGGGATGGTGGGAACAGCATGGCGCCTGCAGCGCTGCTGAAGATGGAGAGAGCGCTTTAGCCTGCGCTGATCTATCACACACTTCCACCCAGGCTTCAGCGTCTCATCTGCTAACTAAAACGCAAGAGCATCCAAGCACGCTGATTTATGAGCCCTGTTACGGCCAACACACTAATCATTTATTATACTGCACACACGTGGCAGGAAAGTCACACACACACACACACACACACACACACACACACACACACACACACACACTGTAAGGGTTTTGATTAATTTCTATATACACTTCTTACAGTTTTATGCGTTGCGTTTTGGAGCTTTGTGGGGTTTCAGCTGGATCTCTACAATCACTGAGCAAAGCTCACACAGCAACATCTGAATCCACACCTTTCCCAGCAGAACACAGAGTGTTCTACACGCAGGAGCGGTGGGCCATTTCACAGAATGGTAACATTTCCTTTTACAGTCCCTTATGTTCACAATAATAACCAGGTAAGTGTGAGGTACAAGCTACAAAGTAGCAGAAAATTATGTTGGGTATCATGATGCTCCACTCCAAATCTAGTTAAATAATTTACTCTCACATGCCCAGGTTCTAGATACTAACCAGGCAAATGAAGCACTAGTATTACTGGGTAATTATTTTGGATTAATTAGTTTAAGTTGATTTGACATGCCGAGGTTCAAGATATTAACTGAGTGTAAGGTATAAGCTCCAAAGCATTAGGTAATTATATCATAATTATGTCATATTAGGTAATTATATATAGGTAATTAAGTCAATCACTCTGAAATTATCAGGTTGTAGGCATTGACTAGGCAGAGACTCCAACATACTCTGTAATAGTGTTGGGTATCATGAGACGTTGCAAAGCAACTTAAGTAATTTACTCTCAAATGCCCAGTTAGACATGTGCCCCACAGTGGCTCAGTGAGTAACACTGTTTCCTCACACCTCCGGGGTTGGGGTTTGAATCTGGGTCCTGGTCGTGTGTGTGTGTGTGTGCACCCTGTGGTGGGCTGGCGCCCCACCCAGGGTGGGTCCCTGCCTCGTGCCTGTAGACCCCGGGATTGGCTCTGCGTCCCTATGCCCCTAGTAAGGATTAAGTGGTTACAGAAAATGAATGAATGCCTAGTTAAACAGGTAAATGAGCCACAAGCTCCAGTGTACCAGGTAATAATGTTGGGTATCATCATTAAAAGTTACGAACAGTTACAAACTGCTCTGACAGGCCAAAGTTTTGGGCATTAACTGGGTAAGTGTGAGATAAAGTTTCCAGTGTATTAAGTGTTGGGTATCATGATGAAGTACCAAAGCAATTTAAGGAATTTACTCTCACATGCTCAGGTTCTAGATACTAACTAGGTAAGTGTGAAGCACTAGCTCAAAAGTATGAAGTAAATAATACTATAGTAAAATCATTGCTTTCTTTTATGGCCTAAATTCAGTTTCAGTTCTAGGTCATAAATAGTGTATAGTATAATTATTCTGAAATTATAGGGTTCTAGATGTTAACTGCATGAGTGAGACATGAACTAGGTTCGAGGTTTTAACTGGGCAAGTTATACGCTATACCTAACATATAATATTAGGTTATATGTTGGGTATAACATATATGTCGGGTATGTTGGGTATGTTGATGGAAACCAATTCATTTACTCTCACATTCCCAGGTTCTAGATATTAACAAGGAAAGCAAGATACAAGCTCCAAAGTACTAGGATTTGAGGTAGTCACTTTAGGTGTAGTACTTTAACGTGTAGTACATTGTAGATAGTACATTGTATTGCAAAATGAACAGTATGGAGGCAGTAAACTATAGTAAAAAAAATTCGCTTTCTGTCACAGCCTAGATTCAGTTTCAGTTCTAAGTAATAAACAGGTGTATAGCATATAGGACTCTGGTGCTCTTGTGGCTGAGTGCAACCAAATCCTTACAGCAATGTTCTAATGCTGCTACCCCTGAATTCAGAAGAACTGCTGGTGTCTCCAGACTTTTGGGCTTGTAGTGTATCTCCTCGTCTACCTACAAACACTTTAATGTGATCTGGACTGAAAATTTGGAACTGGCCCTTTCAACACAATTTCTCCACTCTTTCCAGTAAAGCTACAAGTCAGAGATAATTCATAGAAATGACAGTATTCTCTTGTTATCGCCGGCATTAACTGCAACTGGAATCAGATTGAAAATTATAGTGAAAGTGCTGAAATCCTTGTTTGGCCTTGACACTGCTGAACTCTCCCTCCAAGCTCCACTGTCATCTACACCATCCTTACCATCCACACCTCTCTCCATCGTTTACAGCCATCAGCACCTCAGGTTGACCCACAATCTTTCTCTTTCTCTCCCTCCTCTCCCTCTCCCTCACTCGGCCCTCTGAAAATATTATCCCTTGCATTTCTCTGAAGCATTACACCGAGCTGTCACCTTTAAAAAGTAGGGAAAATAGAGGGGAACGGGTAAGAGGGGGTCCACTGCAAAAACCTCAACGCTCCACTTTTTATTTTTTACAACAAAGAACGCTGTTTTAGGTCAGTCTCACGCTTTCCTTGTGGACTTTTGCTCCTTCTGTTTGCCTGCAGAACAACTGAGGCATCCAAACCTCCCCACGCCCCCTCGGAGTTCAAGCAATTTCCGCTTTTCCCCACGGGCCCGAGCACGGAATGCTTTACTTGTAAATTCATTCTGAAGGAGGGACGGCTTGACATCGATATTTGGGTCATTAATAGCAAATTATATCCATTTGGCACGAAAATGTACACAACAGTATGAGGTAATGAGCATTGAGTATGTATGATGAGCATCAAAACAAAGCTTTAGCTTCTCACTTTCTCTCCCTCTCGTTCCTCAGATCACTTGGACAGGCCTCCCACGTCCACTCCATCTCTCTTCCCAAGCCTCCCCTTTGTGTGTCAATAACTGACTGTCTTATTGGACAGAATGGGCTCCGGAGGCCCATCGAAGTCAGTCCACAATCGCAGCGGCTTCATTTAGGGCCATTTTTCTGGGCTGTTTTGCTTAGTGTTAGCACTGTGATTTACTGATAGCTAAATTAAATCCTATTTGCTTTGAGTCCCCATACCGAAACCCACCAGAACTGCTTAATGAGGTCTCATGACATCAGAGCATCAACCATCTCAGGAGAAATCCAGCACCGGTGCGATGGAGTGATTTAATAAAGCATTGTTTAAAAGTTCAGGTTTCGCCGAATCTGAAATGACGCCAGGGTAACAAAACGAGACAGGACGAGCGAGAGGGATGGAGAGAGTGAGTGCAGAGAGACAGAGATGTCCGAAACGTCCATAAAATGTACATTCAGACTTTAATGGTCCCCAGTGCATGTAGGTCAATTCTGCTAATCCAGAGAGAAAGGGGAAAGGCAAGGTTCTCTACGGTGCATCAGAGCGTTCTCACGTTTCTCTTGGAGCCCTCTGGCCTTGCCTGGTGTGACAAATCTGCTCCATGAGATCTGGACATGTATCCTGGACGTCTGCAAAAGCCACTAAGAGCAGGAGTGACCGCTCGGGACTTCCAGAAAGAAACATGAGCGCGTTCTGAACATTTGGTCTGCAAGTGCTTTGTTGTGGAGTGTTTCATTAATGCTATCGAGTGTTTCATCAATGGAGACAGTAAATAAATGCTGAGGTCAAGCTGTCGAAAGGTTCCTCATTTAATCCATGAAATAATGAGATCACCAAGGAGTTTCAAACATCAGAGCACAAGCAGGGAGTGACGCAATATCCAGAGAACAAGATAATAACAATCCTTCAGCAACAATGCTTCCCAAAGAGGCCATATTGAATTTTTGCTGGTCACATGAATCCAAGCCCTGTATCCCAACACACCTTATTCATGGACGTGAACGACAGGACTGTGCCGTCTTCACTGACATCAGCTCCCAAGTCTCACGTCCCAACACTCTGACCGATTGAGCGTTGTCATGCAATGCTGGACACCCACCTAGACATGATTGACGAGAACTGGCTGTCTGGTGAAGAAGCACAATGGCCCCTGTTCACCAAAGTTACAGTCAAATCTGATCACAGAATGCACATTATTCATCATATTTTGGCATATTTCCACAATCAAACTCCCATCTGGTCTGAATGTGAGTGGAAAGTGCTTGGAGTGTGGTTTAATCATCAGAATGATCTATGATACACTACCGTTCAGTTTGGAATCACTTGTCATACCAATAATTATTTTACTCACTCATAACTCATGCAAGCATTGGTTGAGATACTCTAAGTTGGACACTAGAAAGTATTTTAAGATGTTTTACTTAATATTTCAAGTTGTTTGGGAGCATCAAGATAAATGATACACTGTAGCGCATAGGCTAGCCCTTCCAATCCAGTCTGTTGACCAGCTGTCCCTGAGGGTCTCACAGCGTATAAAACCCACCAGTGAAAGTTACAGTCTGGGGCTTTAATGTCATGTAAAACCAGCAAATAGTATTTTTAAAATTTGTAGCCAACATAATTTAGTGGGAATGGGCGACGGGCTCCGATCAAGTCCTCACAGCAATGTTTCAACAATGTTCCAACTTTTGGAGAAAAAATAGACAAGGTTTCTCCAGGTGAATTTCAGGATATCGCGTCTGTAATTTCTAACCGACTTTCTGCTGGTGCTGGAACGTGTGATATTGCTATGGAGCCTTCTGAACGACCGCAGCGGAGGCGGAATGGAAGTAGCGTCCACTCCGGGGTGGTCGTGCGGTGCGGTGTGTATTTGGCGGTGCTTAAGAGAGTGTTTCATTTGTAACATTTCATAGTGTCTAGCCATCACTTGCAGTGAACCCAGAGTGTAAAGCAGCATCAGTCAGCAGGCTCTAAATCAGCGGCAGATTAAAGAGCGCGCCTCGATCAGCACCCATAAACCCTCACCCTGAGAAAACACCCGGGGTTGTGGGACTCCAGGGTGAGACGATCGGTTTTCCCAAGCACAGCTGCGATGCTCATCAGCCGCTCCCTTATGAGCCGGAATGGTGTGAAAACACATACGCACACACTAGCACGGCTCTCTCTACAGATTCAGCTCTCCCTCTCATTCTCTCTCTCTCTCATTCTCTTTCTCTCCAAATCTCATAAAGTGAAGCTTTCCCAGCTCGGCCGCTTTGCAATCATGCAATCATGAACTTCCACCTTCTCTCGCTCTCAGAACAGAAAATGTACAGCTCTGTATTTTCACACCCTCAGCACTTTTTTGACCAGAAAGGGTTGGAAGAGCAAGTTCAAGCGCCATAATCTTCTCTAGATGTTTCACCTTTTAAACCTTACAAGTCATAGTATAATAGTATAAAACCATAATATGATTTTTGTAGATTACACACTATCAACCCTACTCAGCAAGAAACACAAAAAGACTAGTTCAGCTTCTTCAGGAGCTTAGTGGATCCAGAGGTGTGAATGCATGGGTGTGAAACTGAGGCACAAACTCGACCTCTGCTCGTAGTTGTGAGATTCAACCTAGCCCGACTGGGGCTAAATTAGGACCTATAAGCAGCTCCAATCAACAGAACACACAGTGCATCACAGCTTGCTGTGTGTGGGGCTGCGTAGTCACACACTGGTCAGGGTCCCTTTCTGACCCCTGCAAAAAGTGCCTACAATGGAAGACATGAGCATCAGAGCTGGACCATGAAGCAGTGGAAGAAGGTGGTCTGGTCTGATGAATTATGTTGTCTTATCCATCTTGTGGGTGAATGGATGTGTGTGAGTCACTTACCTGGAGAAGAAATGGCGCAAGGACGAACTGTGGGAAGAAGCGGAGTGTGATGCTCTGGGCAATGATGTGCTGGGAAAATCTTGGGCCCTGCCATTCATGTGCATGTTACTTTGACACGGACCAATTCCTTTAACATTGTTGCAGACCTTATACACCCCTCCATGACAATGGTGTTCCCTAATGGCTGTGCCTTGTTCAGCAGCATGAGGTGCCTCACCACACTAAAAACATTGTCCAGGAATGGTTTGAGAACCATGACAAAGTTTAAGGCGTTGACTCGGCCTCCAAATTTTCCAGATCTCAATCAGTATGAGTATCTGCGGGAGGTGCTGGACAAACTAGTCCGATCCTTGGAGGCCCCATCTTGCAATTTATATCACATAACTAATGTTGTCTCTTACAGCAATCTTAAGGGCCGATGTGGCGCAGGTTTTCATTCCAAGCAAGCACACCACATCTGATTCTACTTGTTTAATCAGTTGGTCTTTAAATTACTGATCAGGAGAGCTCCTGCTTTGTTGGAAGGAAAACCGCAGACTTGTCGGCTCTCTGCAGATAAGACTGGACACCTCATGATTAATGGGAGCAATTTTTATCAAGTCAGTGACTGTGATGTGACTAGATAAAATGAAGCTGTCAAGTGTTGGAAGACTTTGTTGCAGGAAAACCTCATTACTCCAGTGCTACAGTTTCTTATTAGGATGGGATTTTATCAATGTTGCATCCAGCTATGAAGGAACTCTTTTGTGGGTGCAGCATGATGACGCATCAGTTCTGGACTACCGTGCCTTGTTGACAAACGAACTTAAGAGCAAACGCTTCTTTGCTTTGTCAAGCCGGTGCTTCTTGAGAAGAAAGATTCACTTCTCTGCCGCGGCTCACCAGAGATCTGATAAAAAACTGTTGTTTTACGGCTTTATTGAAATGTTTTGCGCCGAGCCGTGTTCGAGAGTTGGCGAGCAGCCTTTCCCCAGCGGCTGGCCGGCCGGACCTGCTCTGACATTTCTGCTCAGCCATGATAAAAACATTTATCACTGGCCATGAAGAGGTCAGGGGAGTGAAGGAGAATGTTTCTTTCTCTGTCTCTCTCTCTCTCTCACGCTGGACCACAGCAGAGGAGACACCGGCCAAGCTTTGCTTTTTTTTTATATTTTATGATGACCAGTGGGTTTTTCCTAAGAGGTCAGATACTCACAGTGATGTTTTTTTCCTAGCTTTTAAATGGTCAAGAGAGACGGAGAACATTGAGAGAGGGAGATGGGATTAGACCCACTGAGTGAAGAGACATTTGTTTAGCCTTTTAGCCTCAGAATCTTTCATTTTCCCTATTCTTTTAACATCCATTGTAACACGAGTGTAAAGGAATAGTTCAACAAAATTGAAAAAATCTTATTGACACAATTTTGCACTGACTGCAGCCGTAATCGGTCAGCCAAGACATGTTTTGAGTCCTAATGTTGATTCTTCAGTTCGGAACGGGAACTGTGAGGCAGTGAATGCTCGAAGTCAATAGTCACTCGAATGGCTCGAACTGATTCCTTAAAATTCCATCACCAGAACTTTTCTCAACCTTCATCCAGTTCTTCATTAAGGTGGAGCTGACTTGTGGATGTGGTTTCCTTATGACTGCTTAATGAATACCAGCCCCGGTGATGTCTGAAATTATCAAGTTTGTTAAATTTTTTTACCATAAGTCGTAAAGTCACATGTCCAGAGATCTGATTCAGATCTGAAACCACTTGTGGCTTTCCAGGATACATGGAAAAAATCAGATTTTATGTGGCTTTTTGTCATTTAGACTGTCCCGCTCAAATCAGATCTTTAGAACAATAAAATCTGAGCTGCATATCTGAACAAGATCATATTTACCTTAAACATTTTAGCAACATTTATTCCTATACTGGCTCATAATATGGGCTTGCACCTAACTGGGTGCAGTTGTATTCTGAAAGCCAACATCTACGACACATCGTGTTCACCTTGACAGGCCCAATTCTTTGACCAACAAGTCAGGTATCAAGTACTCAAAGAAGAAGACTGACAGGCCTGGAACTGGAAACCAGGTTATTCATCAACGCTTCACCTCAATCAACTCACAGTATAAGAGGTCATGGACGTGTAGAAAGTTAGAAGCCTAAAATAAGTAGCTGTGTTTGTTTGGATTTCGCGGCCTTGGTGAAGGACCCTTGACCCCAGAGGAAAGGTGTAGTAATATGGTACCCCGTTCTCGCGGCTCAGACAAAACAAGACAGAACAGCAAGTCTACGACCCCGTGACCACTAAATAAATGGTAACAAGGTCTCTACACTCATGAACTCTGCAGACGATACTTAAGGTGTCACGCTGCTTTGTTTGTCCACCTTTAACACTTGAATGCAAACCTCATGTCGGTAGAACCCCGCCCCCCCCACACCCCTCCCCATACACTACTGTTCAAAAGGTTTCATTCAAAAGGTTTCATCATGTTTTTTGAGAAAACAAAACCAACGTGATTTTAAATTAATGTTTAAAATGAATTTATTGCTTCATAGCTTTTAGATAATTTCTACAAAGCTGTAAAAAGCCCATTGTTTTCAGATTGTATGGCAACAAGAATGAAGTTAAAATAAAAATAAACATCCAGGATACATTGCGGTTGAAAACTGGAGATCACAAAAGTGGTGACTGAACCTTAACGGTAGTTAATAAAAATAGTACGCAAATAATTACGTTATAGAATATACAGTGTTTGACAACTACAAATGATTGAGGTAATAAATACATCACTGAAACCGACACTGTATTTGTTCTAGTTGTACATTCTTTTTTATTTTTGGATCTTTCTCAGTCTTCAGACTAATTTAGTCTTCAATTCCTCTCACTAGCTAGGATCCCCTATCACCTAATACCACCAACACTGGGAGGTTGCAAGACGTTCTTCCTCTGAATCATATTAAGCCAGGCACTGCATCTTTTCACACTAACATTTGCCTACATGTGCACGAACACTGTCCTAGACAAACATACAAACAAAAAACAAGATTTTTTTTCTTTTTTTAGGTTTTGCCTTGACAGTGATGATACATTTTGTTTTGCTGTAAGTGTGACGGTTGCAGAAGTGTCCAAGCGTTTAAGACCGTTCTTAAACATTGTGCGTAAGCCTTGTTTAAAACACTGATCAATGACTCTGGTTTAGATTACACTGAGCTACAGTAACACATAAGACTGTTATCTTTTAAACCACGAATGCTGACAGTTTCTCTCCGCTTATCAGATTGGCTTCACATTCTACAAGTGTCCACTAAATGAACACATTTGTGAAATGCTGTTCGTCTGCCTCTGTTTGGTGTTTTGTTTCTATAAATACTGTCCAGCCAGGCAGCCAAGGTTAAAACCCATCAAAACATCCAAACACCTTTCTTTAGATAGAGAGAGGAGCCTCACACCAACACAGCTAACCTTCAACATGTCAGCATGTCATTTGTCAGCATGCCTGTGGGGTTTTGCCCCGGGGTAGATTGGGGTTAAGTGCCTTGCCCCGGGACACAGGGCAGCAGCCTTAGAACTGCATTCATTCTGCAAATTTCCTGTAGTACCTTCTCAGGGTTCAATCTGGCAGCCTTTCAGCTGCTATGCAACTGTAGCCTGAGACTGGCACCAAAAGTGCGGGCCAGAATTACAAAGACAATACTTTTGGCTTATCGGGTTGAAAAAAAGAGCTGGAAAGATGGAATACATTTAAGAAACTTGGATGAAAGTTGTGGTGGGTAAGCATTTTAAGATGGAAATGTGGTGGTTTCCCAGTCAGCCAATGACAATCATGGGGGAATCTGGGCATGTTTTAATCACCCAATCACAATTGTGTAGGTGTTTTCTTTTTGTTTTAAATCTCTGGTGAGATTGTAGTGGGAGTTTTCATGGTAATCGTGGGTGTGTTAAATTCCGTGGTGGTTCCAGTGTGGAGAAATTAAGCTGTTTAAGTGAAAGTTTCTTAGTTAATAAAAAAAAGAAAACCGTGTTTGGGGCGGAGGGGGGGGGTGGTTAAGAAAATATGCTCAGTGTAAACACAACCGTATTAAGAAAAATGCTGTGGAAGGTGGAAACAAGTGAAACAGTCTGTAGTGCTACACACGTACATTTCTGGATAAACAGTCCAGTTAGAACAAGCTGCTTTGGCCTAATCAAATTTGGCCAGAATCAAGAAATATTTCACTCTTTCCGAAATGCAAAGCAGTTTCATTTTCATGTCAAAAAAAATAATTTATTGGTGTAAAGTTTACCTGCCAGCCTTTTATGATGACTACTTTTTGGGTGGGCCTAGAAACTAAACAGGGTGGGAACAGCCACTTGAAGCCCGCCCATAGCAACAGGCCTGATCTGGTGTTTCTGTTTTTGTGTCCACATGTACAAAACATGTCACAAGAAAGGACGGATGAAGAAATGAGATCATACACTCATCAAAGTGGTGATGTTGGAGGGTAACCAGACAGAAGGGTGATCAGCATTTCTTGAGCTCCATAAGCCTGTGCGTCGGGTCTCCATGCCTCTAATATGAAAACTCGCTCCATGGTTCTCAAGAGTGTTTATGAACATGATGGAGAGAGAATTTTATCCATTTGTACAGAACTGATGGAAATTAGCATAGTTGTTTTGCAACATTTCAATTCTTCAGCTAAGCTGGCTACTGCCCACTGAAGGTTTGGGAACTCTTAGCTTTTCACTGTTTTTAATACAAACAAGCATGTTTTTGAGCATGCCCTGCCCTGCTGATGCCACTCATTTAGCCGCTTGTAGTGATGTCAGCGAATCATTTAAACTCGTATTTAGGCCAAAACCACTCTCACACCAAGGAAGACACTTTGACACCAGCTGTTTAGCAGCCACAGCTCCACACGGGGTGATTTAGAGCTAAATTAATGTCAGCCTCTAAACCACTCGCTCTAATACCATCTCAGATGGTCTGACATTGACGTAAAAGGCTCCACACACTTGCAGAGAAGCGATGGGGGCTCGGCAGGCCTGCAGCTATTTAACGTGTTACATTTTCATGTTTCCATGCTGTGTCAATGTCTATCAAATTATTTTCATGAACAAAACACATTTGAGCTTGTGTTTTGGGGGTTGATTATGTGACATCCGATACGCCCGGGCCGCAAATGACATTTTGCAGAAAGAGACGGGAAGATCGGGCCAAGCCGCGACTGACAAAATAACTGCATCATTTAAAGTTTCATGAAAATCATATCAGCTGAAAGAAGTGGTGCTGGACGGGACACAAATGTAATCAAATTAAAATGGCCCATGACTCTGCTCATACTCAATCGATGCTCTAATGTGCTGGACTGACGACAAGAATATGAAACCTGATAGGACAGAATTAAGGCTGGTGAGCAGAGACCCATAAATTTTGCTACTGAGCCGCAGTGATTCATGCATGTTTGTCATTTAATTTATTTATTTAGGCCTCGGAGGTGGACGCATGGGCGGAGTGAGCTTGTTTACGCCAGTCGTTCTTTTTTTGGCTGCGTTCTTATATTTAATGGTCAACAGACATGGCATGGAAAAAGGAACACATGTGTTTGTGGTAGTCTGCAGCTACATGCACCAAAATGCCTGGCTGTAATGTCTACAAAACCCAGACGTTATGGAACCAGGTGAATAAAACCAGGGGTCTACAACCAAATTTAGCCATTTTATTTATGATCCAAACCCACCAGTGAACCTACACGTATCTTCTGAGTGTTTATATGGAACACTGATGATGGTAAAATCTTTTCTTTGGATACTATTTTGCCTCACAGTGCCCTGAATCCATCCCTCCTCCATTAATGAATTCAGTTTTAGGCCAAAAGTAAAACAACGTCTCAGGCATCAGGCGGCGCATTCATAACCATTTCATATAAAAACTTTGTGAGGTAGCTTTTAGAGGCAGATGTCTGGTTCCATCCACCACCACTGTGAACAATTCTGACTCTGTAATTTTCTCTACAATGGAGCATTTCACACCAAACTCACTCTGTTAGCATCCGAACTACTTAATTGTGCAGGAATTTTGAAAAACATAATTAAATTCTCATTTAAAGAGAATACACTGTTTGCTGAGGAGGATGCTGGGATTGAAAAAAATGGGCTGCTAACAAAGAGCTTGCACTGCATTTTATCCCCCAGTGAAAACACAACCTGATGTTACCACTGAAAGGCCTTTCAGCTGACATTCCCTGTCAAGTCGAAGCCCAACATGACCCGAAGTCCCACATTCTCCGAGCTCTCCTGTCAATTACAGCGTTCACCCAACGCCATACATCACCTCCCATTTATCTAATCAACTACAATAACATATGAGCTAATAAAAGCCCCGTGTCGTATGACTGCCTATGGGGTCACGGCGGAGATGCTGGTAGGACAGACAGTGCCTCCTTCTCCGTCTTTATTGGCTATTAAAACTCTGTTGTTATTGTAATGGGGTCAATTGACCTTAAGGAGCAGCGTTAAGGTTTTGTGACTTTAGCTCAGCCCAGTTTAGATTTCCCAAACCTCTCTCTCTCTCTCTCTCTCTCTCTCTCTCTCTCTCTCTCTCTCCCACACACACACACACACACACACACACACACACACAGCCTTTACCGTTCGCCTCATACTTCGCTACGTTAATATATGACCCACAGTCATTGCTTTTATTATTGCAGGGAATACATGAGTGAATTTGTGCAGTTTGAGCGCCGCTGTGATCAGGCCGCGCTAGCAGGATTGGAAGTGACATCACGCAGAAATGAAACAGAGAAGGAGCACGATGGGAAAAGGGCAAAAGAAGCTGGACCCCAATTAAAAATGAGAAGGAAATTTTGGGAGGATACAGTTACCATGGGATAGCTAAACATCGTTGTGTGTAACAGGCTGTTCCCACTGTAACGACTGCGGAGGGCCGGTTAGCATTACAGGGACAACAACATGTGCTTTGAACACAGTCAGAGCACTGGAAACTACTTCGTGCCTCCACATGTTCAGCAAATGGCAATTATTGACCATAACATAAAGCCTGAGATGGTTCAATGATTCACGGTGGGATGATTTAAAATGTTATTTTCGTTGCATTATATTGGCTTATAGCATAGTGTATTGAATTTATACTGACATCCGTTTTTTGGTCCAGAGTTTTTAAATTAGGAATATACAGGGGGAACAATGTGCTCTCACAGTATGTGGTGGGCGTGCTTAACCCACATTGGGTCCAATGCAAACATATGGCTGTTTCTGGGTAGCCTACTGGGTCCACTGTCTAAATACTGGCCCTATCATTGAGAGATTGATCCCCAGTGATGCCACAGTCATCCGTATCCAATCAGTATAACCGGGTACAATTAGGCATGACTCAGTTAGGGGTAGAAATGAACCTATCTGGATATATACTGTAATTCAGCGTTCTGCAGATTTAAAGAACATCTTTCCATTTGTTAAGCAGGTAAGAAGGCACAGCTTATGCACCTATTAGAACCTAAAATATTTGTCAGACGTCATTTCCCAAATATAAATTGGACTCTGGTTAGGTTCAAATTTCCCTCTGGGGTTCTCACGGACTGCCTCTGATTTCTCCCTGCTTTCCATCTTTCTTTTATTCTTCTTACTTCCTTTCATTACCTTAAAACACTTAATCCGGCACGCTGGAGTCACACACTCATGTTAACATTATTTACCACTGAGGTCTATAAGGCCCTTGTGAGAAACCTGTGTGAGGATAAATTCAACAGTAAAGTTATTCAGGAGAGGACAGTTTAGTCCAGTGCATGTTGAAATGTGTCAATACCTTTACTGGCCAAGACTTTTGAGAGTAACTTGAATGGCCAGGAAAACAGACCAAATGAATCCCTGACCAAATCAACCCTCACCTTTTATTTGAAGCCACAAACAACCAAACTGGAGCTCTAGGTAGAGGACAACCAGCAACACAATAGATGACATCACAAGAATCTTGACCAAGCCATTAAGACGGAACAGAAGACGAGATCAACTAGACCACAATCAAGAATGACAAAAGTACAAGTATATCAGTAATATCAAATTGCGGCCCTTCCACAGTAACCAGTGACCATGCAGAGTTACTGCACAGCTAAAGCAGTTCCCAGGTTGATGTGGCATCCCTGGTGGTTTCTAGGGTGTTGCTAGGTTATGGTAGTGCCTGGCGGTGTTCCAAGTAGCTGCTAGGTTGTTGCTAATTGTTTGGAATGGTATCTCTAGTGGTTGCTTGGTGGTTTGCTATGGTGTACCAGGTGGTTGCTGGGGGAATAAAAGGGTGATGGCAGTGTATTTGTAAGTTTAATGCACTATTCATTCCTATGGGATGTAATCAGAAAAAGGGTCCTATTCAGAAACCACATGTCTGATTAAAAAGCTGTCTAAAAGCACCTCCAATCAGACCAAACAACCTGAAGTTGATACCTTGATATCTCGAAAAGTGTGGGACTAGTTAGCAGATCTGATAGATAGTAAATCTGACAGAAGAAGAGGATGAAGAAGAAGAAGACGAAAAAGAAGAAAGAAAGAAAAAAAACCTGAAAAACAAATAAGGCTAGAGTTGTACGTTTGCCTTGCAATAATTTGAGTATTACCTGTACCTGTATATGTGTTGACCGTATGCGACTATTAACCATTACATATTAGCTTGTGGTGTAGGGCAACACAAACAAAACATCCTCTGGTTATGCTACATGCTAACATTGTGTCACATAATATAAACACTAATGTATTACGTCTGGATTACAGTTTCCTGTTTATGAGATCAGTATATTAACTTCAGTTTTTATTCCTGTCATTTACTGTAGTTAAATGTAATTCCAGGAGTAAACGTGTAATGATGTAAGCTGCACTGTTGTAATCCAGCTACATGACCTGTGGCCACATTGGTTTTACATGTGTTCTTAATGCGTAACTATACAATAATTAGAGACAATTCATATAAAGTGAGACCACTTGGTTTTATGTAACAAGCACCATTAAAACACACTTAGGGAGAGTTTCTCAGATCCACATTAATGGTGAATCAGCATTTGTGCTACAATTTAGTCCAAGACTAGTCTTAACCCACGTCCAGGAAGCATAAAAAAGCTTATTAAAGGTTATTTTTAGCGGGACCAGCAGTGGCCTGGGCCTCTTAAGCCATGCTCTTTTTGCCATTGCCCAGTCTGAAATGCTAGACTCTCTGCGGCTGAAGTGTTTGGATGATCTAAAGTGATGTAAATAGAGGGTTCTGAAGTACGTTAAGTGATCTGTAAACATGTTTTATTGTAAAAGGACAGAGACGGAAGGCTGAGAGAGGCCTCTGTGTACTGGAGACTGTCACTAAACATGCGCTCACCCCCAGAGCCATTCTTTACCGTTTGTTTTCCCTCTCCCTGCAGAAATGTAAATGATGTCTCGCCACTGTTTTTTATTATATGCAGACTTGGAGTTTGCGCGCAGCTTCCGTGGCAGGGCTCGCTGATTAATTCCCCGAGGTCAGCGCTCTTGAGCTTGGCTCACTAATGCAGCACGGCCAGGACTTTCTCATAAAATCAACAGAGCAAATTCAGCAGAGTACACTGTAGTGCACAGGACTTTACAGCCTGCCTCTCTCTCTCCCTCACTGTTTCTTTATCTCTCTCTATCTCTCTCCTTGTATCTTTCTCTATCTCTCTCTCTCCCTCTCTCTCTTTGTCTCTCTCTCTTTGTGTCTCTTCCCCTCTCTCGCGCTCTCTCTCTTTCTCTCTCTTTCTCTCTCTCTGTCTCCATGTCTCTCTCTGTTTCTCTCTCTCTCTCTGTCTTTCTCTCTTTCTTTCTGTCTGTCTTTCTTGCTCTCTCGCCATCCTTCTGCATTTTCCTCTTTCTTTTTCTTCGTTTTTTTCTGAATGTCACTGCTACTTTCTTTATGTCCCGTTTTTTTTTTCTTTTTATATATTTCTGTCTCTCTTTTCTTTTTCTTTCTCTCTCTGTTTGCATCTTTTTCTTTCTTTTTCTTTCTATCTCTGCCACTTTCTTTCTGCCTGTCTTCTCTGTCTCCCTTCTCTCTCTTTCTCTCTCTCTCTCTCACCTTCTTTCTTTTCTTTTTATTCTACATTTTCTTTCTGCGATCTCTGCCACTCTTCCAACTTATCTTGCTTTTCTTTCTCTCTTCTCTGCCACCTTTCTTTCTTTCTTTCTTTCTTTCTTTCTTTCTTTTTCTAAAGGAACATGATGTTGTGGGAGGAAATGCTGTTCACACTTGAATCATTCAGTGTGTTCAAATAAAATGACCCCATTTCCACCCTAAATACATACACACACACACACACGCACACACACACACACACACACACACACACACACACACACACACACACACACACACA
>JBBIGA010000146.1:20551276-20564558 GCA_037576975.1 Alestes dentex
CACACGCAAGAACCTGTAAAAGGAGAAATAAAAGGGAAAAAGATGTACTGTACAAAGGCACACACAAACACACACACACACACACACACACACACACACACACACACAATACATTTTTGCCATGAACATAGGAAGCCCTGGAAGGTGAAAGCGGGTCTTGGTGAAAATTGCATCCGATTGGTCTGTGACCTCTGGACCCCCCCGCACAGACGGACAGACACCATCACTGTCAGCGGCAGCCTATAAATAAAGTTTTCAGCTGTTTGACAGGAAGGTCTGCATGTCCGAGGGATGACCCGAGGGTGACTCAGCCGGTGCGGAGGGTTTGGAGCGAGTGTGTGGGAGCGAGAGAGTGTGAGAACGAGAGCTGCTGGCCGGGTGGGTGGACGCTGGGCGAACTGTTGAAAAGCACCTAGCGAAAAAATAACATTAAGAAATGAGTTTTACCCCAGAGAGCCAGAGCACGATCCGGAGCTGTCCCAGCGGTCAGCTAAATCTAACACGATGTATTCCAGCAGCCCAACTTAGCTTAAATAAAGCTGACCGCGATGAAAAGGCAGAAAAACGGTGGAAAAACACTCAAAATCCCAACATCCACAATCAAACTTTAGACTGAAAAATAAGAGCATAGAACATTATATTAAAAAAGGTTGATACTGATCCATTAAATCATTTATTAGGAGACTCATTACCATGATTTGAAATAATAACACGGCATATTATATATCAGTATATAAATATTGAGTTTGTAAGATTAGTATTACAATGAAAGCCAATACAATTCATGTATCAACAACAAAATTATTTTTAAATGATTAAATTTCACCTCCTCTGTTCAGTTACGTCCGGTTCTACCTGCTGGCAGGAATTCCTCCAATCACTAGAAGCTCCACTCTAATGTTATTGGACACATGGACAACACACTTGGAGGAGAACACTAACTGCTAATACAGTAAAAGCAGACCCCCACACTGGCTAGTGCTGGGGGAGAGGGAAGACCACCCTACCCACCCAGAGAGAGACATTCAGTAGTCAGTGCTCAGACAGAAGACCCCTCAACAATTTTCCAGTTTTTCACATTCAAACACAAACGTGTTCTTACTGTAAACACCCCCTTTTTTAGGTCAGAAACATAAATATGTCATACACACAGCCGTTACAGTAAATCTAAAGTGATGGCTGAAACACACCTTTTCACACTGAAGCACGCCAGTACCGTTCATGCACTTCTACTTGGCCTCTGAATTTCTCTTCAGCTTGACGTCTATTATGAACGAGAACCGACATCTACAGTAATGCTGATAATGAATAATTTACAGGACATTCTTAATTCATAGCAGACCCTAAACAATTCATAGAAACTGAATCACTTATGTAGATTTATAATAGATAAACAGTATAATTTATAGCAGATTTGTATATACTGAGTCATTTATAGTTAAGGAATAATTTACAGTAGATACTGAATATATAAGACTATACTGATGAATTAATAACAGATACTGAATAATTCACATTAGATACTGATTCATTTACATATCACTGTTATTTATTTATTTATTTATTTATAGATAGTGAATAAATTAAGTAGATATTGAATAAATGACAGTAGAAATGGAATAATTTATATTAGGTACTAAATAAGCTATAGTAGATACTGAATCTTTGACAGTAAAGATGAATTTTAGAGATTCATAGTGGATACTTAGTGATAAGTTTTAATTTACCTACACCTGTCTCTGTGCCGTGTGTATACTGTAAATGCGTCAGTGTTATTTATCCTATACATGTACACTGATGTGTATCTATCAAATGACATTATGATCATTTAAAGTACTTATGACTTAAATAACAACGATGAAGGTGGTAATGATTCCCAGTGTGGAGACGAGAGGGGCACACTGCTATCCTGATAAGTGTGGGAAAGCTTCGAAGGTCACAAACAGTCCATTTCGTAATTTAGCAGTGGGATATTTCGCCGGTCATCCGTGCGCTCACTCGCTGCTGGTGTTTGACAGCTGAGCTGTATAAACGCGTTTGATTGAGAAGGTGCTGAAAAGAAACCACATGCTTCGAAGGCAAATTTCAAAAGTCTTGCAAGTGAGAGTGAGAGTGAGCAGCGCATTCTTTCACGGTCAGTAATGAAGGCGATCGAGGTGGGGGTCAGCGGAGATTCAGGCCTGCATACGATAATAACATTAAAACGGCAACAGCACCAACAACACCGCGGTCAAAAGTACACCTGCTGAATATGAAACGGAGCTTGTAAATCACCGTTCTTGGGCTGTAATTGGAAAACTTTGGCCTTGAGAAGGGCAAAATTACCAGTAATAGCCAGAAAAAAAAGAGCAGAGCCTCTACGCAAAAGCTGCGTGGGAAACGGTTGCAGAGAGAATCTGGAAACGGCAGTGCAACAATGAGGAGGACAGGCCATTTTTCAAATGATTCAGATGTGAGCCTGATCTTCTGACCTAAAATGAGTGCATGAGGAAGGTTCCCCTTAATGGGTTGAGGCACAGTCCTGTGCACAACAATCGCCAGATAAAGAAAAAGAAGAAAAAAAAAACTGAACAATAACCGGATTGGCAAATAAGCAGTTTTGCAATGGCCTCGCTGGGGTTTGATTTGTCAAATAATAAAAGCTCGTAACTTACACGTCAAGTTAACACTTTGTGAATGCGTGCAGCCTCTGTCCAATAGGGTGGGTTACCTAAGCTCGGCCTGTTCCAGGAAATAAGTGTTCCCATGCCTTAAGTTCGGATTTACTTCAACTAAAGACAAATTTATTGCAATAAAACCACTTTATGATTTAATTGCATGAAACAAGCTGAAATATAATTGAAGTATAATCGGAACGGGCACGGAGCCTTGAGAAAGGCCGAGCAATGCCAAAAAGAAGGAAGGCAATTACCCCCAGAGTGCAGCGAGATGCCTTTCTGCTCAGAAACGACTGGGTGAAACACCCCGACCTGCAATTGTGACCACGATTCATAAAATATCCACATCAAAGTTCTACAGGCATCTGGACAAGCAGAAGACCTCATGACTCCATATCAGATCAGCGTTATCTCATGCTCACCTGTGTTACCTGGGTTTCAGTGTCAGTAGCCCAATGTTGACCAGGCACTAAGAAAGAATGTATGTGTCTATTAGGGAAATAGGCTACTAATCAGACATACACACCTTGCTAACCCACACACTCCCCTTCTACCATCTTGAAACCCTAATGGGCCTTCTAGTTGGTCTTTAGCAAAGGATTTCTCGTAAACTGAGTAAGCAGAATTAGTGACGGCCCACCTGAGACTATTAGTGATTTTGGCTGGTCTACACTAAATAAATAGATATTGGCCAAAGGCAGGTAAACACACTGATTTGCCCAACCGAAATGCTGTTACGGGCCCAAATCACAGTACTTTGATGGTCTTTAAACTTTAATGTGGTTTTGCAACATCCTGGCATTGTCCCAAATTGGTCCAAAATCATTTAATGTAATAGTGAGATAGATGAGGAAAGCAAAACGGTCATTATTTAAATGTATCCCTTTTTACCTATTTAACACACTCCCATGAGTTTTCATAGTTGCTCATTCCTATACTTTGGCCATAAAATAAATGTCATAATTTTCTCATATCAAAAACAGCTTAGATAACATGAGCAAAATCATTGTCTGCTACAGAATTTGGCCACGATTACAGTTGCAGCATCTATTACTGGACAGTTTACAACCAGCTTACGAATAAGCAGCTTACTCAGCAACTCTCTGCAGGCCCTCTAGTGTGTGAAACGTTGTGAGTCTGTGTTGAGCTGCTAGTGAGCAATGAGTGGTGAAAAGGCAGGATAAGAAGGGGGACCTCTCTATGAAGATGGAGATGAATGTTGCTGCGCATCAAAAAAAGGATTGAAACAAAATAAACACTGTAAACAATGTTGACTTTCCCACTCACCTATGAAGATGAAAATCCAATCTGTATTTTTATTGCATCAAAATCCCATCAAAATTCTATCAATGTTATTGAAGAAAAAAGTGCATGGATCTGTAGGCCTAAATCACATGTCTGAACTACAGGCCTCAAAACATCAAACCAAGGCGGAATCCCAAATGACTCCCCACTCCTTTGTGTACTCTGTGAGTCACTAGCTGATTTTGTGGCCCTGGCACCAATTTTTTTTTTTTGTGGAAAATATGGCACCTATTCCAAATTGGGAACCGGCACTTTCCACGGCACCAGCACCAGTGCAGTGGAAAAGGGGTAACTATGGACTGTTTACCAAAACAGTGCGCTGTATATCCAGCAGAGATCCGTGCACTTGAGTATCAAATGACTCTTTGTTAGACATATAATGCGCTGTTTGAGTGCAGAAGCCCTTATTTTTATGCCCCATGTAGTGCAGCAGCCTAAACAGAGCAAAAAAATTCTAACTGAGCGTTACCACCAATGTCACATGGCCAAGAATTGGTGTCCACGCAGCCTTGAAAAAGAAATCACATCTGGGTCACATTAAAGTAAAAACATCAGATTTGCCACTTTAACCTGGTAATGTGAACGCCACTTAAAATGCGCGGCACATGCATGAGTTTGGCTGACCAAACTGCATCAGCGAATGAGCTACAGTGAAGAACATGGAATAACCAGGGAGTAACCGGCCATTAACCTATTAACAGCTGCGCACTGGTGTGTCACAGTGATATATCTGGAGTGTTTTCCATAGTCTGAGTGTTTTATATTATATATATCAGTTTTATTTCAAGACTGTCCTTATAAAATGCTGGCCCCCTTTTGGATGTAAATATTATTCTGAATCTGCAGACACTAAACAAATACCTTTTAGCTTTTATCACTGGAAGTTCATGCAGCAAAGGCAACCCAGGGCTCATTTTTTCCTTTCGCTGACGCAGCTCCGACCCACCGACCGCTGCGTCATAAATACGGCGCTCCAGTTTCGAAGGTAACGTGTCACTTTCAATAAACGTGCGAAAAGGCCGCCCTGGTGCCTACAATAATATTTATTAGCTGTTGCATTGTGTCTATACGCTCGATTCTTCGTGAACCCGTGGGAGAACGAACAAATGGTGGAATGTGGAAAAATTCAGCACATCTCGCGTGCGGTCGTAAAACTCACAGCGATATTTAAGGCCGGTTCGATCGACCTCTGGAAGGACCCACTGGTGTGTAGGCTAAGAAGCCGTTCCACACCAGGCCTGGTTGGCTCAGCATGTTACCGTTTGGCAGGCACAACTAAAGTAAGCAAACACATTAAATAAATGGCCTAATTGCTCGTTAGGGACAGGAGAATGCGAACCTTGCAAAGCTAGTGACATGCTGAGGAACTTTACCTGTAAATTTACGCACCGAGTTGCAGTGGCTTTTTACGACCTTTCAAGAGGTGGATGTGTGCTTGAAGTAATGCTTATTTGTGCGCTGGTGTTTTAACGGCAAAAAAAAAAAATGGTGCATAAAACAATCAGAAGTGACAGAGTGGGGCATGAGAACTGTGTAATAACCCTCAGGACCCAAAAATACAGACTTACAAAAAGAAGAATTACACTCATTTTAGTCCAGGGGGTCTGCTGGATCTGCTGGGGGGACGTCATTGTCTACAAATCGCTTCTGCCTGAGCACAGAGCAAGCAGAATAGCCATATCGCATCTGTGGATGCTTTGACTTCTTTAGAAATTTGCTTCAGGCACATGAGGCACATACCCGACCACCCCGAAAATATTCTTAAAAATACAAGAATGGAGCAATAATTAATACCTAATTCATTTTGAGCTCTCTCGGACCTCAGATATGGATCACCTCTTAGACTCTTGGGGGCTCCTGGGGGGCGCAACAAGTGATATTAAATTAATTATTGCCACTCCTCCAAAAGAGGAACTTTACAGGAGAAACTTTTCCCAGTTTCACTTTAATTTAATGTAAGAAGATGTTTTTACAGATGTTCATTTTTCACCATTTATATTGTCCTGTTTGTCATTTAAATTTGACATAAAATATCGTAAAAAAATAACTCTTGATATATATGTGTCATATATTATATCATACAGATATGCGCACACACACACACACACATACACACACTCACACATATAAATATAAATATATATATATATAAATATATGCTGATAAGATCATTAGATGATAGCTCTTGAGACTGAGCAGCTGAGATTGTATATCTGAACATGTTTTAATGTATTTTTATGGTTGTGACTATGTCTAAAAAGTATTTTTTTTTACATTAAAATGGTGTGGATTACTGATTGCTTTTTATACTGATCCTAAATCAAGCAATAGTGTACAATAGAGGCTGTGTTTGACTTTTATAAACTTCAGATCTTCGGTATCATTTCTAATACATATGACAGTATCAGGGAAACTGATTTTTTTTATATTCTTTTAAAATGAAGAATGATTGCTAAGTGGGTTTTTGAAGGTTGGCTCATTATTAAAGCTGTCACCATTTGTATGATTTTTACTGCCCCTTCTTAAAGTGATAAACACACGCATTTATTCATAAGCATTTATATATATTTTTATATACATAGAATTTATATATTTACTCATTTGCATTGTTTTTTCTAATGTTACATAGAATTCTTCCTCTCTCTCTCTCTCTCTCTCTCTCACTCCCTACACACACGCACACACACACACACACACACACACACACACACACACATATATAATCCCATATATATACATATCGAGAGAAAAAGTTGTATGATATGGTTATGCAGTTTACAAATGAAAGCAGTCCATATTTTCCACTACACCACACACACACACCACACACGCATCACACACACTGTCTGCACTCCTCAGTAACTCAGCTCAGATCTAACATCAAGATTTCTCGGTCTGATAAGGAGGAAGTGGGAAAGATTCTGGTTTTGTTGGTTTTGCCTTGAATTCTCAAGGCCACCACTGCACTGCCACAGTGCTGCCACCACACTTTCATCTCTGATTGGTCACGGTTTCCAGTGGGTGGCTCCTCTCTGTGTGACGGACGTGTGGCTGGGGGGCATGCGGTATTTACCAGGCTTCATCTGTTGACAGGAAATTAGCTCTTTGGGGTTAGGTTTGATCAGCCGCCAGCATCGCGGAGCTGCCTGCCAAAAAACAGGCTTTAGGAGAGGAGATACAGCGCCGCGGCTTTCATGCCCCACACTCACCCTCCAGCTCCGGCCAAGAGGCCTGTGTGTGATTGACACTATGGTAGAGAGTCATTCAGCTGAGATGCTGGAGTGTAGATGATCTCAGGGCCAAAGAATAAGGTCCACTTTAAAGGTTCTGGCCAGAAGGTGTGTTGATTCGTCACAGAGGGTTTGATGGCCTGATTCAGTCCAATAACTATATCATTTCCTTTTGACCAGTATTAGTGTGATTTGGACACTACTGTTCTTCTTGTTTTATTTTTATTATTATTCTTTCTATGGCTGGAATTTGGCCCGTCTTCTCCACCTACAGCTGTTGAAATATTTGCACATTTCCAAAGTCAATTAATAAAAGGCTTGGTAAGAGCCAGTGAGTTAATGCCCCCTCTGTGGTTCATCAGGAAGATGCCGGGCACTGAATGAGGACAATCAGAAGAGGCACTGGTTTGAATCCATGGCGCAAGTCCTTTTTTTTTTTTAACACAATTTTTGTTTGCCCGTAGAACCAATGTTTAGGTGAGCAGTGAGTGTTTTTATCATATTTATATGACTAAATATACCAAATAAATCTAAAAAGAATAAACACAAATGAAACACAGAAAATAGTGATTTTATGTTCAGTATATCAGTGTGTCCCTGGTGGAAGGTCAGTATTACTTGCAGCTCAGAAACCTTGTTTGACTCAATCAGTGCTTCACAAAATAACAACTACAGTTTTACACACAAAACAAATCTTGTTTGTTTGTATTTCTTCTCATGTTAATGGGTGTCTTAGACTTTTACACAGTACTGTATATTTTTACAGAACCGCACACACAACCCATGTTATTGCTGTGCAGCAATCTGGTCCACTACTATAATAATATCTGCAACTGATCAGTGATGAATGAGGGCTGTGCATGAGCACATATGAGCTACAGTCTGTAACTGTGCATCAGAATAGTGAGGCCATGATAGAGATGTTTCTGATAACATGGCCAGAAAGAGAAAGAGCAAGGTGTTTCTAACCCAAAATATTTAGTCCTGAGGTCAGAAACTGACCAATCACAAGTAGGGTAGAGGACAGAGTGTACAATTACTGCACAAGGCCTAAGACACACAGGTCCCTTCATGTTACAGTTCCTCTGCCACAAAGGAGCCATACAGAGCATCCCGTAGAATTCTCCTCACGTTCTTCTGACTTTCATCTCTCAGGCAAAACCAAATAAATGATTATGGTGTAGGCCCAAGACACGCACCAGCGATATGAACATGGAAAGTGGGCTATTATTACAGTGCTGATCGCTACACTTTTCAACACACAGGAAGGCATCGATTAAAATTCCTCTGACTGTTTCCACTGAACAACTTTACAAATACGCGATACGGCCTGCATTAGATTTTACCTTTCCTCAGACTGGGCCGTTGCGGAATGCGCAGCACATGGCCGCAATATTCAAATGCAGGCCTGGCCACTGCTAATGCTTCATATTTTGGCCCATCAGTCCAGATAGGAAGTGTATATGGAGCTGTAAAAACACAGGCCAAAACAAATCAGAGAGGTTGCACAATAACGCAGGCGTTCATGCATTTTACAAGACTATAGAGGGGCCAGAGAGGTTCTCTCTCTCTCTCTCTCTTTCCTCTTATCAAGGCTTACGAGTCTGAGTATTTAAACGCCATATTTTCGTTTGTGGTCTTGCACGTTGGTCTGCGAACTGGAAATAAAAGTAGGACACGCACGGCGTCCTTCGTTCCAGCGCTCCCTTAGCCCTTACAGGTCAAGGTACCACCAGCGATAAAAAGAACACGCTGGAGTTTTATGTGAACGATTCCTGACTCCCTGAAATGAGCAGAGAAACTGTGTGGAAAGACCAGATTATGAACTTTCACTCCGGACCACATAAGTGTATGTGAGTAGAAGAGGAGATATTTTATTATGATCTGAATGTGTGTTATTGTTTGTGTATAACAAACAATAACAGTATAATAGATATGTATAATAAATATGCAATGATGGGATTTCATTTAAACAGAAAAGCAAAATTGTGGGATGCTGTCTTTATCTAGGTTATCTAGAATTTAAGAAATCACACAATGTACGGCTTAAATTTATCTGAAAAAAACATTTATTATCTAAACAAATAATTTGAAAAAGATTATTTATAGTTTGGCAAGGAGATATTTAGAGGAAAACAGTCAAATCATGGTAACCTCAGGGACTCCTGAATGGCATACCTCCCCAGACATCAGGAGAACATGAGTTTGAATCCCACCCAGTGATGCCACTGCTACCCAGAACCAGGATCAGGAGAAGGACTTACCAGGTAGGACTGTGTGAGGGAACAACAGGGGAAATAACTGAATACATTTAAAAATATATTTAGTATTTTTTATCTAACCGAGCAACTAGAAGTTGTTCACAATGGTGGAACCAGACATCTGCCTGCTAAGTTATTACATGAAATGGTTACGAATACACTGCCTACACTGTAGGGTATGGTGAGGCAAAATAGTCCCTGAAGGATTTCAGATTTGCCATTGTTTTACCATCATCACCATTCCATTTAAACACTCAGAAGACACATATAGGTTCGCTGGTGGGTTGGGATAATAACCATCACCAGTGTACAGTAATCTGAGTTGGTATGTTTCTCTACAATGAACCATTTCACACCAAACCCACTCTGAATTAATTTGTTGTGCAGTAATTTTGAAGCTGAACACAAAGTTGAGCGATGTTACATCATACTTTGACTTCTCATTCTTTGCAGTGCAGGTAAAAGGATAAGGTATCCCACAGTTGGTGCTGATTACAGATTCTATTAAATCGACCCAGTAATTTCCAGCCAAGCTGTCCAACCCCTCCAAGAAACACGGTTTCCCGTTTTCCTTGTGTTCTCTACGGCCCCTCTCTGAAGCAGGTGTGCCTGTGAGTGGGTGCAGGGGCGTTTGTGTGTCAGAACGTTTTCCAGCGCTGTCCTCGAGGGGAGCAGTGAACGGCATCCAGCCTGACAGGCTGCAGGTTTAGGAGCTGGCCAGCAGTAAGGGCGATTACCACAGCACAGACATGTTTGTTTAATTATCTCTAAAAGCGCAGGAAGCCCATCGCTGCCAGGAGCGTGTGTGAGCGCATGCCGAAGCAGAAAGAAAATTGAGCAGCAAATAAATATTTTCCTTCAAATGGAACCGATCCGCGGTCATATCGACTTTCACCGTGGCCTTCATCTGCTTTGTGTGTGTGTGTGTGTGTGCGTGTATATCTATGTGAGTGTGTGTGTGTGTGTGTGTGTGTGTGTGTGTGTGTGTGTTGGACCTTGAAAGAGTCTGTTTGTAAAAAGTTCATCATGGCTCAGCGTGACCTGAAGGAGGACGATGAAAAACCAATTCCTTTTGGAGGGGAACTTTTAGCAGACCCCAGAGCAGCTGTCCAAAGCTAAAATCCCCATGTTTTTCCTCGGCCATGTCCGCATCATTCAATGTGGGTCGTTGTTTCAGTCATTTTTTTATTATTTTGAATGCTGAACAAAACAAAAAGCCACATTTTGCTTCTTTAGTTTATTCTAGAGGCTTACAAAGTCTACAAATCAATTGTCACCCAAACCTTACACTTACACTTTGAAAACTTCTCTCAAGCCATTCAAACCACATCCAGCTCTTTGGTAAGGTGAAGCAGACTTGTGAATGTGGTTTAGGATGTGATATGACTTGCTGTGGCTGGTTAGTGTAGTGGATAGCAGGAGCGTGGGGTTTGATTCCTAACTTGGTCTGCGATGAAGTTGAGTTGATTTTTCATAGCTTAAGTCATACTGTGTCCTAAACCTCATTCACAAGTCTGCTTCACCCTAAAGAAGATGGATGCTGTTTGAGAGAGTTGAAAGAGGTATTTGCAAGATGTATTTACGGAAAAGATTTGGGTGACTATTGACTTCTAGTCTTAGTGATGTTAGCCTTGTAGCTCCATTTCTATATGAATGAAGCCATATTTGGACCCTATATGATAATTATTGCACATTTCTACTCATAATGCAGCCTGATGAATCAATCACTTGTCCTTTTGTTTCCTTTCACCCCCCTTCCACTCTAGCCGCATGGTTTGAAGAAGGGAACCCCCTGAGGAGCCTTCAGCACCTCAGCAACACCGTCCTCCCTCCTGCTGGGGTGTGTTTGTGTGTTTTGCTAGGTAAAGTGCTATGTAAATATGACCCCCCTGAGTCAAAGCGCCATTTCTGGCTCCGGTGGTCTGCCCCTGTGAGTGTGACTTAAGGCCAATTTATCATTTGATTGATGACTAGACTACAGGATGGTGCTCCCTTTTACCCCCAGAGGTCCCAGGACTGGCCACTGATAAGAGTAAAATTTTATAAAAATGATTTCTGACTTCTGATTTCGAAAGAGCAGATTCTACACTTGTTTTGCCATAAAAAACCAAAACAAAACAAAAGCAAAAAAAAAAACCTGAATGAAAGTTCTCATATTTAGCTTGTTCTCTCTGAGGTTTTCTTTGATAATACTGATCCGCTTTTATGCACCATGAATATCATACACAACCATTTTCAAACATCTCCCTTAGAATTAAATAGACTGTTCTGATAATTCTGCCTTTGAGACTGGTATATGCCAATGAGCTCTGTTTTGATTGGCTGCCTTGTATCACACCTCAGTCTAAAAGTAGTCCAGGCTGTAGCACTTTAGTGTGAATGGGACTAACATGCTGCATGTAGATTAACAGTATACATGTAAAGGTTTTGGTGTTTGTGACATCACAAAAACAATGAACCAGTACAGGCTGTTTTTGCAGCTTAGTTTCTATATATTGACTGAATAGACTGTGGTGGGAGCGGGTAAATAGACAGTGTTCAGTCATTTTTTTTTTAATTAGGAACATTTGGTTTATTTAATTTGAGGCCTTTCAATTTTGTTCATTTTTGAGGAGAAAAATCAGAAATTAAGACTTACAGTGAGAATTTCCTCACAACACCCTGCCTGCTCCCCTCCACTAATCATATTTTAAAGCCATAAGCTTCTCAAAACTCTGGTAAAACAATGTCTCAGGCATCAGACAGTGCATTCATAACCATTTTATGTTATAATTTCCCATGAGTCAGCAGTTACAGGCTGGGCCTATGCACCACCACTGTGAATAATTCTGACTCATTAAGTTTCCCTAGAACAGAATGTTTCACACCAAACCCACTCTGAATGGGTGTTTATGTCTTAACCACTTAATAATGCAGGAATTTTGGAAACTGGGTGGAATTCCCCGTCAAAATAATGATGTGCTGAATGTCAAAGCGGGCCTCGGTTCTGGGATGATGCTGGGACGTTATCTCATGTTGAAGTGCCAGTATGTGATGTATTCTTCTGATGCGCATCTATGACTGAAAGAGGAATGAAAGAAACACGCTCTTCTTCACGCCTTTGACGTAAGAACGCTTGATGGAATGAGGTGTACGAGCCCTGTTCTGAGTTAAAAAGCTGTGAGTTCCATCACCTCGTCTCGTTATCAGTGCGATTTCAGATCGCCTCAGACGTCCAAAGCACTATGAGCACATCCCTAACAAGAGCAAGATGATAAAGAGCTGCATAATTCACATCCGAAACCTTTCCTACCATGGCCCAAACACATCCATCTAACCCCCCAAGCCCCCCAGTGAGTGAAAGGAGGCAGAGTCAAAATCCTGAGAAACGAAGACCCAGACCAAGAGAGAGAGGAGAGCAGATAAAGGCCGCCACTCACAAACAGGAGGACAGAAAAAAGCGATCTCCACCTTGGCTGGGCCATGGGAAGAATAAAGAGAGAGAGGGAGAGAGAGAGAGAGAGATAGATAGAGAGAGAGAGAGAGAGAGAGAGAGAGAGAGAGAGAGAGAGAGAGAGAATAAGAAAAGAAAACAACAGATGGACTGAAAGAGAGGAAAATAGAGAGAGAAAGTGCGTGCATGAGAAAGAAAGAGAAAAAGGAAGTAAGGGAAAAGAGAAAGGGAAAAGAGGGAGAGAGAGGGAGGGAAGGATACAGATAGAGAAAAGGAAAGGAAGAAAGAGAGAGCAGAGAAAAAGAGGAAAAGAAAGCAACACATGGACAGAAAGAGAAGAAAAGAGACAGACACTGAGTAAGAAAGAAGGAACAAAAAGAAGCAAGAGAAAGGGGG
>JBBIGA010000146.1:20574358-20587263 GCA_037576975.1 Alestes dentex
GAGACTTTATCAAAATACCAGAATTGATAAAGTCTCTTGGATGAGAGACGAAACGTCTTCAACTCTCTACCCAAGTCCATGAACTCCTTTCTACACTGATTTGACTCCCTGGATGAATGAAAAGAATGAACCTTCACAGACAACAATAATAATACTAATACTAATAATACTACTACTACCACTACTACTACTACTACTACTAATAATAATAATAATAATAATAATAATAATAATAATAATGATAGTAGTAGTAGTAGTAGCAGTTGTAGTAGTGATAGTAAAAGTATTGTTATTTTTATTATGACAATACTTTTAGTAGAAGGATTAGGATTAGGATAGAAGTAGTAGAAGGATTAGGATAAGGATCATAATTATTACTTCTGTCATTATTATGAGGAGTTGTCCCTGCGATCGGAAAGCCATGGGTTTCAGTCCCAGGACAGCCAGTGGCACCACTGAGGTACCCTTGAGTAAGGTACTCTCTTCACACACTGCTCCCCAACACACTGCTCCCTGGGCGCCCCTCAATGGTAGCAGCCCACTGCTTCACTTGGTGAATGGGTTAAATGCAGAGAAAGAATTAACGCTGTTCACACTGTGTGCTGTGGTGTGGTGTGTTCACGCATAACTATAAGAGCCACTGTACTTTACTTTACATTTACCTTATTATTACAGTGTTTATTGTTTTAACACTGTGGGTGGTGTTCCACTAGTGGGCTGCAGTGTGGGATGAATGGGTGGTGAGGGAGTTGCATCAGTAGCTATTTTGGTTTGTTTTTCCTGGAGATCAGAACAAATTGGGGTACATTAAGTGCCAGAAAGAGTTGTAATGAATCTGGGCCTTTATCAGTCCGACAAACAAAAACACAGCTTTGGAGGGTCATATGGGGATTATAGTACAAAATCAGCATAAATTTGCACTAAAAGTGTGATATTTAAGCTTCCTCTAGAAGATGTAGCACTTTAAAACAGCAATTCCAAAATGATAATTATGGAATTATTATGGAATCAGTGAATCAGGGGTGCCTAAAGTTTTACGCATGACTGTATAGAGAGGTCCTAAAGAGGCAGTGAAAAGACTTTTATTTTGCATCATTATCCAAATGATTATCAAATGATTCACTACAAATAATATTATCATCAAAGAATCTGAGTGAAAAGTGGAATTTTGGGAATTTTTTTTATGACTTTCAGAATTATTGCAGCTCATAATGACAATTACTCTTGATTTTAAAAATTCATCCAATTTGATTTTCATCAATTAGCTTCTGAATTAACTATTTTATTTTAATGTTATGTTAATTATTTATTTTAATACTGTAGTATTTACATGTATTAATTAATTCCATGGCTAATTACATGCTACTTTGAACTTACATTGTATTTATATTCCGTACTGAAGTTTGAATATGTTCTTGTTTCAATAAAACAAATAATGCACAACAATAACTTTCCATCAAATTCAGATTAGAATGAAATATCTGCTCTTACACACACTAATGTATTTACGCTCATCCACAAAACATGCAGTTTGGATGTTCAGACTTCTACATATGGATTTAAATATGATTTATTAATGAGGGTTATTGTGTTTGTTGGTTGGAGCATGTTGAGTAAAAGTGAGGAGTGTTTAATTTCACTAGAATATTTAATGGGTCCTGGAACGTAAGTTCTACATGTGTGTCCAGGCATGAAAAGACCTGAGTTCATCCCTGATCCCTGTGAAGCAGCAGTGTTGGGTAGATAAGCAGATGCAGGGGCAGTGGGGGGGGGGGGGCTTTCTGGGCTGACCCACACTCACCTCTCCTCCCTCTGGGCTGCAAACGGCAGGAGTGCGGGAGGGACGAGGTGAGAAACTCTCTCTTTATCTCAGATTTATTGCTGTGATTTTGCTTCACTGAGAGATTCTCTGCACTTCTTACACATGAGCTAAAAAAGCAGTGCACCATTTCATTACTGAGAAAGTTAACTCACACACACACACACACACACACACATACAGACACACACACACATCCCTAAAAGAATGCAGTTTCTGTCTACACTTTCACTCCAGACCACATAAGTGTTCGTGAGCTACTTTATTAATATGATTTATTAATGTGATTGCTTCAGTAATCTTAATCTTTATTCTTATCATTCTTTTCATTGCTGGAATTTGGCACCTCTTCTCCACCTACAATTTCTGAAATATGGACATGGTTCCAACAATCAAAACATCTGTTGATGTTCAATGCAAATAGCTGATTGGTTGAACAGGGGCCAAGAATTGATCGTTTAAAAAAATTGATTTTTTGTGGTCGAGTCGGCTCTGTAATGTATGAGGAGAGAGAGAACGGATGGTCGAGTCATATTCAAACCATGTGTAGGAGAGAGAGTCAACACAGCTAATGCCACTGGAAAGGGACAAAAAAGGAGAATTAATGGCTTGGTAAGAGCCAGGAAGTTCAGTAGTTACATTGTTATTGCATGCATACTTAATGTGTAACTACACAGTTATTAGGGACACCTAATACAAAGTGGGGGCAAAAGTATTTAAATATTTTGCTGTTCTTGAAATGTTTTGTCGTCACTTATGATTATAACCATCAATACATAATACATAATTATACATAACTATACATAATTATAGCAACCGATAATGACAGTTATAACTCTAGATTTTAAAGATTTATCCAGATGGTGTGTTTCATCATTCAGCTTCTGGATAAACCTTTAAACAACACTATATGAAGGTACATTTCTTAATATATTGTATTATTGTATTATTAATATGTATTGTATCAATGCATTATTAATATGTATTGTATCAATGCATTATTAATATGTATTGTATCAATGCATTATTAATATGTAATTACATAGTTAATTCCCTAGAAAATTACAAATACATTGCATTTCCGTTCTGTAATCCTGCTGTAACAGTGAATGTAGCCAGTATGTTGTTAATGTGTAACAACATAGTTATTAGAGACACTTAGTATAAAGTGTTTTTTTTTCCACAATAACATTCCATCTAATTCACATAAAAATTAAATATCCCTTCTTCTACTCACACCATTGTGGTCTGTAGTGAAAGTTTAGAATCTGTTGTTTCTCCACTAGTTTCAGTGAATCTATGAGGCAGAAATAGTTCCTGTAAAACTATAGTGAGACCTTAGTATCAGCGGTGGGTGCAGCTGAGTGTGAAATGAAATAAACAGAAAATCAGAAAAGGGCAGTAAAGCCCAGTTAGTGATTGTGCTGACTGTAAAAAGGTGTGTTTATCCAGTAGTGAGCTGTGGTCTGGAGTGACCGGGGGTGGGGTCAGACGGGTTAGACCCTGCGTGGTGTGACCTCCCTCAGGGATCACAGTCTGCTCAGACAGACCCCCGAGAGCAGAGGAGGTGTTTGTTTATCTAACTGTCGTTACAGAACCGTCCCACATGATTAATCAGAGCAGACTGGAGTCCCTCTGCTGTCACATGGCACAGTTCTCTCTCTCTCTCTCTCTCTCTCTCTCTCTCTCTCTCTCTCTCTTTCTCTCTCTCTCTCTCTCTCTCACATACACACACTCTCCCTCTCTCTCTCCATCTCTCTCTCACTAACTTTCACTTAACTCTCCCTCTAATTCTCTCATTTTTATTTTTCTGTCTCTTTTTCTATCTTTCTCTCTCTCTCATATTCATACTGACTTTAGTCACTCTTTCATTTTTGTGTTCTCATTTTAGTCTTTCTTATTTTTATCTCTCTTTCCCCTTTTCCTTCTCTTGCACTCTAATTCTATTTTTTGTCTCACTTTCTTTTTTGGTTCTCTCTTTCTCTCACTCTAATTTTTGTCTCTCTCTCGCTCTTTTCTTCTAACTCTTTCTCATGCTCTCATTGTGGTTTTATCTGTCTTTAACTCTCTCACTCTATCATTCTCATTTCTTCTGTCCCTGTCACTCTTCTTGTATCTTTCTCTTTCCCTCTTTGTCTCTCTCCATCAATCCCTCATTTTCCTTTTTGGCTTTCTGTCTCACACACACTTTCTCTCACTTTTTCTTTCAGTCTCTTTCTCTCCCTCCTTTTCTCTTTCTATCATTTTCAGTCTTATCTCTCTCATGCTCTTTCACTCATGTCTTCACCTTCCTCTCTCTCACTCCGGTTCTTTATCTTTCCATATTCTCTCCAACTCTCTCTTTATGTGCTCCTCTCTCTCTTTTTTTTCTCTCACTCTTCTCTTTTAATGCTCACTCTCTACCACTCCTTCTCCTTTTTCTCTTTTTGATGTCTTCTCTTGATGATTGTCTTTCAGTTTCTTTCACTCTCTCTCTCTCTCTCTCTCTCTCTCTGAACACTGGAGTTAAAGGTAGAGTCAGCAAACACACTGTAAGGCAAATAATTCTTCATATTGTGTCAATATGCCTGTTTGTTTGAGTGAGTGTGTGTGTGTGTGTGTGTGTGTGTGAGTGTGTATGAGAGAGAGAGAGAAAGAGATAAAGACAGACAGAGAAAATAAAGACAGGGATGTAAGAGAGGTGTAGAGAGAAAGAGAGAGTGAGTGGGAGAGAGATAAATGAAACAGAGAAAAGAATAAGAGAGACAATGCCAATTTCTCATGTCAATAAAGCAAATATTGTATTAATGTGAAGTGAGAGAGTGATTTTGTGTGTGTGTGTGTGTGTGTGTGTGTGTGTGTGTGTGTATGTGTGTGTGATGCTGAGGGCAGTAGAAGGCCGCAGTGTGACCTGATCACTCTCTCAGTGTTTTCCTAACAGACCCCTGCTCTGTCTCTCAGATACATGAGATGGCTCTTCTCCACACGACACCTTCCCCATGTCCTCCCTACCTCTCTCTCTCTCTCTCTCTCTCTCTCTCTCTCTCTCTCCATCCATCCTTCTATCTGAACGTCCCTCTTTCGAGAACAAACACACACCCCAGTGTTTCAGAACCGCCTGACCCTGGGGCACGTCCACCCGCGCAAGTGTGTGTGTGTGTGTGTGTGTGTGTGTGTATATAAGTGTGAGAGAGAATTTCCATGAATGTATGTATAGGACCATCCATGTGTGTGTGTGTGTGTGTGTGTGTGTGTGTGTGTGTGTGTGTGTGTGTGTAGTGCAACACGCAGGCAAGCATCCCCAGAATCCTTCTGACTCTGCCAAAGTTAACAGACAGACGGGGGATTCAGTATCAAAGATATGATTTTTTGGCTAACACACACACACACACACACACACACACACACACACACAGGCTCTCCCACTGGTTATTTAAATAGAGAAATATTTAATTATGAGCGATGGGGAACTCATCCGGGGCAGGGTTCCCCTACTCCCTCTTTTCTCTTTTTACTTCTTCTCTTCTCTTCTCTTCTCTTCTCTTCTCTTCTCTTCTCTTCTCTTCTCTTCTCTTCTCTTCCTCCTCTCTTTTTTATTTCTAAGTTCTTCTCTCTTCCATTCCTTTCCCTCGTCTTTCGTTTCTCTTCTCCTTTTCAGTTCTCTTCTCTTCTTCTCTCCTCTCTTCTCCTCTCTTCTTTTCTTCTCTCATTTCTAAGTTCTACTCTTCTCTTCCTTTTTTCCTTTGACTTTCATTCTGTTTGCTTATCTTGCTTTCTTCTGGTGTCTTTTCCTCTCCTTTTCCTCTCCTTTTTTCTCCTTCTGTCTTTTCCACTTCTTTCCCTCTTTTATCTGACTACAAAATTATGCACGCCTTCAGTGGTCTATCACACCAGCACACAATTTAGGATTTTAAATGTTGGATCAGATGTACCCTGTGACCGTTGACGCACCTGGTCCCAATAAAATTAAGGTCATTTTTTGGAATTCAGAACATTTTTTCCTGTCACTCTAACCCCACCCCTTCCGTCCCTGTGAGTATTTAGCTCTTGGTGGGGACCTTGTCACTGTGTGGACATAAATCTGCTCTCCATGAGGAAGAGGGCCTTCTTAGCCCTAAAAAACTGCAGAGCTTTTGGTGGCTGAGGTTGAGGTTAGGGTCGGATAAGTAGGGACATACACACACACACACACAACGACACACACCAACACACGCTTGCGTTAGTGTGTGTGTGCCCTCTGTAGGATCTCATTACTGTGTTGTGTTGATATTTTGTCTCAGTGCAGGTGTGGTGTGTTGGTTCGGTTCCCCCTCACTGACCGGCTCTGTATACGCATATTAATCACCGCATGAACGCCGCGGGATGAACGATTCATCATCAGGTGGCGCGTTCGCATAGGGAGAGTGCGGAGTACAGCGTGAACGAGCGACCAGGCTGTTGTTAGGTGTCCACATAATCAGAAAGGGCAGTAAAATAAATCCATGCTTCAACATGAATGTGGTGTTTATATCCTAAAACCACAGAAGGTGAACCGTGACGCCGTGGAGGAGAAACACAGAGTGCCGCGGTTAATGCTGCCGATAATTAGAAGAACTAATGACAATGAAGGTTATAAATGGGATTTGCTCCATTTGGAGTGAAACTGTATACTGTAAGAGTACAGAGAAAAGATATTCCAGTCTCTGTAGTCGAAAGATAAATACAGGTGGTTCTGTGCAGAAAACTGGCATGGTTACATCCTCGTTTTGCTGAGAATTGGCTGTGATCACAAACAGTGAGGAGTTTTTGGTATTCATGAACCTTCCTAACATTTGCAAATTCCTAGCATTGCTGTTTGGCTCAAGCAAATTCCTACAAATCTGCAATAATGAAGTTCTTTCTGTTGTTCCCTGGAGAAAATGTGTTTCACTCTGTGCACTTGAAACAGGTTTTCTCTTCTCTCATTTTCTCTTCTTTTCTCCTCTCCTTTATTCTTCTCTCCTGTCTTCTCTTAACCTTTCTTCTCTTCTCTTTTCTCATCTCCTCTTCTCTTCTATTCTCTTCTCTTCTCTCCTCTCCTCTTCTGTCCTCTCCTTTTCTCTTCTCTTCACTTCTCTCCTCTCCTCTTCTCTTCTCTCCTCTTCTGTCTTCTCCTCTTCTCTTCTCTTCTCTTCTCTTCTCTTCTCCTCTTCTCTTCTCTTCTCTTCTCTCCTCTCCTCTACACTTCTCATCTCTTTATTTTCCTCTTTTCTTGTCTTGTCTCCTCTTCTCTTCTTTTCTCTTCTCTTAGTATCTCTTCTCTTTTTTTCTCTTCTCTTCTCTTCCCTTTACTTGTCTTCTCTCATCTTCTCTTCTGTTCACTTCTCTTCTCCTCTGTTCTCCTTTATTTTTTCTTCTCATCTCCTCCTCTCTTCATATCTCTTCACTTATCCTCTCGTCCTCTTCTCCCCTAATCTAATCTGCTCTTTTCCTCTCGTTTATTCTCCTCTCCTCTCTTCTTTTATCCTTTCTTTTTCACTATTACACCAAAGAACGAAAGTGTGCAATATATTTAAAGGCTTTAAATATACAAGGCCTTTGCCATTACACCTCTAACGCAAAGCTCATTCAAAACAGGGCCTAGCAATTTCCCATCATACAACCAGACCTTGTTACAGGACACAAAGTGCACACCCAGTACATCAGACAACCTAGTTTTGTGTATTGAAATACCTTATGTCCATTTAATGTGCTCAGGTCTCTTCTGAATAGTGCAGCTGCCAGATGTAAGAGGTCAGTTAACACCTTCTAGGATTTCTAAAGGATGCAGATTATGTAAATGGTGGGAGGGGGGTTAAACTGCATCTTAGCTGTTGTACATCCACTCTAGTTGTGATGCTTTACTGTATATTTATTGGGAAAATAACTAACTGCTTAGTAAAAGTTTATTGAACTGCCTGATGTCTACTCTTAGTGGTATCTTGTGCTTCCACTCACGGGCCACTTTATCAGAAACACGTCCCTTGTACAAGAAATATCCAGGTCTATGGTCAGAAGCTGTCCACTGATGAAGGTCTAGAGGAGGCCTAACTCAAACTGTGCATCAACAGATGGGCCACAGTCTCTAACTGTACACCAGCAAGGTGGAGGGGTTTCAAATGAAGTGGCCCTGCTGTTCGTGCCTCTTCTCATATTTTCCATCTATGACCTGAGTTTTCAGAACCATCAGTCCTCCACAGATGCCGTTTGACACTTTCCACGGTGGTGTGGCAGATTTTCATACAGTAAAATAAATCAGAAGCTTCATGCGAAGACACGACCATGCTTTTTTTTCCTCCTTTTTTTTTCCTCAAAAACCAAGCTGTTTCCAAGTCCCTCGCTGGGTCTGTTTCTTGTTGGAGCCGAGAATGTTTGAATCACCAAGACTTTGTGTGGGTAGTGGGTTAGCGCAGATGGCACAAGTGCTGACGGCCATTTTATTTCAAGGGGGTCCCTCCTTTCTTCTTCTTTCATTTTTTTTTTTGCTCTCCTCTCAAAGCTTTGTTTACCCTCCCCCCTGTTAACTACCCCACATAGTCAAATCTCTGAAGACATGTTATGTTAATAGAACAAAGAGCAAGTTGCACAGAAGGCGGAAAGATACACACACACACACACACACACACACATAAATCAAAAGCCTCTCTCTTCTGATTTGAGTGGTCTTTGGGCTGGGCTCATGTTAAAGTAAAGCACAGTGATGTAAGACTCTATAAAGGTCACTTTCTCCGTCCCGCGTTGTCTCGTGAATCAGACAGGGCATCGGGGGTGTGGTGGGGGGGGGCCCAAAGTTCACTTCTTCCTTTACAGCCCCGCCGACGCACACTTACCAAGGGCGTATACTCAAAAATAGGGCATAAATTAAACCTGGCAGGCCCAAAACACTGTCCAGGGCCATAGGTCAGCCGTGACAGTCTTTTTACCATAATTAGAGGCATTTTTCAAATTAATGTATGACGGAATGTTCGTGTTGTTTTCCGTGTTTGTCTTTTATTTGCAGTGGGTGAGTAATGCTCAAGATATATGCTTTCCTAAGATCGTCTTAAAAACACACCGAGATTGGCGCATGAGCCAGTGTTCGGGTTGGGCTATTTTTAAAAATAATGTTGTCCTGATTGAGTTTCCCACAGTTTGACATTAACATGCTTTAAATTCCACTTGGGTCATTCTCACAAAAGCACCCCAGACCATGTGCAGAAAATGTCGGCCATCATAATAGACATAATATTCATACAGTTTGGATCAAAAGCAGTTCTACATGGAAGAGCCAAAATGGAAAATGGAAATATCTTACCACAGTTCTCTCTCCCATAGTGTGAAAACATTAGAGGCCTGCATAACATACTTATATACACTTAGTTGTACTTAATAACTTTAACTGATAGTAACTCTAATTAAATGAATAATAATCTGAATAGCCTGAGAGCCATGTTTATAAAATTCTTTCATTAGCTTAGCAGCTTCTTGGTCAAATGTTTGTAAAACTGTCTTAATGTTTGTCATGAATCAGAGGACATAAATCACTTATGTATAAAACCAAGTTGACAGTCAGGAATAGAATGACTTGCCCTGAAATGCAACCACATTAAAGGCTGGGTTCAGACAGGCAGTTCAAACCTGAGCGTTAGGCAGATTTGACATGAGCAGGACAGGCCTTCTGCAGTCTGAAGAGGAAAAAGACACATGAAATGAGACTTTTCCCAGTTAGATTAAAGCCACATTTTAGGTGGTTTAAAGGTGAATCAGATCTGTGGATATGTAGCTCCATCAGTCAGATCAGATTTCATGCTTTTTTCTGTAGTTCATGGTGGTTCTAGGCACAGTGGTGATCTGAAGCTTTAACAGACCTTTTAGGAAACACACGTGTGTGCTACAGTTTTACACTGACTGTCAGTACAAATTTGAATATGAATGGGAGAGCCTGTTAGCCTGTTAGCTAATGCTCTCTGTAGGCCAGGTCACTCTGTCTTGTGGATAACAAGGGGTCTGGAAAACCAGGGGTCTAAAAATATGATTTGGGGCGGGGGGCAGTGTGAACAGAGCCAAGGGGTTCATATACGTTATACAAAGTGTACAACATTAAGTGAAAAATAACCCTGAAAGTCTGTGAGACTGTGCAATATAGTTACAATAAATTAGAGACAATTTTAAAGGCTGAATGAGGTAAAAACAAATGAGAAAAAATGTTTTTAAATAAATTTGAAAACATGTCTTTTCTCACAGTGGTCTCACTGGAACCCTCAGATGTCCCCAAATCAGGCTGGATGGTTTAACCCATGGGCTGTGGGTTTGGGACTCTGCAGGGCGAGTGTTTTTTTTTGCCTGATTCTCTCTCAGACGTGAATTTAAAACAGTAGGGGAGCGCAGCATCGTCTGTCCGGGGGTATATTAAACAGGAAGTCAAACGGAGGCTCGGCATGGTCCGGTCTGGTTTTCATCCCCTCACTGGACGCGGGGAAACTTCTGTTTTGAGTGATCGCCTCATTTTCCCCCCCCGACACATCTCCGAAACAGCTCGGGATAAAAGACGCCCGAATAAAAGGCTTTACGTCTTTACGAATTTAAACAGTCACAGAGAGGGCTTCGCTTTTTTCCACCTCAGATTCGCTCCTCTGAAAGCTTCGTCCAGCACCATTCATCATTTAAATGACTTCCTGTTAAATGAAGCAGAGTGGGGAGAGAGTGAGAGAGAGAGAGAGAGAGAGAGAGAGAAAGAGAGAGACAGAAAGAGAGAGTGAGAAAAAAGGAGACAGAGAGAGAGTGAGAGAGAGAGAGAGAGAGAGAGAGAGAGAGAGAACGAGTGAGAAACAGAGAGAAAGATAGGGAAGAAGGACAGAGAGAGAGATAGAGAGGGAAATAGGGAGATATGGAGATGAAGAGATACAGAAGGTGAGAGAGAGGAGGAGACTGAGAGGGGGGGAGAGTGTGACAGAGACAGAGATAGAGTGAGAGAGAAAGAGAGCGAGTGAGAGAGAGAGAAAAAGAGGGAGAGAAGGAGAGAGAGTAAAAGCAAGAGAGAGAGAGGGAAAGAGGGAGGTATAGAAAAGGAGAGAGAATGAAAGAGATAGAGAAGAAGAGAGGCAAGGGAAGAGAGAGAGAGAGAGAGAAAGAGAGCAATGTGTGAAGATTCAACAGTTCACACCTTTTCATCTTTCTGAAAATGGCTCTCAGCCGAGTCTCCTGTAACCTTCAGACTTGCTGAGAAACTCGGGGCAGAAAAAGACGGCCTGGAGGCGGATGGTTTTTTTTTTAGGCCGTCGGCGGATTTGTACCTGAGATTCACTCTAATCCGCTCTTGAATACCTCAAAACAGTTGGGTGTTATTCTTTGAGCTTACGCTTTGGCAGGTGTGTAACCGGAGCCGTGTTCGCGGCCTGACAGATTATTCTATTCCTCCTGCTAAACCATTTCTGGAGGGAGGATGATGGAAGGACGGAGCGGAGGAGGAGGCGGTGGAGAGGATTTGGCAGGGAGAGGGCCCTGCAGGTGCTGGCTAATTGGATTAATGTAGAGGGAAGAAAAGGAATTTGTGCCATCTTTTTTTGTTTGTTTTTACCTCCCCTCCACAGCTCCCCCTCCAGAGTTAAAGAAAGGCATAAAGCAGACAGGTTTCTGTTAAAACATGACTCCTTACTCCCTCACTGTACGGCTGTGAGGCCTCATCCTGAAAGATGGCTGCAGATCTGGGAATATCTTTACATTTGTGATTTAACCTTGACCATATGTTCTCTTATTACCACATAATGCATATTCTAATCAGCATAACCATGCGTTATTCTGGCCTATGCTCTTTTCATTACCTTGATTTAAGAGTGACCCAACAATTACATCCTGAATAATTGCCTTATTTTGATTAAACAATTGCCATGAAGCACATTGTTTTGAGTAAACGATCACATTTAATCACCTTTTTTGGAACAAAGAATCACTATCATTCATGTTATTTTGAATGATAGTGATTCTTTTGAATGTTATTTTAAAAGATCACAATTAACCACACTATTTTGAGTAAATATTCACAATAAATCATGGTTGTCCTAAGGAATGTTTCCCATAGGTCCTCATGTTTTACCATTAGCTTTATACGGTTAATTGTAATTAAGCACATTTGAGCTCTGTGAAGGAAGACCTTCACAGAGTGGACACAGTCTTTTCAACACACTGTGCAGCCTAGTAGAGTGGATGCCCTGGGGTTTTGTGGTCAGAAGAGTGTGTAAATATGTGGACTGATCCTTCAGGCATTACACACAGTTCCATACAAAATAAGGCAGAAAAGATCAGCTTCAACAGTCAAGTGTGAAGCCTGTTTCAGATTGAAAGCCAGCATGCTGTGACCGTGTGAGTGGAAACATGCTCAGTCTTCCCTGAAGCTCACTTACAGAATAAGCTAATAAGCTAACACAAAAGAAAAAAGAGGACAATGCAAAGCATGACAACATGCTTACTTAGTTCCGTATTTCCGGGCCTGCTTGATGTCTTTCCAAGGCCAGGTCGGGAGGCTTTACAGTAATGTGCGATGACAGAGCGGACGCCCCCATGCTACCTCCACGCTAAGACCCAACGTCTCTCCAAAGATACGCTCGAGGATAAATAGAGCACCAAACACGGCACGGCAAGGAGTCACCTCTCCTCCAGAGTGGGAGTTTATCTAAAACTCAAAACACAATAAAACCAGTGGGACACAGAAGAACGACCAAGGAGGACCACTAGGGCCTCAGGACCAGTTTGATCATCCTCCAAAAGCAACGTGGGTAACCTTGGCCAAACATTCTCAGCAAAGAACATGCGCGCACACACACACACACATTTATTTTTACACAGTGTCAGGTTGTGGGGTCGTGACGCACGGGTCAGTCTTTAATGACCCGCACCCGTCCAATTCGTCATGAGAGTCAACCTGCCCCGCCCACGAAAATATCTGTTAATCAACGACCCAAACTCAACACACAAGATTTTTCTAACCTATTCGGCTTTGTTTTCTAATAAGCTGACCTGAACCTACCTGACCCACGGGTTGTAATGTGGGTTCATACAGATGTATATATATATATATGTGTGTGTGTGTGTGTGTGTGTGTGTGTGTGTGTGTGTGTGTGTGTGTGTGTGTGTG
>JBBIGA010000146.1:20588999-20599246 GCA_037576975.1 Alestes dentex
AGACTCAAAGGTCCGAGTCGGTAAAATGATCCGAACTTCCCATCACTAATAGCTTGAGCGGCATTGCCGGCAAAATTAAAAAACTTCTTTAGACATATGAGATGTCAATCAGCATCAGGAACTGCCGGCAGCAAATAAAACCCCGGACACCCCTCTGGCTCCGCCACTGTGAATGGAACCCGACTTCTGCCTCACAGAAAGTTATTATATGAAATGTTATGAATACATTGTCTGATGCCTGAGACATTGTTTTAGCAAACATTTGAGAAGAGTTTGGTTTAAAACGAAATCCACTCACGGTGGAGGGATACAGGCAGAGTGTTGTGAGGCAAACTACATCCCAAAGCAAACAAATTCAGATTTGGCACTAATTTACTATCACCAACTTCACTTATAAACACTCAGAAGACACATGTAGCTTCACCGGTGGCTTTGGGGAGTAATTAAAACATCGACATCGAGACCCCTGGTTCCATTCACCATCACTAAGTTTAGAAAAATCAACTGAATTCTCCTTTAACTAAACAAACTGAGGCCTTTAATGGGGGCAGCTATTCATACACTGGAGCACAAAAAGCCCTCATGTTTCTGTCTTTTTCGGATGGTGCTAAAAGAAGGAAAATGACCTCAGCTGTGTTACTATGGCTGAGCATGTAAGTGTTTCCATGGAAGCCTGGGCAAATACTTTTCATTACTTTTCATATTTACTCTTTGTTCAGGACACGGAGCTCAATTTTAGCAGGTTGAAGATTGGGGAGGGTTTCACATTTGGACTGTTTTCACCCCCGTCCCAAAACCCCGCTGTGTTTTTACAGAACTGAGAATGCAGCAACGTCCTATTCGTACTTCACCACATGCTAACACCTTGTAATGCCATCCGTCAGGTCCAGTCTAAAACAATAACCTCCGCCGCATTCCTCAGCAATGCCTAAGCTCCAGATCGCTCTTCCCTAATGTACATGCCTGCGGTCTAATCGCTTAACTGTTTTATTTTTCAAATGTACAACAGTTATTCCTTCCAAAATTTTACTTGGACCCGCACCCGTATGCTGCTGGAAAAGGGCCCGCCAACGTTCGCCGACCCCTCTTTTAATTAATCAAGTTTGCAGTGTTTAACAGAAGCTGGTTGGATGACGCCGAGAGGAGGAAGACATGGGGCTTTGATTGAGGGCGAGTATGTTTTAAGAGAATCACAATGAAAATTTGAGGCTATTTTTACAGAGATAACTTTGGAATTCGATATCATTAAATTAACAAGCCTCCACGAAGGATGGGTCACGTGTGTATGTGTGTGTGTGTGTGTGTGTGTGTGTGTGTGTACAGACGTTCCAAATCCCACTGTAGAACCTCTCTGAGATGGAACATGATAGAACTGTTTGGAAACTCAATCCGGGTACGAGACTGGAGACGGATTAGAAAGTTGTGAGCTGCCGTCCAAAGCAAAGACACGGGAATCAAAATAAATAATGAGATGAATAAAATTCCCTTACATTCTCATCATACCGGGCTTACATGGAAACACTTATGCGCTCACCCAGAGGAACTCGGCTGAGGTCATTTTCCTTGTTTTAACAGTGCCCGGAAAAAAGACGGCGTGATCGCCTCCATTCAGAAACACGAGGGCTCCTTGTGCTCGAGTGTATAAATAGTTTTGACTGTCTTGTCACCTTCAGCCACTCGCACCACGTCTGTAATATCATTAGTGCGTCTCAGCGATGTGCTGGAAAGCATTTGTGGTGAGAGGCCGACACTTCAGCACGTTGGGTATCCCTCGTCTGTGTGCTCTCACACACCTGAGGCGCGACACGGCCGTCCTTGCCGTCATTTTGAGTAGCCGTGCCAGAAGTCACACCAGCCACTGCTACCTGCCCTGCTGTTCCTTTGATCTGACCGGCCAACTGTGGCACACTTTATCAGAGACCCCTTCACCATGCTGGTGGACAGTTAGAGACTGTGGCCCATCTGTTGATGCACAGCATGTGATAACTGTGCTCTAGCCCTTCATCAGTGGTCAGTTTCTGGCAGAGCTGAATGGTTTTGGTACAAGGTCGGGCTTTCTTATAATGTGGTCAAGGAGTGGAAGCGCAAATGGGGTGTTTCAAATAAAGTGAGTGGAAGTATGAGGTTGGTGTTTCTAATCAACTGGCCAGTGAGTGGAAGCACAAAGTAGATGTTTCTAATAAAGTGGCCATTGTGCAGTAGAACAATGTTAGTTTTTTCTAATAAAGTGGCCTGTGAGTATAAGCACAAAGTAGATGTTTCTAATAAAGTGGCCATTGTGCGGTAGAACAATGTAAGTGTTTCTAATAAAGTGGCCGGTGTCTGGTAGTACAAAAGAGGTGTTTCTAAAGAAATGTCCAGTGAGTGGAAGCATAAATGGCGCACGTTTCTAGTAAAGCAGCTGGTGTGTGGTAGTAACTTGTAGGGGTTTCTAATAAAGTGGCCAGTCAGAGAAAGTTCAAGTGAGGGATTTCTGATAAAGTGGCCAGTGAGTGGAAACACAAGGTACATGTTTCTAATAAAGTGGCTAGTAAGTTTAGAACCGGAACTATCCTATATATTTGATTTTTCCATTCCAGATGCATTGGTTGACTTCCCCCAGGTGGCTTCCATATCAGCGGATCTGTTTGGCTGCTTATAGTGCGTGATATGATGTTTGTGTGAGTTTGGGATATAAAATATCTCCCAGGATCTCCACTCCCTCTCCCTCCTCTAAAGTTATCCTGCCTGTAATACGCTCTGACACCGAGTTTGCTGTTAAACCCAAAGAGGCATTTGATTGGGAGCATAGCGAATAAAACGAAGCGATTCATTAGAAAGCTGTGCCGTGGCCTGGGTAACCCGATATTTTAATGCCGAGCACATTGAGTCGGAGTGGTCCCGTATCACACGGATCCTTTCATCTCTCCCAGTGCTGTTCCACGTCTTTTTTCTCTTTACGGCCGCCCCAGTAGGCACGCCTGATTAATAAATTGTCTTTGATAAATATTAAGTTTCGCTCCACATCCCCATCTGGAAACAATAACAGCTCTGGGCTGGACGGCATCAGGCCCGCAACAGCCGATGATGTAGCTGCAGTTTAAACTCCTCTTATCATCTTTTATGCAGAGGCATGTTAATAAACTGGTTGGGGCAATTTTTGTGAATCATAAATAATAATAAGCCTATAAAAATGGTGACCTTAAAGCAAACAGGCCTCAAAAGGTCAGCGAGTCGCTGGTGAGATACAGCATGAGAAGTTTGGTTGGGTTACGAGCTGGCCTGCTTTCCTTGCTCTGTCTTCTTCATTCTTTCACAGGATTTATCATCTCGGCAGGCATTTCCTTTACCATCACACTGTAAAAGAACAGTCCGCCTCACCAGCCACTCGATCTGCCTGGCGCCTGCATTCACTGTGTTGGAGTGCCAAAAAATGAGTGAAAACACTAGCAAACTCACTGTCCACTCCACTGTCCATTCTTTACACTTACTTCCCACTCTTTAAACCTGCTGTCCATTCTTTAAACCCTCCATCCATTCTTTAAACCTACTGTCCACTCTATAAACTCACTGTCTACTGTTTACATCCATTGTCCCCTCTTTAAATCCACTGCCCACTCCATAAACCCACTGTCCACTCTATAAACCCACTGTCCACTCTTCATGTGTCTGGAGCCATAATGGAGGAGTTGCTGTTTGAGGGGAGAGTTAAATGAGTCAGTGTTAAAGTGCCAGGGCTAATATCACTAACTATCACTCTTAAAAGACTCTGCCCACTCGTTAAACCACACTGTCCACTGTATAAATCCACTGTCCACTCTATAAATCCACTCTCCACTCTTTAAACCCACTGTCCACTCTATAAACCCACTGTCCACTCTATAAATCCACTGTCCACTCTATAAACCCACTGTCCACTCTTCATGTGTCTGGAGCCATAATGGAGGTGTCGCTGTTAAATGAGAGTTAAATGAGTCAGTGTTAAAGTGCCAGGGCTAATATCACTAATCGTGACAGATTTCTTGGATAAACACCCTCCTGGTTTTAAAATAAAGAAAAAAAATCTTTGAGTAAAAACGATCTGGGTGTTGAAAGCAGCGGAGGGGAAGATGAGTGAACGGGGGAAAAAAACAACAAAAGTGAGGGAGAGGAGGATGAGCGAAGGCACAGGAATTCACCTTGGTGTTTACTCAGCAGCCGCATTATCAGCATTAACGGAAAAAAAGGACTTTTATTACTGCAGATGTTGCTAATAGGCTGATAGAGTGCCACGCTGAAAGAAGGGAGAGAGAGAAAGAGAGAAAGAGAGCAACAGAGATAGAGAGAACAGAGAGGGAGAGAGGATGATATAGAATCAGAAAGAGAGAGGGAGGCTGGGCAAAAAAACAGAGGAACAGAGAGACAGAGAAACAAAGAATGGATGGAGATAAAGTAAGAGTGAGAGGGAAAGATAGAAAGAAAAAAAGAGTGAGATAGAAAATGAGTGAGAGAGTGCGAGATGGAGAAAGATGTACTGAGAGAAAGAGAGGGAGACTGAGTGAGAGTGAGTGAGAGAGAGAGCATGTGTGAAACGTCAAAAGAGAGAGAAAAATAGAAGAAGAAAGTGAAATCAGGAAAGAAAAGGGAGAAACAGAGTGAGAGAGTGGAAGAGAGAGAAAGATGGAAATAGAGAGAAGGAGACAAACACTGAGCGAGAGAGGGAGAAAGGATGAGAGAGAGGGGGGTAGAGAGAAAGCAAGAAATAAAAAGGGAGAGAAAGAGAAAGATGGAAAGAGAGAATGAAAGGGAGAGTGAAAGAGAGAGAGAGAAGAGAAATAGAAAGAGAATGATACAGAAAGAGAGAATGAGGTACACTGAAAAAGAGAGTAACTGAGAGAGAGAGAGACAGAAAGAGAGGAGAGAGAGAGAGAGAGAGAGAGAGAGAGAGAGAGAGAGGGAGAGAGAGAGAGAGAGAGAGGCAGAATTTAATAGAGTAGTAGAAAGAGAGAAAGAGGTAGACTGAAGAAGAGAGTAACTGAGAGAGAGAGAGAGAGAGAGAGAGACAGAAAGAGAGGAGGGGGGAGAGAAAGAGAGGAGGGGGGAGAGAAAGAGAGAGAGAGAGAGAGAGAAAGAGAGAGAGATTGAAGGAGAGAGTGACTGAGAGAGAGAGAGAGAGAGAGAGAGAGAGAAAGAGAGACAGAAAGAGAAAGAGCATTTGGCAAATCATTCTAGCCTCTTGTTGATGTGACATGATCCTGCCAGAAGCTCCTTCTTGTGTTTATAACTGGCTTCTTTAAAGGTACTCATGGCTGGAGATGTTTTTGTGAGGAACAGACTCACCCTGTGTGACACAGTCAGGATTCGAGCGAGTGATATAATGCGTTCTTGAGTTTGCAGCGCGGTACAGTTCACTGGTAAAGGCTCTTTGGTTCACTCTGCGCTCCTCCAGGAACAGCGAGGCTGAATTCTTATTTAATGCAGGACGATGACAGACAGAGGATCAGCGGGAAAGTCCAGATCTGACTCAGAATTACCTCCAGAGACGGGAGTTTAAGGAGACAAAGGAGGCTGGAGAGAGCTTCCTTTTTCTGCAAAGCATCTCTCAAAGCCATCAGACGGCGCTAAAACCAGAATTCATCCTCCTTTCCTAATCCCTGTGATCTGGGAAAACCACAGAAACACACTACACACACACAGGCCTGGAGCAGGCGGCACTGGCACGGGGGTCTTTCCGACCAGAGAGAAGAGGGAAAAAAGCTCCCCCCAACCCGTTCTTTTTTTGTGGCTGTGAGGAATTCCTGTAGGATGCTGTGGTAATTTGTCAGGAATTTGTTTTAGTGAAAGAGTTTGTGTCAAATGGAGGAAATTCCTGCAATTTGGCCACCAGGGGTTAAACCAGGGGGTTTGGTAGGTAGAGGTGAACAGTATTCACTTCTTTCATCACTAGAATATGAGAGGGTTGCAGAAGATCCTCACAGCTGGGATGTAATTGGGAACGCATGGCCTCCAGCATTCTACAACTCGGGTAGAACCACAACCAGACAGACTGTGCCATTATTTCTGATGGCATAAACTGATTAGTTGGGGGTTTTTTTTATTTTTCACAATAACTGTATCACTCCACTTCGCATTGTAGTAGTTAGCATGCTGTAGTTAACTTTAGGAATTTTCTAAATTAGCATCCAAAATAAAAAATGAAGATAACTGTGTTAAGATCATCTCACACTGCAGGATGTTTAGTCAGATTCTGAAGAAGAGTGTGAGCACAAGTCTGCATCAGTCCCAACCACATCTACTGTCTGGCTGTGGCAGAACAACTTACAACATCAAACTTGTGTCTGACTCAAGAGAGAGGCAGAATTTAATCGAGTATTAATATAAGAGGAAGACTGAGTGCAAGAGACATGAAGAGGAGCAGAGTGAGTGAGAATATGAAAAGAGAAAGATTGGGAGAGAAAGAGAGGGAGGGTGGGAGAGAGAGAGAGATAAAGAGAGAGAAAGAAAGAGGGCAGACTGGAAAGAGAAACAGAGAGAGAGGTTTCAAAATCCCATGTTCTCTTTGGCCTTAATGTGATGTTTCTTCTTGTCAGCTGCTACAAAAAGTGCCACTCCTGGTAAAAAAAAAAAAAAAAAGGTTAAAAACCCACAAAGCAGCAGCTGTAGAGTGGGTAAACGTCACTGAAGCAACAATACACACAAACACAGAAGGAAAGGGGAATGTGTTTATGCATGCAAGTGTGAGCGTGGCTTTTAAGTGAGGCTGTCTGATTTCTCATAAATCCAATGACAGAGACGGACCCAGATAGGAGGGTCCGAACCTGCACGTGTCAACATCGCGTCTCGTGGCGTCCTGCCTCTAAACCCCTCTTTCAGCTGAGTGTGTATGCATTTATGTGTGTGTGTGTGTGTGTGTGTGTGTGTGTATGTGTGTCTGGGGACCAAAGCACAAGCAGGAGGCTGCTAAAACCTTTCTATCATCTGTTTGTCAGAAGCTGCAATTATCACTCTGTTCTCTACACCCTGTGACCGCATACCACCCTTTCACACGCTGGTAAAGGAATAGTACGATGAAAAAAATCAAATTTCCCCCTCGCTGAGACATGTTAGGTGGTTTTGTTTTGCATTTAAGTGATAAAGAGCTAATGTAGTGAATGCTTATACACAGCAGTCATCATCACAAACCATGTGGGCCTGTTCAGGAACCTCTAATGGACTCGCTGATGTGGTTTCTAACACTGTTTGACACACTGCTAGCATGGCTAAAATCAGTAGCAACGGCTTGAATTCCTTTGTCCAGCATTTAGGAGCTAGAGTTCACAATTTAACGTGACATGGGAAATAAAGGCAAGCCCATGCTTCTCCTACGCCTCTCGACATGAGGGCTTTTTATGAAGGCGTGGCTGCTGCCGAAAGAAAAGGAGGCCTGTGAGCGTCTTTGATTTGTTTAGATAGGCTGCACCCAGGTTAAACGTACAAAACAGCAGTCATAACCTTCACTGCGTGGGCCGTCCAGAGGCCAGGAGATGCAGGCTGTTCAAATTCCCACCCAATAGCGTCAATACATCTTTCACAGCTTTCCTCCAGAGCATTTTACAGATAACTGACTCCATCCACATTACACTATTCACTTTGAACACTACTGTGAAGATTGCATGTAGCCATGAGAGCATTAGTGAGGTCAGGTAGTGATGCTGGATGATCACAAACACCACTCCAACTCATCCCAAAGGAGCTCCATCACTCCACAGCCCACTATTGGAGGGCTTTATACCCCTGTAAGTAACATGTGGCTCATGTGTGGCTCCAGAGCACATTCTATTGGTCGAGCTATTTCTTTGGAAATTACAGCATGTGTCAGTGGCTTATGTGCCACATATATGCACAAAATACTATAAAAGGGTATACGCCTATGTTTAATAGATAAACATGTTATTAATCAATACATTTGCTACTCATTAATAAATACCTACATTGGTTGGGCATATTTTTTGCAAGCAATATAGTTCTCTAACAGTAGGTGATAGTGGCCAAGCAACAGAATGCTCAAAGAATGTTTTCTAATAACTTCCATTTTCAGTAATATGGAATGTACTTCATGTGTATGCTCATATGTGTGTGTGCTGAGTGATTTAGAACACCCTTAAATGTGACTCAGTCGTTTATATTTTAGAACCGGAACTATCTGTTTAAAAAGTGGCACTCCAGTGCACTCTGGCTCCCCTGAGCTGATGAAAAACAATATATTTTTCCTGTTGTTTCCCATCTGTTCCCCGTTGCACTCTTTGTGATCTGTGTGAGTGTACCAGTGACTCATCCTTTGCAGATAGAGGCCAGCAGAACATCACCGTTCCCACGGTAGCGATGACAAGAGTACAGCTCACTTGCACGCTTAGGCCTATCCGTCTGTCAGCAATATGACCAAGCACCACTGCGCACAGGTTGGTTTTTATACAATGTCAGGATGTAGGGTAATATATATGTCTCATGCACACACACACACACAAACACACACACATACTATCACATACAGATTCTTGTATTATCACATATATATGTATACGTGTGTGTGTGTGTGTGTGTGTGTGTGTGTGTGTGCGTGTGTTAATACTAGAAGTATCTGTATTTGATTCTCCAGATGTATTATGTTATGTATGCATGTAAATACCCATATGCCGTAATTTTATGACCCATACATATATGCAGTAAAGTATATATGTAAGGCTATTCCAAGCTATATTTGGTCCTAATATTGTATGAAAACCAACACACACTCTCACACACAGAATGAGTTCTCTGGGGCAGTATGAAGGTCCCTCACCTTTCTGCCACCTCTTCACTGGAAGTACAGGATGCTGGGAGTCAAGGCTCTTCACATTTCTGCCCAAGGGCACAAATTAGCTCTATCTGGATCCTCAGAGCACAGCACGCTAAGCTAATCGCTTCCCTCCCTGGCTGACCTCCAGAGTTCCATTTACAAAAACTGAGCAGCCACCCCACATCCCGATACTACACCAGACCACTGTGGTTCAAGCACACATCCAAAATTTGAGATCCACATTCAGTTCTAAAAACATCGTAATGGCCTGTTAGAAGTTCTGGGTCATTCCGCGTTTAAATGTATTTTTATTACAAATTAGTTGATTAAAATCCTGCCATGGGAATGAATCCAAAGGCCACACACTTTCGCCCAGTGATGTGATGTCAGCACTTTCCAGTTCTCAAACTATTCAGGTGTTTAAAGGACCGCTGGGCCAAAAGAGCTTCAGTATAAGCGTTTAACAACATCAAAAACAACCCAAAGATACCTAAGTGTTAAATATACCCTACAGATTAGCACACAGCTGCTTTATGATAAGCAAAGCCTTCACAGCGTTTAACAACGTGGTTATCAGAAATAAACCTGGTTGAACATAAAGGAAAATATTTGTTTAAAAGCTGTCCTGTTTCTTGTTGTCAATATTAGTTTGGCCGAAGTGGAGCTGTGTTGTCGGTGCTGTTGTGCATTTGTTACAAGACGCTTATCACCAAATCAATGGGCTTCCTTATCAACGACTCTGCTTATCACAGCAACGTGACGGCATATGGGCTCAGAAAAGTGAGAAGAACGGAAGGTGTTTCGGCAGGAGGCCAAATGGCTCCAAAATCTAGAGGTTTTGATGGCCTGAAATGATCCCTTGGTGTCTCCTTTGGTCAATAAATCCATCAGTGGTCCTCACTGCATATATAAGTCATAGCTAGAGTTCTATCAGTACCCAAAGCAATCCAGGATTATATTTTTATTATTTTAAATCTAAAGACAAAAAGACAGTATAATGCCAGTTACTTCCATTGATTACTTCAACAGATCAAACAAGGAGGATTCTTGCCGTTGAGGATGAGTAAAGCTGTAGAACTCTTCTTGGCTATTACAGTTTAATGTTTCAGGACACTGTCTGGGTCCTTCATAAACTATTAATGGTAAAAGACACTGTTTAGTGTGTTTGGTGAAAGGACACATCAACATCAACCAGAAGCTTTTGTTATGTCTTCCATTACCTTCAAAACTTCAAATCGTAGTTTCAGTTACAGAGCCAGTGAAGTGAAAGTAGCTATGACATTTGTATATTATCAGTATGCCAAATATATATTACATATGTGTGACAGCCTAATTTTTCTATTACTAATATAGTATAGTCTTATTATTATTTATAGTAGTACTATAGCATAGTGGTACTATAATGTGTGTGTGTGTGTGTGTGTGTGTGTGTGTGTGTGTGTGTGTGTGTGTGTGTGTGTGTGTGTGTGTGTGT
>JBBIGA010000146.1:20607704-20622702 GCA_037576975.1 Alestes dentex
GGTGTTTAGTGAGAGTTCAAACTGTCACCCGAGAGAAATGTGGTAGCGGTGTTGAAGCTTCTGGTGAAGCACCTTGGTGCCAAGCAACTAGCTCAAATGGCGTGACCTAACACACTCACAGAGACATGGATGATTTCAGATAGAAGCAGTTCAGCACTACTTGAACTGCGGCTACAGGACTGCTACTGTTACATTTAGCTCATTCAGTGCTAACCTGCTCGTTATTTTAGTCGTCTAGCTGTAGATCTCAAAAACTCTTAGTTCTTGCTCACTCAGACAAAAGTATATTTTAATGAATAGCAGAGCTCAATGAAGGGGGGACTAGTCAAAAGTGAAAAACCAAAAGACGAGCCATAGAGATAAGGCATAGTGAAGAAAATATGAGCTTTATCTCCTGCAGGCACGCACAAAAACAGTCCAGCACTGAGTCCATTGGAGAAGTTTATTGTGAAAACGGACAACTGGCCAAGCAGGCAGGGGATGGGGGGGTGGCCCTTTACTGGGGGACGCAGCGATTGCTGATATTTGTCTAAACTTTGCCAGGAGATAGCACAGAGAGTTCTGAGGGTTGGTGTGTTTTGCTGTGGGCGTGTGTGGTTTGGGATGACAGGGTAAATGAATTATTGATACGAAACAATAAACTTACGTCACCCCCATTTCACTTGGCCAGTGGGGAATCGCTTTCCCAGTACTGGATCTGAAATAAACTCCTGAGACAGTAGGAAACACACAGGCTGCCAGTGGAACACACACATACACACACACATACACACACACATATTTTTTTATGCAATGTCAGGACATGGGGTCAAGTCCTATATTTACTACATATATGTAAGTACCTATGTATATAATTAATGTGAGTTTTAAATAACAATATATTCCACGTGTATTCAAATGTATGCGAAGACCTGACTGTCACACTTATCGTATGCTACTCCTCTGCACCTGTAACAGTCCCTATTTTCACACATTACTTTCAATGCTATCAAGTTTTTGGGGTGTGTCTGTGGGAATTTTTGCTCGTTCAGTCAAAAGAGCATTTGGGAGGTCACAAATTAATGATGTACAAGAAGATATGGCTCACAATCGACATTCCAGTTCATCCCATAGGTGTTCACCTGGGTTTAGGTCATGGCCCTGCATGGGCCACTGGAGCTCTGTCACAACAAACTCATCAAGCCATGTCTTTATGGATCTCGATTTGTGTTTATAGAGTAAAATATCTTTGAATGCTTTAGCATAACATCACCCTTCACTGGAACAAAGGAGACCAGACCCAGAAACACAGCTCCAGCCCATTATCCCTCCTCCACCAAACTTTTACTGTTGGCATTATGCAAACACATTTCTACAACACCAGAGTCCAGTGTCTGTGTGCTGCAGACCACACCAGCCAAGGCTTGGCACTGCACATAAGGATCTTTGGCTTGTGTGCAGCTGCAGATCTAGTAAAGCAGAAATGAACTGACCTGTGGCAAAGCATGACAGGACCACATTTAAAGTCCCTGAGCTCTTCCGTATTACCCATTCTACTGCCAGTGTTTGTTTATGGAGACCGCAGGGCTATGTGCTTGATTTTATACACCTGTTAGCAATGGACATGGGTGAAACACCAGAGCACCTACATGTGATGATAATTTTCTAAGCCAAATGCTAAACCTAACCCAAACCTTAACCATGAACACCAAAAAGATATGGTTTCTTCTTTTAGTTTTGAAAAGCTTTTTGTTGCTCCTGTTAGTTCAAACAAGTTTTTTAAGGACGTCTTGAACAAAAACAAATATACACTCACCACCTCCACTCAGCAGACAGTAAAGAATGAAGAGTGCACTTACAAGCGACATCCAGAGAAAAAGCCACATTAGCAGCAGAGTGAGCGAGAACAGAGGTGAAAAGAAAAGGCCTACAGTTTTGCGCCTTGGCATGTAAGCATATACACTGTTAATCTTTTCTGTCACATTCAGAAAAGGAGCAAGGCTGCAAGGGGATTTAGCTGAATGGAGAAGACCACTAGAGTAACATGTGGGAGGAAAAAAAAGGGAGTGGGAGAGAAAATATACTAATTTAGTTGACCAGTGTTAGAACTTGCATCAAAAATGTAAATATGGCACTTCAGCGGTGGTTTCCGGCCCTGGCGGTGCGACACAGAGCCTCTCGGGGAGGGGGGAAGCAGAGCATGTCATGTAAAAGCTTGCTCGTTTCTGAAACTCTGCAAAAATAGATCGTGTCTCACTCTGGAATGTAAACTCAAGCTAGAGAGCAAATTAGCTAGCCACAAGTGATTGCTAAAAGTATGAAGTTTTCCACAAGCACTCCCTGCGGACGCTGCGCGCTGTGGGGACGGAAATCAAGCCTCCGGCATGCTCTTTCATTATGGAGAGACCAAGAGAACGAAAGGCTGCTGTATGTATGGAGGCTGAGAAAAGGAAATAAGTCTCACTTAGCCTAGCGTTGTGCTGTAAACCAAATGCTAACACCATAGCTTCTGTTTCTTGCCAGCTTCCAGATGTCCAGTGGTCTTTCGGGTTGCGTTCTTCTCATTATGGAAGAGCATGCAGTCGTGCTCAAGTTTACTGGCACCCTTTGGTGAGGATAACCACCTCTTAACACTTCCTCTACCCGTCAATTAGTGTGCTATAAAGATTAGCGCACATCAGTTTACTTGAAGGCTAATAAAGTGGTTAAACACAGTGCACTTTTGCCAATGATTTGACTTAAGCTTCAGCAACAAACTTTCATTCATTTCTGAGTGGTGAACTCATTTTTGTACCATATATTTGTGAAATATTTATGCTTTTAGTGACTACCTGTCACCCAAGTATTTATTCAGGAACAACTGTGCAGTTTAAAGTGTGTTTGTGTGTGTTGTTTCAGCACTGGCATTTACCACTGAAGTGCTGTTCTGGACTCAAATCGGTTCTCGTCAGGTTATTTGGCATGTTAAAGGTCAATTATAGGAAATGTTTAGGAAGTTCTCTGAATAGTAACACATGGAGGATAATGGGTACAGTATGCAAGAATACGGTCCAGATTCTGTTCACCACATTCAAACCTCAGTTTAATTGATCCCTGTTTGGAAAAATTTTGCTCTTCAGAAAAGGACAAACAGAGAAAATTAGGTCCAAAAAAGGCACCATATGTCCAAAAGTATCCAGATACCACTTTTAATGAGTGAATCCAGCTACTCTAAAGGGGAAATACACATTTCTTTCCAAAAGTTATGTATAATACAGTTCAAATAAACATAGTCAGTGTGGGTTTGGTTTGAACTGGTTCATTGTAGAGAAGCTACAGACTCAGATTTCTTTACAGTTGTGGAGAATGGAACCAAGGGTCATGTCTACAACACAAACTCTACACGTGTCTTCTGAGTGTTTATATGGAATTTGTGTAATGGTGGCAAATCTGAACTAAATAAGTTGGCTTTGGATACTATTTAGCTTCACAGCACCCTGCATGTACAATTCCACAATAAGACGGTTTGCAAAATATATCTAGGCCAAAACCATCTCAAACCTCTGATAAAAATAACTTTCTGTCCGGGAGCTTTTGGAAACAGCTTTTGGTTCCATTAACCACAACTGGAACAATTTCTCAAGAACACTGCATTTCACACCAAACCATTCTGAATACTTGTGATACTATTAACATATTCGCTTTTTAATTTTGCAGAATTTTTGAAAAGTTGGTGCAGTTTTCCCATTGCTGACACAGGTGTATAACGTCCACAGAAAGCACTGATCAATAGAACGGGACACTTTGGAGCAACTGTACATGAGCCTAAGGTATCTAGTGCCAGCATTTGTGAGAAACAAGTTACTGTATGCTGGAAATTGCCATGCAGGCCGTAAGAGTAGATGTTTCATTTGAGAACTCTAGTTTGTCAGTCGTTACTTCATAGTTCACTTACAGATGTTCTGATGTTGACATGCTTTACTAGCTGGCACCGGTTGGCATGTTTGCCGTTGAGTGGCATGGCATCTGCGCTGTTGGAGTTCTTTTCTCCAGATGTGCAATAACATGGGTGGATACCACAGCTGCAATATGGCTACCAGACTGCACACATCAACTTTGATTAGGCTCAAAACCCCAGCGGCCAAGAATGAGGTCAACATTTGGAGCAGCGAACATATTAACAGGGATCTTTTCATGTAAACATGCACTTCGTCTGCCAAACTGACCCTAAACTTAATCAAATCCATGACCAGTTAAATATTTGTTTGTACTGGTTAGGTTTCTCACTTTGCATACTGGCTTAACACATCAAGTTGGACCTGAGTGGTTGGAGGGAAAGGGATCACTTCAGATTAATCACAAGCAGGCACTCTGAACACGAGGTGAAAAATGTGAGTCTGAGAGAGGCCATGGTTAGTCTGATAATTATCCGCGTATTAGATAACATATTTTTGGTCCCTCGACAGCGGTTTATTCTACTACTGCTCATGGCTGTGTGATATACTTTTGTCCATTTTTATAAATAGGCAAGTCTGTAAGAGATTTCTTAAAGGGGATTCCACCCATTTTCCAGAATTCCTGTGTAATGAAGTGGTTAAGATGTAAACAAAGTCATTCTGAGTGATTTGGTGTGAAATGTTCAGTTCTAGAGAAACTTTCTGAGTCAGAATTGTTCACAGTAGTGGTGAATGGAACCAGACCCTAAACAGAAAGTTATTACATGAAAGGGGTTATGAATACACTGCGTGAGGCATTGTTTTGAGATGATGTCGTTATAAAACTAAATCCATACATAGTGGAGGGATATATGAAGGGCGTTGTGAGGTAAAATGATGACTTGCCACTATTTTACCATAATCAATATTCCAGATCAACCCTCAAAAGACATGTGAAGATTCACTGGCAGGTTTGGATAGAAAATAAAATGGATATAATTGTGCTGTAGACGTGACCCCTGGTGCCATTCACCACCACTGTAGAGGAATCTAAGTTAATAGGCATCTCTACGACAAATCATTTAACACCAAACACACTCTGAATGACTTTGACTGAAATATGGGAGATATTTTTAAAAAGGATGAAATTCCGGTTTAACAAGTGTTCTTTGAGGCAAGCACCATGCCAACTTCCATTACTTGTTAGCTACATTAGCCTCATAGCCTCCAGAAACGTAGATACCAAACATGTCTTGGCTGATTGACTCCATTCGGAGTGAGAAGTAAAACTGTGCGAATTTGATTCCTGGCCAGACAATCCTTTTAAATGAGACGTGTGTCCAGTCTATTTGCCTTTTGAACAATGTCAACAACACCTGACGTACAGACGAGTGTGATGACCTAAAGAGGAGACAAAACAATAAATAACTTCGCAACGTAATACACCCTGACTCATCAATACGCTCACTCTGAAGCTTTCGGCTAAAAATAACACAGCAGCGGCCGGGGAGGACGTCGGTTAGGAAAATATTGTTTTTTCCCAGCGCTAATATCAGTGCTCATGGCCGCTAATCGAAGGGAAAACGGCAGGCATCCATTACAGCTGTCTCTTGTGATTAATGTGGGGATTTGTGGCTTACGCTTCACCTTTCCACGACGGACAGCCCGACGTGATTGGTTACGGCGAGAGAGGGCCGCGATTCACTGACATTGTGGTGGAGTGTGTGGTTTGGACGGCGAGCTGATTACATGTTTAACAGCGGAGAGGGAAAACGCACAGAGAAAACGTTAACCGCACCACCACTTCCTGAAGCAGACAGCATGAGGCATGGGAGAAAAAGCTTGCTGTGCAGGCCGGATCGGTCACTCAGCAAGCAGAGAGAAATCAGGTTTGGGGATCTTTCTGAGAGCCTCACTCGCTATTGACCTAAGCTGAGATGGGTTGCATCATCAACAAGCACACTAAAGTCAAATGAAGTGCTAATCCACTGCAGGCCATGAGTTATAAGGATTTTCCCACTGAACAGAATGCTGAAACAAAATTATATGTTTTGGCCAAATTCCCTTCATGCACCTAATCCTGAATCTAGTACTCTAGTAACCACCACTCAAAAGCTAAACCTAATCTTAAACCTAACACTAATTTAAATCCACAACTTAATCTCAACCCTAAACCTAATCCTAAATCAAATTTATTCAAATTCCAAACTTAATCTTAACCCAATTTAAACCTAATCCTAAAGTTTAACTTTCACTTAAATCCAAAACTATCCACCCAAAACCTAAGACTAACATTTAATCAAATCTAAAACATTATCTCCAGGCAAACAATAATCTTAAACCTAAACCAAACATTCACTCAGATCCAAAATTCAATCTCAACCCAAAACCTAATCCTAATTTTAATCCTAAACCTAAACCTTATCTTAAACCTAACCCTCACTCAAATACAAAACTTAATCTCAACCCAAAATGTAATTCTAAACTTAAAACTTCAAATCCAAAATGAATCTCCACTTAAAATCTAAACCTAATCCTTGATCTAACACTTACTCAAATCCAAAAATTAATCTCAACTCAAAACCTAAACTCAATCCTAAACATAAAAAAACTTTAATCCAAAACATAATCTCTAGGCAAAGGATAACCCTACATGTACTTATTCTCCAGGTAAACCATAATCTTACACTTAAACGTAGTGCTCAGTCATATCCAAAATTTAATCTCAACTCAAAACCTAAACCTAATCCTGAAATTAAAACTCACTCAAATACGAAACTTGATCTCAACCAATAGCTAAACCTAATCCAAATCTAACACTCTGACCCAAAATGTCAACCTAATCCTGATCCTAGTCTTGGTCTCAATCCTAACACTGTTAATAATGAACTCAGTTCAAGTAGACTATTTGGGGGTCACCTGCCCACCACCAAGACCAGTGTTTATTTTTAGTACACAAAATTATCCAGTTTATATTAAAATATTACTGTAAACCCACAACTAATATAATAATTCAGTGACTGACATCTGAAGAAGTTTGTCAGACACCTCGTTTTCACTTCCACTGGTCCACACTGAGAGCTGATTCTGACTGAAAGGACAAATTGTGTCCGACAGCCAAGCAGTGAGTGCACAGCTGGCAAGAGAAGGTGAGAAAAATTAATTTTAATACAGTAAGTAGAACTAAGTGACAAAGTGTGAATGAGAAAACCTTTTTTTTTTTTTTGTCTTTTTTGTTTTTTGTTTTTTTTTTCAATAGCTGGCTCAAACAAAATCAGGCTGCAGTTGAAAAAAAAAACAAACGTTAAAGGCCCCTTATCACTGAAAACCAAATTTCCCCTTACTTTTTTAAATAAAGGAGTTTAATGGGCTATGTCAACACGTTTCAAAAGGTACCATTCGTTCCCCAGCCCATACAGTCCATTTCTGAAAACTGATCTTCAAAACTAGCGAATTCGTTGTGTTAGTGATGTGACACATTTTTGTGATGTAACGCATTTACATACACATTCAGACTGTAGCAGTTTAGCTCCACCTATTCACAATGAACATTATAAGGGGGGCATTTACATATATCGACCTTTAAGAAACAATGCATACTAAAACACAGTTCATACTAGAGAATGAAGAGAGGTTGTAAAAATGGTACATAAAACCGCACAGACGTTATGAGTAGGAAGGAATATAAGATACGAGAAAAATGAAGGATATGGGCTCTTGCACCTGTGCACCCAACTGTTTAGCCCCTTCCACTCATGCAGAACATTATAAGGGGTATTTCAGTACAATACCTTGCAGCCGGTCAGAGCAGGGGCCATTTACAGAAACTATATAAAAAAAAGGAACTTAAAGAAACAATGGAAAAAAAAATATTCTAAAGAATGATGATAATTTGTTAAAATGAGACATAAAGAGGAGGAATATAAAATAACTGAAAACTGCTGAGCTGGGATCGATACTGCTGGAGGCTGGACTGACGCTGACAGCTATTAAGGAAGGTAAAAGGAAAGAAAGCACTCAGATGTCTGATGGCACACACATCTGCGTTCACTTTTAAAATGTTTATCTTCACGAGCTGGCCTGCCATTCTAAAGTTACCCCGTAATTCATCCTGCCTTACACGCCGCTGAAGCGCGCGAGAGCAAATTTGGGTTTCAGCGCAGCAGTACCAGTAGTTAGCGGGGATATTTGTTTTGGTAGAACGATCTGCCTTCTCTCAATCTGCAACCGGTTAGGGTGACCCTCCTGTGCCTTCAGATAGATATGGGTCCCCGAACGGCCCTAAAAGGTGCTTTTTCCAAAGCCGGCGAGTCTCTCTTTCTCTCTCTCTCCCTGCAAACGGATCATTTCCTTCTTGCTAATTTGTATCTCCTTCAAACAAAAAAAAAAAAAAAATCAAATTATCACAGTCGGGAAGAGGAGATTGATATCATACACCAGCCAGGAGGTCAGGAGACCTCATTAAGGTTAAATACAGCGCAAAAACACTGCAAGTATCTGCTAGTTCCTCCTAGCACTAGCCCTGGAAACCACTGCTATACCACATTAGCAGCCCGGAACGAAGGCCCAAAAAACAAGAAGAATATTTCAGTTTTCCCCAAATACCTCCATGAGCCAAAGTCTACTTCAGCACACTCAGTGGACACGGAGTGTGTGTTCATAGCGATGAGACGGCGATGATAAGGCCTCTGGACCTCCAAATGGGACGTGCACTGAGGTTGGACACTAATAAGGAACAGCCCGCGGCCTGGGCAGTGGGACACGCAGCAGCCTGTATTTAGCTTGATTGCTAGCCATGGCAACATACGGCCGAAAACATTTAATAGCAAACTCGGGGCCAGACGGAGCAGTAATTAATTGCTTATGAAAACATTCACCTGCCAAGGACCGTAGAGCAGGAACATTTGGTATATTAGGCATCATAACGCAAGAATGTAACATAAAATATATGGAAGGAAGCTGCTCCGTAACAAGTGGAGCAGCGAAGGGACAAATTCGAGTTGGATGGGATTAGTGTGCTGGCCTCCGACCCGGCCCGACTCCCTGCGTTCACTTAATCAAGGCCTTAAGAGCGTGATGGGCTAGGTAAGCGAAACAGAGGACAGTTATATTTAAAAGGCCTATATTGTGGAAAACCACATTTTCCTCACTTTAAACAAAAAATCATACCGCATGCATTTTTACAAGCCTACAGCAGTGGGCATCCACAGATATGCACTGATTACGTATGTACATACATACACACACACACTTACATGCATATAATATTTTGTATATTGTACAGCTTTTATGTTATATTATTAAAAGTTTTTATTTTATTGTTTATGCAAATATAAAAATGCGAATTTCACACCGATGGGACTAATAAAGGACTTTCTTATCTTATTGTATTTCATGTTAAAATAATCCCTTTAGCCCTTTCATGCTTAAGTTATAAGTTCCAGTCAGGACTGCTTTTTGAACACGGTCCACCAATCACAACAAAGCTCATTTACATATACTCCTCTGAGCTTGAATAATTCTACAGTCTGAGCTTGAATAATTCTAAGGGATAAAGATTTGAAAACTGCGACTGCGGTTTTTGGTATATCATAACATAGAAATGCCATAAGCGGAAAAGCAGAATATGATCCCTTTAATGTTCAGCTACAGTGATGTTAGCATGAGAAAATCTTTGCTACCATTTCAAAAGTAAGTATCTGGTGGCTTGAGAACAACTCAGAATGCAAAACACTCTTTCTGAGGAAATGCCTCCGTATTATGAACTAATGGTAGCTGTCTGTGCACCCTGAAGTGGGCTGGTGGCCAGGGATAGGCTCCTGGCGCTCCGGGACAGGCTCCTGGCGCTCCGGGATAGGCTCCTGGCGCTCCGGGACAGGCTCCTGGCGCTCCGGGACAGGCTCCTGGCGCTCCGGGATAGGTTCCGGGTACCTGCGGCCCTAGTAAGTATTAAGCGTTACAGAAAATGAATGAATGAATGAATGGCAGCTGCCTCATTCTTCTACACCACCATTGTGCCACTTTTAATTCTGTGGAAATCAAAGCAGCGATGAAGCAAAACTCAGTCCTCCTATAGCTTTTGTGGGACGAGGCCAGGAGAAAGAGGAGCGGCTGCCATCTCACTGTTAGCAGCAAGTACTGCACTGTCAACAGACTTAATATTTCTCATTATGAGACAGCTGCAGGGGTGTTGACTAATGCACATATTTTGCACATCTTTCACTTGCTTTTGGTCACTATCTAATAAAGGTGTTTAATTCTATTCTTGAAAATAAGCAAAATGATGTGCTCATAGACCCTTCAGATTAAAATTACTCTAAAAACAAGCATTTATAATTTACGTTAATTTGACCAGATGTTTTCACAAGTCATTCTGTTGCTCCATTCTTCACATAATTTGAGTGTAAATAGCAGGTGTCAAAACGGTGTTAAAAATGAACAATGACTTATGATGTCATTTTGGCACTTCTTTCTTGTAGTTCATTATTTCTCCATTATTTCTGACATTTTTCTCAAAGTATCTGTATACATTATTTCCCCAAATCTTGCAAAGGGAGTTTTTCCAGCTTCTTTTCATAAAATTTAAATGTAAACATATACACATTGTTAAAGTTTCAAAACATCCCATTCGCTCTCCAGTTCATGTACAGAATTTTAGCTGCAAAACCAGCCCTTTACCACTGCCTTTACACATATACGCCTATTCAGACTACATACGTTTGATCTTTATTCACGATAAAGAGTGTTTCAGCCTGGACTGCAAGGCTCAGTACAGGACAGCCAATCAGAATAGAACTCATTTACATCTATCTTAAAGGCACAGTACCTCTTTAGAAAATGCTCATGCAGAAATGACGTCACAAGTTGAGGTCAGGGGAAAAAATTAAATTAAAAAAAACATAGAATATTGGCACTTTGAGACATAAATACAGTCATTCAGATTTCTCCATTCTAGAGAAAGTCAGAATTGTTTTTGCTAAGAGTGTAAGCAAAACCTGCAGCAAAACAATCAAATTGGGGTTCCATTAAAGGGCCGCTTTTGGTAGCCTAAAGGACTTTTCAACGAATGGTTCTTTAGAGATGCATAAGTGTGAAGAACCTTGTTAAAGTCTAAAGAACCTCCACATAATGTAAAGGTTCTATGAAGAACTGGAGGAACTCTTATACTGGTTTGCAACCCTTAAACTGGTTTGCAAAGGAGGCTTTAAGGGGGCTTCAGCCACAAATCCTGTTTTCAGACACAGTTCTTTAGGGAAGTGGTTCTTCTACTACATCACTGAAAGTAAATAAAGAAGGAGAGCGTATCAAAAATACTAAAAATACTCAATAAAAATAAAGACAAGAATGTGGGGAAAAAGGTGGGAGTTATGACTTCAGCGTCATTTATCTGAGGCCGGTGGGTTGGACGGCTGGAATGTTTACAGCAATAAAGAGGGATTAAAAAGCGAGTTAGCAGCTGTGTTGTCATCGTCAATAGAGAGATCATCCCGGCCAATTAATAAACAGGTAACTCCGTTCACCTGCACTGAGCAAGACCTGCTGCTCTAAAAGCCAGACAGACCTGCTGATGTGTCAGAACGGCTAAATTTATGACTTTAATAATGAATGATAGAGAGAGAGAAAGAAAGGGGAGGAGGATCAGTGAAGAAGAATGTTTTCTTCTGTTTCTCTCTCTCTATCTCTCTCTCTCCCAGAACACCTCTGCCAAATGGAAGACAACGTGCAATTGTGTGTGTTGCGTTTGGAAAACACCTCTCATTCTTTCGGAGAGGTCGGAATCGTAGCCGGCTGCCAGAGAAGCTACAGTCTCTCTTTTGTCTCCTCTTCTCCAGATTGGAAGTTCTGATAAGAGATCAGCATGTGTATGACTTTAACAGGAACGTTTGGACTTGTATTGGAACCCCCAGTGTGTTTCATTCCATTTGTACCTATTGTACTAGCACAAAAAAAACCCAAAAACATCACATCAGGCCACCGTATGAGAATCAGCGATCAAAGAAAGGGTGAGGCAAAGTCTTTTGCTCAAATGAATTTTATCAGTAATATAAAATGAGTTTTATTAAAATCTAAAAAAATGGTAACGCAGCCAATGTTGTAAAATCCACATCATTATCCACATGATGTAAGAAAAAACAGGAATCATCAGACTAGGCCACCTTCTATCATTGCTTCATGGTTCAGTTTGGATGCTCCTGACCCCATCGGAGATGCTGTTGGTGAAGAACAGGGGTCAGCACGGGCACTCTGACCGGTCCAAGGCAATGTAGCCCCATGCACAGCAAGCTGTGATACACGGTGTGTTCTGACACCTTTCTATCAAAACCAGGCTGAACACTTTCAGCAAATTGTTTCAGCAAACTGGGATCGAACCAGACAGGCTAGTCTTCGCTCCCCATTCGCATCAGTGAAAAACCTTGTTAATGGTTCACCTTGCTTGGACCACTTTTGATGCATACTTCCCACTGCATACCAGGAACGCCCCACAAGACCCAGTTGTCCAGGTAGTAGAGTCTAGTCAGCCTTTCTCTAAGATGCTCGGCTGCTGGCTCAAGCATCATAGGCTGTGCTGGCTCAGACCTCCAGGTAAGCTCCTAAATACTGTGCATTTAGGCAGTATTTCAGACTTGAAGTACTCTGATGGTACAAAAATTCCTTTTTGCAGAAATTGCAGAGAACTATGTTCCTATCAACAGTTCCATCTTGTCATTTTTTTTTATTTTAAAGGTTCCACGCACTGGGCCAAGCAGTGTGTGCTCGTCTGCCTCCTTTAACGGCACTTGGTCAAAGGACACAACAGAACAACAGTCCTATAAACCTTGGCACTCTTCTAATTAGCTTCCTGACTCTGAAGAAACCAAGGCTTTGAAAATGTATCTAGTTTTGCTAAAATTCTGAAGGCAAATGAGTTAGTCAGTTGAGAACATGAGCCTAAAAAAAGCTGGCTTTTACAACAAGACAATGATCCAAAACATACCTCAAAATCTACAGTGAATTACTATGGAATGGCCCACACAGTTCCCTGACTTTAACATTATTGAAAACCTGTGGGTAGATTTTAACATGCTGTGCATGCAAGACGGCCCAAGAATAACGTAGAACTGGAGGCATTCAGTAAGGATGAGAGGGAGAAAATTCCTAAAACAACAACGGAATGACTCCTATCTGGCTACAAAAGGTGTTTGCCAGCTGTGATATGTGCCAAAGGAGGTCTACGTACTCTCGTACCTATCACTTACATGTGTGGGATCATCCACAATGCTGGCAGCTGCAGTGAGTGCAGTGTGTGGTAGAGGTGTCTACAACAGAGGAGGTGAAAAGATCTTCGGGGTTTCTCTCTCCTCTATAGAATATGGTATAGAAATCCACCAGCATTGTAGATGAGCCCACACACCTCTTCCCTCTCCCTTCTTCCCCAGAACTGATCTCAACCTGCTCACATCGCGTCCAACTCTTCAGTAACCCTTTATTACTAAAATCTGATTTCAACAAATACAAACGGTGTAAAACAGTCAAAAACCTCCTATCCACTCCCCGTTCGTTTGCTGCTCTTTCGCTTGGCACGCCGCCGCTCGGCCGCTCTCCGGGCCCCCTCCGTTTTTCCCTATCTATCCTGAAAGACTATGACCAAACATAAAGGAAATGAGTTCATTTTTGTTCTTCATGGCTATTTTCCTCTGACGCTTTTTTAAAACCCCCAAGTTGCAGAATTATTACCTTTTTTTTTTTTTATTATTATTTCAATAATTTTGGTCCTGCATGACATTGGCAGTCTTTGGGTGCTGATCAAGAGTTGTTTTTTTTGTGGCAACAACCTTCATGAATATGGGCAAATCTGATCAGAGATCAGAATTTTGCTTAGTAATAAAGGCTGCTTAGCAACCACCGCTGTTTTATATATTTTGCAGCCAGTCGTAATCGCACCAGGTTATAAGTCCTACCTGAAAAATCGCTTTAGCCATGACATCAGGGGTTATTTTGGAATTTGTTAAGTGGGGGGCTCTGTGGGTGGGGGTCATATTTGTCGATCAGGAGGGGACTGAGTATTTGGAGTATTTGTTGTCCAAGGGGGGTGTTTGTGGCCAGTATATTAGTGTGAGGAGTGTAGCCCAATTTAACCACTGACACATGTAACAGTTAACACAATTTTAATTAACTTTCCAGCTGTTGATGCAAGCCCTCCAATGCAATCTAGAGGTGAGAAACTGTTTCATTTTTACACATTAACTGTTCACTTTCTGTAGTTAAATCATTTGTTATCTTGGTGACAGCTCAAGCATACCACGTGCCTGAAAACACACACCACATTCAGAGCTACTGTGGTTCTGATAACCTGTCAGGAACCTGATGAAGCCAGACTGTCATGTAACTATATATATTGCAGCATCATGTTTGCTGGGACTTGACTGAAGGCATTAAAGGAACGGGGAAGTACACACAGATACTGTATATGACCTTTCAGTCTGACAGCAGTCAAGGCCTCCATTGTCTTAGTCTCAGCACTAAATATAACACAAGTGAAAAGAAGTATAACTCAGCTGGAGGAAGAAACCTTGGGAGGAACCAAGACTCAAAAGGGGAACCCGTCCTCCTCAGCTCCTCAGGACTATCCTGAACTACTGAGAGGAACCATTTTACAGTCTAATATGGAAAACAATATTCACAACAGAGCTTAATGAGTAAATGAACGCCCTCTATTCACATTCAAATGTTACATCATTCAAAAAGAACCTCTGTAAACACATGGACAGTGGTGTAACTAGGGTCTCATGGGCTCCAGTCCAAAAACAAAACAACTGGGGCTGTGTGTGTTGGTGATGGTGTGTATACTGGTGGGAAATTGGATCTGTGAGGCATGTGCATTCAACTGCATTAGTATCTATAAAGGGGACCCAATAAAACTTTTGCAGGCCCCCCAGCACCGTTGGCTGCAGAATCTCTAATGCAGAGGAACAGAAGTGCAGTCCAGAAGTGACCACATTTCATGCTTTTTTGAAAATATCATTAAAAAACATGCCTTATTATTTTAAAGGAGAGAACATAAAGGTCTATATGAATGGTCAACTGTTCACTTGCTGCCTCATAAATCCCACCCCTCGACTATATAT
>JBBIGA010000146.1:20629138-20646775 GCA_037576975.1 Alestes dentex
ATATATATAGATATATATATATATATATATATATGTACTAAATATACTATTTTGGAACAATGTATCACAACCATATGCTGCTCTACTGTATGTCTAGACATGACTACATTTAGAACATATTGTTACTTGCACTTGCTTAACATGGTTTCATTTAGTTTGTATTTAAATACATTCTATCCTGTGCAATTTATTCATGAACAATTCTCACCCACTAGCTTGGTCTCCTCCTATAACATGATGCTATCAAGGTGGTTTGGGGTGAAGCTGGCGTGGAACCAGAGATCAAATTCACAACACAAGTTCTACAACATTACAGTTGAGAGCATTGCTTTTATCTGCATGCGGAATTCATTCACTCACATATGTTACCTTACAGAATGTAAGTACATTGTTAAATAAATGGCCAGAAATATATGCAGATTAAATCTTATTATATTTTTGTATGCTTCAGTAGGTTATGTAATGTATTTTCTTATATCAAAGTAGAATTTAAAATGTATTACTTTCAATTTTTGTGAAAAATAATACATGTGATCGAATCTATAATTGTATTGTTTGTATACTTCAAATCTACAACTGTACTACAACTCTTCAGCTAAAACACAGATAAAAACCCTTTTTAAAGGTGCCTGTAAGGTATACTGTCTAAATGGTGGCAATCATTTTGGGTTTTTTTATTTGTTTGAGATTGGTCTTCTCAAAATTATTATGATTTATGTGATCTTGCAACCGAAAGACTTTGTGCTGACATAAGTAATTATGGTTGCGTGATCTTACTCATTCTGTCATTTTATTGGAACTGGAAAATTTGTTTTATAGCATATTAACTTTTATCTAGGACAACTTTGAACAATCAGCCTGAGCTGAAAAGTCAACAGAACACTTAGAGAGCAAAAGGGGTTATTTGGGCAATTTAAATTCTTAACCCATTTCTTACACATTCATCAACATATGTAAATACAGTCACAATATTTATGATCAGTAAATTCTCAAACTGAATCAAAATTAAATACACACCTGCACTAAAGCACACAAACTCATTAAACAAAGGCCTAGTTTCCTCTTTACCCTGGGGATCAGGTGAACAACTTCTCTTTCTTTTCCTTCCTCTCACTCTCTCTCTTTCTCTCTTTCTTCCTCTCGTGTAACATTAGATAGATAGATAGATAGATAGATAGATAGATAGATAGATAGATAGATAATATAATAGACATATTATCCTAACAACAATATAAAACCAATCTGTTCGGTAGGAAAAAAAATATTGTAAGTTGCCCTGTACAGCTTCACTTATTTCAAACAATTCATCAGACACTAGGAAGCTGCAATGAAACTAGTATTAATTGGCAGATGAATCCATAATGCACTGAAAATTAAATGATTATAAAATTAAGATGAGTCATAGCTCAAAAGTAGAGATCAAATTTTAAGCACACATCTTGAAAAATATTTTAAAAGCATATTATTTCATTCTAGGAATCCTGAAAATGAATTTGGGCGAATAGTCTGTAATGTTGTTTGTTGTATAGGTTATACATAAAGTTGTACGTAAAGGGCATCCCCAACTTTTGAACTGTTCACTCTCCACAAAGGGTTGTTTGTCATTTTTCTAAAGCACCTGTTGGATCCTACATATGATGTAAAGTTTTATTACCGATTTAATTGTTCACACAAGAGCCTTTACATTATGTAAAGGTTCTTTAAACTTCTTCACACTTACATCTTATTTACAATTCACTGAAGTGTTCTTCAGGGAGCCAAATATTGTCCTTTTGTGGCATCAAACAGAAAACCCTCCTTGCACTCCTTCCTTTTATTTCAGAGTGTATAGGCTATTAGAAATTTACTTTCGGTCTAAATTGAGGCAATGAGTTTGATCAATTACTGCCAGTCCACTTCTACTCTTTTTCTGGAATTTATGCCTCATCCACAAGCCTAAGTGAGAGTGACTGGATGGACTATGACAGGACTAAAAACGAATGCGATCCAAGCAAATCATGAACCATAACTCATGAGGGTGGATCCAGATTTTGAGCTGGCAACTCCACCAGGAACTCGTCACACATACGTACACGGGCCTTTGATTTTTATAGAGCGCTGAGACTGAACAGTGTATGAAGGGATGACACTTTCATTGGGAAAGATCTTCAAAAGTAGCCCTGAAGGTTGATAGAAGATGCGGGAAGGGGGGGGCAGCTGTCAATCAAATACCCACCTTACCTATAAACACTGCTGATTGGTTGCGGCTCCGAAAAGCTACTAGTTGAATCCAGACGGCATGGCCTGAATGGCGGAACTGCCTGGAGAGTGAGATTACGAGCCCGCTGATTTAAGATGTGCTCTCTGATTCTCCTTTGCAGCCAAGCCAGCACTAGCCAAGGTTTGGTTTCCCTCTTTTCCTCCAACTACTGAGCCAATATGTTTGAGCAGAACATGTTTTTTTTACCTACTCTTGGCCTATAATCCATGGAAGGCGGTACAGGGTGACCCAAGCTTTCCAACTCAATCTTGATCAAATCAGTGTTTACTCACACATGCAAAACCTTGAGAAAAATCACGGGGCTTAAACTGCAAATCTACAATTTTTTTGACTGCAATTTCACAATTCACAATTGGATCTACACTTTTTAAATGAAAGATGCCAAAAAAAGGTTCCTAAGAAAAACTAACATTGTCTTCTGGGACAATTATTAGTTTGTATAGACAAAAAAAATAAATTCTAAGAACCTTTTAAAAGAACAGAAGTCGATCTCAACATTTTGCTTCTAAAATCTAAATTGAAGGTTTCATTTGATTTCATACATTTTAATGAAATCAGACTTGGTAGGTACAAGCTAATTGCAAGTTGATAGTTTTCTCTGTAGAGGAACTCAACCATCCAATCCATTTTGATTTATGTTGGAAGTAAACACAACCATGAAACGGTTGTTGTAGTTTGTATCTATCAGTTTTGCTGTACTTTAGTGTTTTTGAACTTAAACCCAACAGGAATAAAAAGTGGGTTAATTGTGCATGTTCAATATTTACTTACCCATTCTTGCTTCTTATACTTGTAGTGTTTGATTACACTGATGAACTCTTCACCTCCTTGAGTTGACGTCACAATTTGGCTAATTTGTGCTGAATCGGTCATTTTAACGTGACTTCGTCATCTTCCACATCAGATTGTGGATTGTGCTCATGTGGTGCTTCCCTCGTTTTTCCAATTAAGTTGAGACCACTTGAAAGTGGCATAATCACCATCAGATTCCAGTGTAGAAGTGCATGAGTGAAGAGAGTCTGCTCTGTTCTTCTCTATTCTTGCCCCCAAAATGCCTATGGCTCTTCTGCATGGAACTTTTGGCTTGCTCTGAACAAAATGGTGTTTTGAATAGACTATCTAATCTTAAGTCCAAATATGAAACTTCTCTCCCACTGGCCTTTACAGTGTCAGTGTGATTACAGCCTTCTGGCAGTCTGATTGCGGTTCGGCTCTTGGCTTCGAGTCACACGGCTCTATGACTCTCAGGCTCTGATAGTGGCTTGCACTCGCCCCTCTCTTCCATATTAGAGCAAAGGCTACGTGCGAAACACTGTCGAAGACAAAAAATATCGACAGATTAAAATCTGGGAAAGCTGAGATGGGCTGGGAGAGAACAAGAGAGGAGTGAGAGTCTCAGTCCTCAGAACTCTGCTGATGAGTGGTCAGGCTGCCTGCTTGTTTAAAGCTTGTAATATTGAGCCATTTTCAGATTTTTTGCATTCTTCCTTGCCTCACTTGCTCTCTTTTTCTTTCCACAGACAAACGCAAATCTCAGAGAAAGAGAAAAAAAGATGCACCATTTGCACTGGCTAATATCCAGGGAACAACTTACAGCTCATAAATGCTGAGCTCCATCTGCAAGATATGAGGTATCAGCCACTGGAGGGCAGCGTTGCTGAAGTCTCCCTTTGTGGACAGGACTTGCTCAGAGGCCCTGAGTGGTCAGCTGAAATACACCTTTCTCAGGGTCACTGACTGGGGTTGAGACAGTATGGACATTACAGATATAAGTGACCAAAATGATAACTGTTTTTGCAATCACTGCATGAACAGATGTTCAGTTAATTTCACCACAGGCATTGCTTCTTGACTTCTTGATTGCTCTTGTAACCTTGCAATTATAACAATTGACTGTTTAGATTATTTATATGTGTACATGTGCTGTCCTGGTGTGTGCTTTGCCAGAATATGCTAAGCTATTTATGTGTAACATAAAGTAGATGACAATTGCACATGGTTATTGGAATTATTTAAATCTGTCACAAATATAGAGGGCTTTTGTACTTATATAGTGGTCCCCATGATCTGCACCGAAATCAAAAGTTAGGCATTATAGTATATTATTATGCAATGGATTGCATCCATTCTGATATGTTTGGCATAGAACCATGTAGGTTTGGCATGACAATTACTGAGATAATATCCATCCAACTTTCTGAACCATGCCGTACTCTGGGCATCTACCTGTCTTGTGATGTAATAAAGCAATAAACAATGCGATGTCATGAATCATTTTTTCATAAAGCCAAGCTGGGTGAAATCACTTTAATGCTTCTGTATGCACTGTCATCACTGTAATGGCTCATTACTTATGGAAAAAAACAAAAATGTTCCCTATTCATATATGTTTGATGTGTACATGATGTGTGTGTATATTTAGTGTTTTAGAACTGCTTTGAATGCTCCTCATTTAAAACTAAATCTCCTTAATCACCAGTTCTGAGCTCAGCATTAGAAATGTGTCAGGTGCAGATACCAAAATGGTTTGCAGAGAGGAGATGATGTGTTCACTGTGTTTAACCTGTGTGGACATTTATAGTCCATTTTGCATTCAAACGTAAAATAAAACAGACCAGAGTATGTTCAGAAGTGGAGAGTTTCACGTTTGAGTCCGAAAGGCATTTCTACACATTCCTACAAACCGAAGAGAGAACTCCAAACAGAATTCAGTTCAAACTGACACAAATCTGCCAAGTGTGAATGCCCAGCTCACAGTGAGCCTGGTCTTTAATGCTGTTCTCTCAGGTTCTACTCATTAATCCAATTAGCAAGCACTTCCTTCTGCCTAAGAGTTACCACCACTGTCCATCTGTGGCTCAAACACAGTTTTGTAGTATTCTAACAGCTCTCTTTAGCACTGTTAAAGACTATACTAATGAAGTGTGTGTTTGGTGGTTTGCACATAAAAGGAGAGAGAGAGATAGAGAGAGAGGGAGAGAGAGAGAGAGAGAGAGAGAGAGAGAGAGAGAGATTGTACAGGGTGAAGGGAGATTTTATAGGGTTGGCTGAGGGGTAAGGGCTGCTGCATGATCCAGTTTTATGTGCTGATATTTGGGTTGGGGGCTGGGGGAGGAGGGTAGTATGAGCATATGGTAGGTTTTAAATAGAATACAACTGGAGCAACTCAGATTAAAATTGCATTGGTGATATCATAAAAGAGTAGGCCTAGACCCATATTTGGTGCTTCTTCAAATGTTTTTGGAACATGATAAGTAAGATCATTTTAACTTTATTCGTTTGGCTATGCATATAAATATAAATACAAATGTCTTTAATTTAATTTTTAATTAATGTAGATAAAGCCACTCTGAGTTTCTTTCTATTCTGTGAGGGAGCTTTGAGAGGCATTATATCCGTCATCTCCACTGTGAACAGTTCTGACTGTAGTTCCATTCAACCCTCTGAATGACTGTAGACACATCTTCTTGATTTAAATGTGCATATATTTAAAGGGACATGGATATTTATATTATTGAAAAACTATTATATATATTATGTGTTGAAAGAGATATTTGTCACACTATTTTAAGCAGCTCCTGTGTAAAGTAGTTGCATTTTAAAATACTTTAGGCTGAAGCTTTGAAATTGCCCTTCATTGGAAATAAGGGGCCTAGTTGTCACGGATCCCCTTATTGCCAGAATGAGGACAGGCGTGAATGCGGACTTCCATTTTACTCTTTTATTGATAATAACAAAACAAACAGACATGAAGGCCTGAAACCATCAGTGCCACAAACCAAAGGAGATAGGAGCACATATACATCTGGTGTTAGGACACTAAAGGTCCAACCAAAAGAGAACTAAATACCAAACTCAAAAACCCACCAACCAATGATATAGAAGCATCATTTCCTCTGAGCACAACAGCCAGCTGGTAAATTTGTTCTATTAAGATTTAATTTGGCTCATTTCATTTCTTGGGGTTTAATTACTAACATTTTGGGACAGCTGTAGTAACGCTTGGGTTTCGTGGCACTGTATTGAACAGAATGGCCTTCAGTGCTTGTTTGATTTAAAGTCATTTGGTGTATTTAGTGTAACATATGCTTTAACATAAATGTCTGTTTCTAGTCTACCGCCTTTCCCCTCACTCTCCTACTAAGGGGCTGAATTATAGACGTTCCCTGTCATAACCAAACTCCCAGCATAGCTGAGATTTGACAAAGACAACTTTACGTCTCTCAGCGGCCAAATAATCAGGAAGCTTTGAATAGCGAGTGCGAGTGTATGGCCAACAACCTGTGCGTATTTTTACAGACCCATAATTATTAAGAGCTCTTCTACCAAACATATTTTATTTTTCCTTTTGTTTTCATTGGGGAGCGCCTCCTGCTTCTCCGCCTGCTTGGGGTGTTTGTGTGCAAAGTGGTGGTGGTGCTGGGGGAGGGTGGACTGTGAGATTCTGGCAGTTTTCTCAGCTCAATAAAGCCCAAAAGGTCTTGATCTTTTTATTGTATGGTACAGTGGTCGGGGAAAAATGCATCTTATGATTGAAAAAAAATCACTCAGGCTGTTCTGCAAGTGCTAGAAGGCAGTGGTGAAGAATGTGCTTTGGCCAGGGCGAGCAGCCCTCCTGCTGTGAAGCGGCTGGGGTTCTAGAGCTGCTGGCATTTCAGGAGATGTGTGAGCAAACGTTCAGCATTGTGCCGTAGTTTCATTACGATGCCATGGAGGGTAATATTCAACTCTCAATGGCTGGGCCTACACCTCCGGTACGTTTATCCAGAGAATGTTCAGCTCACAAACTGCTGCAATCCACCACAACAGAGCAACTGCGAGGACCTTAAGTGCCCTTCTGATGTTAATCTAGGTGATGCTGCACCTGATTTCATAAGATCTCTTTAATGAACAATTAAAACTCATAAGATCACCCAACTCTAGAAATGGTGGGCAAAGTTTGGTAGCTCCCCTTCTCAAACACATTTACTAAACTTGACAATTAACAGTTGAGTTGAACCAGGTGTGTTGGACCTTAGCCCACCAAGACAAATGCAAATGTGAATTTGATGGTAGAGCAAATTGAGGTCCATCATTGCATGGGTTGATTTATGTGTTTTATGCTTCAGATAAGTTTTAGCTAAGTTTTCCAAATAAAGAGAGGTGAGAAAATGGCCATCACTCCAGAGAACTCCACAGCCCAATGCTGGGGGGCTTCATACCCCTGGATTTCTGGAATTGGGCACTGGACATGGTGACCTTGTGCTCACATGTGGCTGCTCCAGAGCAACCCAGTCTATTGCTCGGACGAGTGTATGTGCAAAACAGCATGCACTGATAGTAGCTAGTTTAGGTAAAGCTTGAATTTTGTGGTGCTGTTTGTTTTAGGAGGAAATACAAACAGTATCATAATTAGCTTGACAGTGTGTTTCTTTGTACTGGATTGGATTTGATTCCTTTGGCCAGGCCGCCCTCTTCTCAGAGTAGCATGGTGGCTCTAAGTCCAGTTTATTGTGAAGAAGACCACCAAGACAAAACAAGGGAAGAAGTGCTTTTTTGACCCAGAGACTCATCACTAGCACAAGATCTGGTCCAACTCCCCCTGGCCCCATAATGATGATGGAGAGGTGGTAAGGCAGCGTTTTGGAATGAGAGGTAACTTGGCACTTCAAACGGCTGACGAAGCTCTGAGTTGGAACTTGGTGAGTGAGGCAGGCGAAGCCAGAGAAACTTCTGATCAGAGCTCCTGACTGGGCTTGAGTTTCAGGACACCACCCCTCATTCCAACGCCTCCGGAGAGCTGGAGAATCAGGGTGTTTCTAATCCATAAAAATGAGAAACAATAAAAAAGGCAATGCCTTAAGCATTGTTAAGCCAACTAGTGTGTGGCCAAAAGAATCAAATACAATCCAGAATAAAGAAACACACCGTCAAGCTAATTATGCCTTTTCTCATTTGAACAAACAACACACCAAAACTCTCAAAGCTAACATGAATTCATGCTATGTGCCTGGATGCCACCATGCTGGAAATTGTGAATCTGTATCCTCTGCAAAGTCAAGGTTTGCGTTCTCCCTTGCGTGGCTTTACATCTTTCCATACTGTTCTGCAACTGTAGACGACCAAAAGATCTGACACAGTAGACTCCAAGGCCAACGTCAGCCTGAGTATGTTCTATGCCTGCTTTCTTCTAGCTTTCCTTTCTTTTGCAAGGTTTGGTTGCCAGGGTGATGTCATTTAGCGCATAGCAACATGATGGATGAGAGAGATAATGTATATTAAGTATGTCCTGGTTCTTGTGAAAAAAATAAGAAAAAGGAGGGGAAAAACGAAGAAGAGTGTTTGAAACGCAGCCCAACAGGATGAGAGGAGTTCCTGCATAGCATCAACGCCATTCTTCCAGAAATGGACCATGTCATAGTGGCAGTAAAATGCATGGACAGAAAGAGTGAGAGAGAGAGAGAGAGAGAGAGAGAGAGAGAGAGAGAGAGAGAGGGAGAGAGCAGACGAAGCCATCTTTTGCTGTTCGTTAGTGCCATGGGCGTCTCTTTGGAGCCAGAGACAAAACTAAAGGCCTTTTAGCCCAGGGCTGGCAGAGGCACTGGCAGAGCTTTTTTCCTCAACTGGTCCTTTCTGCTTCCTGTCACATAAACACAGAGCAATCAGAGAAAAAAAAGAGTGAGTGACACAGAGGGACCGCTTTAACCCCTTGAACCCGAGGCTTATTCAATTACAACAAACTGTTGAGTAATAGTTTAAAATTATTCAGTACCTACAAATAAATTTTCACTAACTACTATGACTTTACTCACTTCAGTGAATTATCTGGTAACTGGTATCTGGTAAAAATAGATAAATACTAATAACTATTTAATAACAGCTATGAGGTACACAGTAACTACTATGAAGCATTCGGTAGCTACTAGTACTAGGAATTATTTGGTAACTATTATAAGCTATATTTATATTTATATAAGCTATATAAGCTATATTTAAATTATACAATCATTTTTATGAATTCGATAAAGTTTTTGGTCACTACTGTGAGGTATTTGATCATCTCTATTAATTATAAAGTGCTACTGTTATTTAATAATTATTACAAATGATCTGCCACCTACTATGAATTATTCAGTAACTGCTATGAAAATATGTAAGTCAGGTCCTTATAGCTGGGCCTACATCTGGATAGTTCCTTAAACAGGCCTTTTCTGAATCATCTGTTCTACCGGTGACTCTAGTAACCCAGGGAATTTGAAACAGTGATAAAATGGAGATATTCATATGGGTATGGTTTTAATACCAGTTTCAATTGTGTCATTTATACATAAAGGTCAAATGGCCATGACTTTGGCGATGGTTGTGAATCTCAGGGGAAGCCCCCTAATCCAAGTTGGTGATGCAGCTTTACTAGAACTTTCCCACAGCTGAGCTCATTTGGATTTGGTTGGCTAATGCTCACAGCCTCCAAAAATCTCAAGGAAACAGTTGTGGTCACTTTGGACATTTTAACACCACCTCATAAAAGTACCATCTCCGAGACTCAGCACGGCCTTCCACTCCAGCAGGGGAAATACCCACACCTCACCACACACAAGCACGCTGTGAGTTTAAAAAAAAAAAAAAAAAGGGAACAAAATCTGGGAAAATCGATTTGGACGAGTAACTCCTCGTGTTAAAACTTTGTGCATTATACAGATCTGAAAAGGGAAAAGGCCGGCTGAATTAGCAGAAGTGCTGGTATGTTGGGTAGAAAAAGACAGCATGTTACTATGCATCTGTCTTACAACCCAGTCTGGAAAAGCCTGAGTGAAGGGTGCACTTCTGCTTGCAATCATAGTGAAGGCATCAGTATGAAAACCTTTAAATAACACTTAAGGAATTACTCCAATAAGAAATATTGGCCTTCTACCAAACAGGGTTATTTAGTCTCACCCTAATCTGACTGGCTAAAATGCAGAACGACTGGGAGGCGTCTGCATTTGGCTTTCATTTGGAGGCTTCCAATTCCCAAAGTCATCATAACACACAGGGGGCAATATGGACAGGCATAGTAAGCTATACAAAAGTCAAAAACAAAGCATAGAACTGTAATGTAACAGAAAAGGGTTCAGGAACATGCAATAAAATGGCAAGACTTCACAAGCAGCAAGGCCAATCTATGGACTGTTAGAGTTATAAAACAGGCTACAGGTGTGAGTGGATATGAGTAGGCAGAGACATGGCTCTCAAGGCACATAAACAGGAGTACCTGGACCACATAGAGGCACAGTTAACCCAGGCCGGAAGTCCAGACATGGGGACAGGGGCTGGACTGGGAGCTCAAAGGAAGGCTGAACAAAGGAGTGGACCAGGAGGAAGACTTGAGTCAAGGAGCAAGGTGGAGCACACTCTGCACAAAGCACCAATGGAGCTTGGAGAGCTGGCACCACAACCACAAAAGGAACCAGATCAAGGGTATGGTCAGAGACCAGTGGGACTGGGTGGAGGCCAGCTGAACAGGACACTGGTCATCCAGCAAGACGATGGGAAGCCTTGTGCTGAACAGAAGCAGCCAGAAGTGCTGGCACAGGAAGAGCTTGAGAGACCTACAAAAGCCTTCATATGAGACACCTGTGGGTTGGCACAAGAGCAGCCTAATGTGGCCACAAAGCAGTGGTCTGAGGGGTCAGCGCAGGAGCAGCCTGAGAGGCCTGCACAGGAGTAACCTATGTAATCAGGACCATGGCAGGTTTGGCCATGAGCACAGTAGGGCCTTTTGTCACCATCAACCCGCCTGACAACATCAGGGCTGGAGCTGGTGCGGTACGGCCCCCCTTGAAAGGTTTTTGGGTTCCTTTTTCAATAGGTTGTCAAAGGCAAAATGGGAACATTACCAGTAAGCAGGTACTTTTAAAAGCCCACACATAAGCTACCTATGCTGAGGAAAGACCTCTTCGTGGGGAGGCTTCAAAAGCAACCTGATTTTCAGTGAGTGGAGCAACCTCCTGTGCTGGATTAGTGGAGCAGACACTCACCCTCAGAAATCATCATTTTGGTTCTGTAGAATGTAGAATTCAACCCAAAGGAATGAGATGGTCAGCCCACAGAGCCTAGATAAACATCACTTACATCTGACCACTGAAGCATTACACAGGTCAACACAGCCTTCAGTAACAGCACCATGAATTCGTCAAACTGACAGGCTGTTGTTGCTAAGCCTAAAACAATTACAGACATTTCACACATTTGATAAGCTAACTGTGTATCACCCTGTGGTCAGAAGCTGCAGAAGATGCCATGACCTGCTTAAGATGTCAGAGGAAGGAGTGATGACACATCTTGTGTGAAACCAGATGACTGTATAAAAAAGTTTCCAATGAAGCTCAAAACAGAGGAAAAAGGTCTGGTAACCATCCATTGTCATCACCATTCTCTTAACAGGATAGGTACATAGGTATACCTACGTTACATTACAACATGGGTTCCCTTCTCACAACACCAAACAGCTCAGACCAACCAGTTTTTGTTGGTGATGACCCAAGAAAGTAGGATCAGTTCACTTATGAGCTGACCCGTTGATACAAAAAGTAAGAAAACCCTTGGGAATTGGACAATGCTTTTGCTTGAAATTGCGACTCTTGCAAAACCCTCTCAGCAATCCTCTGCAGAGCCTTGCTTGTAAAACATGAAGACCAAGGAAAAAAATGTGTGTTTGCATTCGGCATTAAGCGTGAGGGCTCTCCATCTCTGTTTTATTTCACACACTGCGTAAAATGTCCCTTTGCTGTAATTCAAAGGCGCTCGGCCACAGTAAAACTTGCTACTCCGTTTTGAGGAAGCATTCCATGTGGTTTTCCCGACTCCGCCAGTTCACACTGCAGCAGAAGGCAAGAATTTGTTCTTAAAAAAGTTTGACCAAAAAAAAAAAAACAACAACTTTAATGCAGCCAAAAACAAGATGGCACTTAAAGTTTGCTACTTTAGAGGCTGAGCTGCAAAGTAAACAAATTTCAAATATTCAAATGGTTGAGACTCACCAGAATCCTCTCTTTATTTGACATCTGACTTACAGTGTTACGAAATGCCAACATTTTGTCTTTTGTGTAAACGTACAAGTTTTAGTGAGCTTTTGACTACAATTTTCAGTAAAAGTTGCCAAGAATTATTAACCAAGCATTCTGTAGCTTTTACTATTACACCCATTCTTTCAGGTCTTGAACTCTAGTTCTGTAGAGCCACTATCCAGCACTGTTTGGTTGCTTCCCTGCTCAAAATACCCTGATTCCACCCATCAGTTAACTGCTTCAGGTTCAGTGTATATGTTAAACCAGGGGAAACATGGATCTCCATGGATTCTTAGACCTTGGCTTTAGAGCAGCCTAATTTAAAAAGTCTGTGTTAAGAATTCGTATAATTCGTATAATTCGTATAATTTGGATTTTGGGTTGCCTTTACCAGCATTTAGGCAACCTAAATACATTTATGACGTATTATATTGCAAAACAAGAAGCCCGTTTGGTAACATGCTGTCTTTTTTCACCCAAAACATCAGCACCTCTGCTCATTCAGCTGGCCTTTTCTCTAAATGTAAAGAAACTGTCGTCCATCCCCCACTGCCTATGGGATGCGTAGTTTATGCCCTTTCTGGGTTTCCTGGGTTGGTTAGCCAGTTTGCTAGCCACTGAGCACTAAGAGCTATGGCTGTAACTTTGTGCCAAAGTTAATAAAGACCATTTATTAAAAAACAAAAAAGATGCTGTCTACACCCACCTTGTCTTTGCTGACATCAGAATAATTTGAACTGAGTGTAACCTTCAAAGATGTGTCTGGTTTGACTGGTATGTAGGTATGCTGCTTTAGGTCCAAAAAGTACATTTTCATCTTTGGATCGATCTCTATTTTGAAGTAATGGAAGCTAATATTGCTAACAAGAATCAGAGAATCATAATCCACATACTGTGATGTGGGAAAATATCTGAAACAAATCACTAAATTCTCATTGAGCGATAGTTACTCAAATAACTAACTGAAATTGAAAAAACAGCAAGTGAAATGTTGATGAAACATGTTGATGAACCCTAAGCCTTTTAGAAAAATAGTTCTGAGATAAAAGTGGAACTTCTTGGAAAACTGAGGTCCCGTTATAACTGGTGTACGTCGATCTCAGCATTCCAAAGAACACCATACCAACTGTCAAACATGGTGGTGGTAGTTTGATCATGTTTCCACTTCAGGACCTTGGTGATTTGCTCTCTAATAGTAAGTCGTACAAAAATGTCAGATCAGACACAGTCAGGTGATGCAGCAAAATAATAAACTGATGTCCACCTCCGAATGGCTCAGAAGATATTAAATGAAGGTTAGTGTCCTGACTTGAACCTCACTGGAGCACAGTGGCAAGATCTTACAAATGGGCAGGTCATGCTTAAAAACCATCCAGTGTGGCTGAATTAAAGCAATTCTTGAAAGAAGAGTTGGGGCAAAATTCCTCAAAAGGAGGCAGCACTAAAGAAGGATCTGAAACCATTGTGTGATGCCAGTGTTATATATAAGCTGAATCCAAGTAAATCAGGGTCAATTCAGGAAAAAAAGGGTATTGAGATTACCTAACACAGGCAAATGTGGGATAACTTACATGTGTGGTTAGCACAGGGTTGACTGGTGAGGTACAAGCTTCCATTACATTACTTGTTACCTTCTTCAGTCAAGCAACATCAGTGCAAAGTACTGAAAAATAATGTATTGTTGTGGCTGATTCAACCACATTTATGGCCAAGAGAACCATTCCTTTAAATGTTCTCCATTTATAGAGGGATGTTATATTTATTTATTTTTTTATAGTGCAGCTGGATGCTGTTCAGCTGTGAAGCAGCATTATAGAAATGTGCCCACGATGATCCTGGAGCAGTCCCAACGCACCTGCGAGCTCCCTGCGGATCTCTCCCTCTCTCTCTCTCTCTCCCGTTCTCGCACTCCTTAAAGTGCTATGAGGTCATTAACTGGACAGGTCTGCCTCGTTAAAAGCAGGGCCCCTGCATGCGCTGCTGATTATAGCAGCTGCCAGGGGCGGATGTGCATCGGCGTGGAGAAGCATCACGCTGCGAAGGATGCGCAACACGAACCCTCTTTTGTATCCATAAACCCTGGAACACTCTGCTCTCTGAGGGACGACCGCAAAAGTGCGGAGTGTTGCAATAATGCTCCAAAGTAAGCAGTAATTGCCACATTTATTACAATGCAAAACAGATGTGTGATAATTAAAGATATCGTAAAATATTATGCCGCTTGGCCGGGCGCTGTTTGCCATGGCAAGCTGACATGGCAATGACAATGCTATTTACTACATGACGTAAAATACATCAGTAGCAAGGCCCACATCTATTACCATAATGATGAGAGGCTTTTAAAAGCAAGAATAGCTTTATGAAACTGCACAGCCGACTGACTCCGCCAGAGCATCCCTCCAAAGCGAAATCGCAGACGGTCAGCTTTATCGGCTGTTGTAACTGGAGGGACGTACAGGCATTCGGAGGGCTTTGAACTGAGAGAAGACTGAGGGTGATTTCTTTCAGCAGCTAGACAAGCACTACAGTACAAGGAGTCATCATATCCCTTATCATCATTTTGGCATCATTATAACAACCTCCTATTGTTGTAAACTATATATATAGGCAGCTTTAACCTTGGTAAATAAAGCTCAATGCCACCTTGACTTGGACTGAGTTGAGCTGGGAAAAGTAAGAAGTTTTGAGCTGCCTGTTTGAACACAACCTTTGTATTCTCCTCCAAGCATGTTAAGCTTTATGTTAATGATGTTGCATTTGCAGCACTTTGAAAAGATGTGGGCATGAGGTGGTGGCCTGGTGGTCAAGGAGTTGCCTCTGTGATCAGGAGGTTGCGGGTTTGAATCCCAGGACTCCTAGTGGCACCACTGAGATGCCCCTGGGTTAAATACAGAGAAGAATTTCACATTGTGAAACTCGTGTGCTGCGGTGTCAATTTACTGCACTTACTTTACTAGCCTTCACCTCCACTTGATCATGTTGCAGGAGAGGGACCTAGCAGAGGGAACTGCCTTCGAATTACTTATGGGGAAAATTGAGCAAACATGAAAAAAAAAAAATACAGTTCACACCTTTTGTCTACTCTTTTAAATGAGCTATGAGAAAAAACTATAAAATTACATGCCAGTGTTATTGCTGGCAAAAAGTGCTGGTTGGTTTTATTGGTTACTCAGATCTGCCCTGGAGATGGAAGTCTTTGTCATACACACCTAACTCCATCACACTGTAGAAAACAGCTTCTGTAAAGCAGCATTCCAACTATTTTTTTTTTTTTAGATTTTTCACTGTGACCTCCCTCTGATTTACACTCAGATTTATGTGTGCTCTTGCTTTTGGGTTTGCCCAAGATTTCCATTACCGTATGGGGGAATCATTTAAAACACAGACAAACCACCAACACAAACATCCACCTTTGAGGTCATTGTTACTGTTGGATGGTGACACACATCAGAAAGGCTTTACAGGATTACAGAGGGGTCCGCAGAGTGGCCGTGGTAGCTTTGGATTGTCTTTTCAGGGTTTCCATTCATCATTCTACATTTTGACTGTGTACGTCCAACTCAGTCACTGCAGACCGGAGTCGAGGGGAGGCCGTGTTTGTGAAGGGCCAAAGGCCAAACTATTATTCGTGTTTCAGAGCCGTGTGCTTTTCAACACCAAGACCACTGAAAATCACATCCATTCACAGTACTGGGGGGTTGTTCTGCTAATGGAGGGTTTACAGTGATGTGCTTATTTAGGTCCAGTATATTTAAACTTCAGTACTGAGGCCCAAGGACATCTCAAAAGGGATGTTGGGCAAATTAAGGGGATGTTAAGGGGATGTTGGGTAAATGGCAGACTTTTATGTCTTAAAATAGTTCTTACTTATAGTGGCTATAAAAAGGTGAAGAACATAAAGTTTCATTTGTTTACTCTAAAATGTTTATAATAAGGTTAAAATAAATATGAATACTACAAAATAAAATTAAGTATTTAACCTACTCTCCACATAAGTACTAATCATATTTCTGCTGAATTTAAATATTAAAATTCTTTGTGAAAAACCTTGTCTGTTTCTGTAGTTTGGTGTTAGGAGTTATGAAAATGTTCAATAGATGTGTAATAACACTGTAATAACTGAAAACTAAACAAAAAAATATTCCCAGCTTGCATGCTTATGGCTACTAAAAAGCTATGGAATGATTTAAGTGTATAATATAAAATAGACTGATAAGAGGTGAATTTAGATGATATCTTAATGATTCATAATTTGCATTAATCTATTGATACAATTTTTGTTTTACTACAATTAATAATGCACTTATTAGTGTTTTCCACATAAGAGACCTGGTAGTAATCATGTACTAACACTGAGCATAATGAAGAAACCAGAGAGCACAGAGAATTTACCATTTAGGTCATGTCTAATTTGGGCTTTACTGAATAAGTGACAAGGCCAATTGATGTTTCAAAAATTGCCAAAACTGAGAGATTACATTTGACCATTCTTCCAAAGAAATATCTGAAATATATGCCTCGCCCAGTACCATCAAAACTTAGCAGAAACTGAAGTGAGGTTTCACACTGTTGAAAAACTGTCCTTAATCTGCATTGTTGTTGTTTTAAGCCTCTCTGTACGGTACCCACTTATGATGGGCTTTTTCTCCCTTGGCTGTCCAAACTGCTTATTGAGGGCTGTTTACAATATTTACAGGAGGAAAAATGTCAGACATGCTTTATTATATCGAAGTACTAGTCTGTACCCCGGAGATCATCAAGTTGACCCACCAAAACATTGGGCCGGTGGCTTTTGGAAAAATAAATAAGTAAATGGTTATAGCAATTCAGGGCTAATGTTTTGTTTTTGTTCATCACCAAATAGCCAACATGCGTGATAAACCATTTTAAATGTGTTTTTATAACATTTCCTATCATGGAGCAGTATTTTACCTGATGTAAAATGTTTACTCTGAACAGAAAACGTTTTTCTTTCAAAAATGTATGATGTCCTAAACACAGCTTACTCAGTGGATCATTTTACCCCACCTACATTTGATGTCTGTATCTGAGTCAGCACTTCTGACTCAATGTAGTGTGTTTCAAAGTGATAAAAATGGAAAAAATGTCGAGGATGTTATTTCTTTCCACAAAACCAGACAGTCTCCTCAGTAACTTTCAATCATATTCACACACACACATTAATTTAGTCTGGATTGAGAGTCTCTCCACTTGCTTCAATAAGTTGATGTCTTAAGATAACAAATTTATTTATACATGTATATATGTGTGTGTGTGTGTGTGTGTGTGTGTGTGTGTGTGGTGTTGTGTGTGTGTGTGTGTGTGTGTGTGTGTGTGTGTGTGTGTGTGTGT